>CM030367.1:230482781-230902781 GCA_017893485.1 Hemerocallis citrina
CGAGGCGAATAAGCTGGTGGAATCGTTCAAGAGAATGAAACCACCTATATTCGAGGGTAAGTCAGACCCAGATTCGGCTGACAACTGGATTCGGCAAGTGGAGACAATCTTTGAGGTGTTGGAGACAACGGAGGGCAACAAGGTCAAGTTGGCGACTTTGCAATTCGAGAAGGATGCGGCTGTTTGGTGGCAGTCGATGAAGAGGACCATGGGAGGTATAGTGCTTGGCTGGGAGGAATTTCTAGAGGAATTCCGCAGTCACTATTTCCCCTCCGATGTTCAGGAGAAGAAGGCAATGGAGTTTCTGTCACTTCAGCAAGGCAGCATGTCAGTGAGAGAGTATGAGACTAAGTTCACTCAGCTCTCTAGGTATGCTCAAGAACTGGTGATGGATGAGGCGAAGAAGGCTCGCAAGTTCGAGCATGGACTGAGACCAAGCTTGAGATCCCGGATGATACCTCTTGGTATTAGGTGATTTGACAAGTTGGTCAAGATGGCGGCAGCAACGGAGGCAGATATGGAGCAGTTCCATGTTGCTCAACACCAGAGGAACAACTGGCAGTCCGGGAAGAGGCCTGCCAATTCTGGGAGTTTCAAGGGGCAACCATCTGCACAGAGGTTCAAACCGACAGGGGCGAATGCTATTGGTGTGGCTGGAGGACCTAAAAACAATGTGGTGAGACCTTCTGCAGTCACTTGCTACAACTGTGGTGAAGTGGGACATTACCAATCTCGATATCTCAAACCACGGGCTGACAATCACAATGTGCCAATACAGCAGACTGGGAAGAGGCCGTACCAACCAGGGCGAGTATTTGCCTTGACGGAAGCTGATGCTGAGGAAGCAGATCAGGTCATCTCTGGTACGAGGGCTGATGTTTAGTGGTTTTTGTCATTTCTTCTTCCCGTTCATATTGTGAAATTGTTATGTAATGGTGTGTATTATATAACAGGAGAACTCTATCTTAATGGAATGAAAGCTATTGTATTGTTTGATACTGGATCCTCTCATACTTTTGTGTCTCCTAAGTTTGCTAAAGTGTTGGGAGTGGAACCGTAGACTTTTCCAGGCAAGATCTTAGCAGTAGCTACTCCATCAGGGAAAACTTTGACCACTGATCGGTATTACGCTGATTGCGAGATCGTGATTGGAGATCAAATCTTTGGCATCGATCTGATCGAGCTGACTATCTTGGGAGTCGATGTTATCATTGACATTGATTGGATGTCGGTGTACAGTGCAAGCATCGAATGCAAGACCAAGACGGTAACAGTGAAGGCTCCAGGTGGACCTGAAGTCACTTTCCAAGGGAAGCAGAAGTGTGCTAAGCTGGTGGCAACTATCCGCAAGGAAGAGACTCCTGTGGAATTGCAAGGGATTCCTGTGGTTCGGGACTATCCGACTGTGTTCTTGAAAGATTTTCCTGGGTTACCTCCGCATCGTGATGTAGAGTTCAGCATCACTGTTCAGCCGGAAAGTGCACCAATTTCTAAGGCACCATATAGGATGGCTCCAGTGGAACAGGATGAGGTGAAACGGCAGATTGAGGAACTATTGGGGAAGGGCTTTATTCAACCTAGTGCGTCACCTTGGGGAGCACCAGTGCTTTTGGTAAAGAAGAAGGATGGATCGATGAGAATGTGTATCGATTACCGAGAGCTGAATAAGGTCACTGTTCAGAATAAGTATCCGATTCCTCGAATTGATGATTTGTTCGATCGTCTATAAGGAGCAGCTGTATTCTCCAAAATAGATCTTCGATCAGGGTATCACCAAGTGCGAGTGAAAGTTGAAGATGTGCACAAAACTGCATTTAGAACTCGGCATGGGCATTACGAATTCTTAGTTATGCCATTCGGAGTGACGAATGCACCCGCAATCTTCATGGATTTAATGAACAGAGTTCTGAGGCCGTTTATTGATTCTTTCGTCGTGGTGTTCATCGACGATATTCTCGTGTACTCCAAGTCAGAAGAGGAGCACACCGAGCATCTTGCAGCAGTGTTGAAGAAACTGGAAGAGCAGAAGTTGTATGCCAAGTTATCCAAGTGTGATTTTTGAAAATCTGAAGTGGTATTCCTAGGTCACATCCTTTCTAAGGAGGGAGTGGCAACTGACCCTCAGAAGATAGAGGCAGTGAGAGATTGGGCTAGGCCTACTACAGTGAAGGAAGTCAGAAGTTTCCTTGAGATGACTGGATACTACAGGAGATTCATTCAAGGTTATGCTCAGATAGCTGTACCGCTTACTGGACTGACCAAGAAGAATGTGAGCTTCAAGTGGACTGAGCAATGTGAGACGAGCTTTCAGGAGTTGAAAGAGAAACTGACTACTGCACCTATTTTGGCTTTGCCTAGAGCAGGTGTTGAGTATGATGTTTATAGCGATGCTTCACATCGTGGGCTTGGTTGTGTCTTAATGCAAGAAGGTAGAGTAATCGCTTATGGGTCTAGGCAACTACGACCACATGAGAAGAATTACCCGACTCATGATCTAGAGTTGGCTGCGATTATCTTTGCCCTAAAGCAATGGAGGCACTATGTGTACTGTGAGAAGTTGAATATGTACACGGACCACAAGAGCTTGAAGTATATATATCAGCAGAGGGATCTCAATCTGAGGCAGCGGAGATGGTTGGAAGTGCTCGAGGATATGCGACCTGAGATCAAGTATCATCCTGAAAAAGCTAATGTTGTTGCCGATGCACTTAGTCGCAAAAGCAGTTTGGCTAGTTTGATTACAACTCAGGAGCATTTGATTGAGGAGTTGGATCGAGCAGGTATTGAAGTTGTCTTGCAAGGATTGGGAGCATCTCTGGCACAGTTGAGGCTTCAGCCTACTTTGAATGCAAAGATCATTGCAAGTCAGGAGGTTGATGCTGATATTTTGGAGATGAAGGAGCAGGTTAGTGCTGGCAGGTTGCCCGGATTTCAAATCAGGGATGAAGTGCTGTGGTTCGGAGATAGGCTGTGTGTTCCAAATCAGGCGGACCTGAAAGAGAGTATTCTTCAGGAGGCGCATGCTACTCTTCTGTCTGTACATCCTGGGAGTACTAAGATGTACAAAGACATCAAACAGCATTTCTGGTGGTCAGGTTTGAAGCGGGATGTGGCTGAATTTGTTGCGAAGTGTGAGGTTTGTCAGCAAGTAAAAGCCGAAAATCAGAGACCCGGAGGTCTATTACAGCCGTTACCTATTTCGGAATGGAAGTAGGATAACATCAGTATGGATTTCATCATGGGATTGCCTAAGAGTCCTAAAGGCAATGATGCGATTTGGGTTATAGTCGATCGACTAGCCAAGTCCGCTCACTTTTTGGCGATGAAACTCACTGCTTCGATGGACAAGTTGGTTGAGTTGTATGTTGGTGAGATTGTCCGACGTCATGGTGTTTCCTCAACTATTGTGTCTGATCGAGATGCGTGGTTTACTTCGCATTTCTGAAGGAGTCTTCAAACAGCTTTGGGTACCAAGACAGATTTCAGCACTGCTTTTCATCCGCAAACCGATCGGCAGACCGAGAGAGTCAATCGTATTCTTGAGGATATACTTCGGTGTTGTATACTAGACTTTGGAGGCAGTTGGAAAAGACATTTACCTTTGGTGGAGTTTGCCTACAACAACAGTTTTCAGGCTAGCATCGGGATGGCACCGTACGAAGCTTTGTATGGCAGGAAGTGCAGAACACCTGTTTGTTGGTATGAAGTTGGGGAGTGGCAGTTGTTTGGTCCTGAGCTTGTACAGCAGACTTCTGAGAAGATTGTTCTGATCAGGAAAAGGTTGGTGGAAGCTCAGAGCAGGCAGAAAAGCTATGCAGACAACCGGAGAAGGGACCTTGAGTTTGAGGTTGGTGACTTCGTCTTTCTGAAGATATCACCCAGTAAAGGTGTGGTTCGATTTGGCAAATGCGGGAAGTTAGCCCCGAGGTTTATAGGCCCGTATAAGATATTGAAAAGGATCGGGAAAACTGCTTACCGGCTTGAATTACCGGAAGAGTTGTCTCAGGTGCACAATGTCTTCCATGTGTCTATGCTGAGAGGTTATATTCCAGACCCGAGTCATCATTTGCCTAAAGTACCGGAAGGTTTGCAGTTAGACCTGAATTACATCGAGTCTCCTGTCGAGATTGTTGACCGTAGGGAGAAAATCTTGAGGAATAAGACGATACCGATGGTCAAGGTAGTCTGGAGAAACCACTTGGTTGAAGAGGCTACTTGGGAATCTGAGGAGAGGATGTCGAAGGACTATCCTGAGCTTTTTGCTTGATTGTATCTTTGTATCTTTGTATCTTTTGTTTTGTTGTTGTGTTGTAATTTCTGTTTTTCTCGCTCTTAATTGTAGTTCCAGGGACGGAACTGTTCTAAGGAGTAACTGTGTGTAATACCCTGATTTTCAAATATATGAAAGATTATTTATTTTCACATATGGTATGCATGTGTAGCATGTTGACTATTATTTCTCAACCTGATGATTAAAGAGTATTGTTTTCTATAAAGCATTTTCTTAAAGCCCAATGATTAGTTTGCTTATTTTTCTTTTGAAATAATTATTTTGGCCCAAATTAATTTAAGCCCATGGTTTAATCCTTTTATTTTTACAACTTGTTTTGTGTAACATATTTTTTTATAAGACTTGTCATGAGTGTACAAGTTTTATTAGTGTGGTTTGTGCATGCACGTGCATTTCGCATACACGTGCATTGAGCACTCTTTCTTGGCCGGTTTTTTGGGTGGAGTAATGGATTGGAATCATGGGTAGTTGTGTAGAGGTGTGGGTAGTTATTTCAACCCCCTAGTGCATCCTTACCCTTGATCCTATAACCATCTACTAAATCCTAGCCCTCCATTCCACTTATTTTCTAGTATAAATACCCCCTCTCATTCCCTATCTCTTTTACACTAAGATTATTATTGTAAGAGAGGTATTTTGTGAGTTGTGTGTGGGTGCTTTTCTGTGGAGGCCGAGTAGTATTCTGAAGAGTTCGGTGTGGAGCAAAGGAGCAAGGAGCGAGGAGTCGTTCACTACATTAAGGAACTTTTGCTGGATTTCGATTATTTCTTCAAATAAGGTGGGTGTTTCTCAGAACTTCTAATGTAGGAATTATACCATGATTATTATAATTGCTACCATGTTATGAAAAGTAAATTCAATGTATTAGAAATTGCCTGAGCATTTGATGATAATAAGAACAAAAGGATCGGTACAGTCGACTGTCGCATGAACCAGTCAACTGGTACGAGACAATTATTTTCATGATGTGGTAATAAACATGTATGCAAAACAGACTTAATAGTGCGATTACTAAGTTCATATTCCCCTATGACATATATGATGGTGGGAAGGTGAATGGATAAAAAGAACTAGCGATGATTAACAAAACTAAGAACGGTCAGTGCAGTCGACTGACGATGTGTTCAGCCGACTGGTGCATCGATTTAATTATGATTATTCGGCAATTCCATGAAATGAGATATTCCATTATGTTGACCTAGTATAATGACTTGAGACTTATATCTTCACCTTCGTAAGAAAGTTATGAATAAGTGTGAATGCATGTTTAAAGTATTTTCCTTAAAGAAAAGACAATATTAGTAATTTGAAATTCCATGCTGCGATGTTACTGAACAAGTAAGAAGTGTGGTGTTTATGAAACATGAATGTATGTATACTGTGATGAAAGTGCATATGTGAACGGTTGGAAAGATAATTCCTGATTTTTGAATTCTAAAACTGTCCAGTCGATTTAGTGCGTGTAGCAAGTCGACTGAGCTGAACATAGAAAAGTACTATTAAAAATCCCAGGACAGACGACTGATGGATGAACAGTCGACTGTCACGTGGATAACATTTTTGAACATGAAAAGTTGCGGGACAGCCGACTGGCCGTGTGCAGCAGTCGACTCTCCTGAGTGTTTATGATGAACTTGTATTGACTGTACGAGTCGACTGGTATACTTCCAAGTCGACTGTACAGAGTGGATTTTGATATGTCAGAGATTCTAGTTTTGCTTATTGCTGAAAGTTGTGAACTTTATGATTGATGTCAATGAACTCTTTTATGGTTGTATGAATATACATGAAAAGAATCATAGATGTGAGTTGAGAACTAAATGAACATGAAAAGGCTAAGATCATGATAAGAAAGTCTGTGAGACTCTAAATTGAATTATGAGCTGAAAGTGCTCAATTGGAAGTTGTGAATTGTAAATTGAAACCAAGAGTAGCTAAGTCTCCCCCGACAATGGAAATGAAATGAAATTGAAAAGAATACCAAGGTTGGTCATGTGTAAATGAAATGAATAAGTCCGGTTTGGTGGAGAGGCTAACTCTAGAGCTTTGATTTGTATTCATGATTCTAATATTTAGTACATAGTGAAGAGGTGATGAAAGTGAGAGAAAAACATAAGTATGAGAACTAGAGTTTACGGTGCGGGTGTGTGAGCTGCAGAATGCATGCTTGATGAGTCAAGACATGGTGCGGGCACAACTCAGAATGATCGGACTTTAGTCACGCTTGTGGGATGTTTGGTGACTGCAAGAGGATCGTGTTCAGGGAGGAGGCTGGATTGCCGCAGAATGCATGCTTGATGAGTCAAGACATGGCGTGAGGTTCCCCTCCAGGGTTCAGGACACGTGCTTGTACTCATAGATCATCTAGGATACTCACTGTAATTACAGAAGTAGATTAAGTCATGGCGAGGGATTGAACCCTACAAAAATGAAGAACGGTTAAGAGGCTTGCCCTCGGACCTATGTAGTATGGGATGCATAGAATCCGAACAAGTGCGCATTAGTGTCATGTAAATTAAGTAATTGCATTAAGGATTAAGTGCACGATCACGACACGACATCTTTAAGATTTTTCCCCCTTTACTTTAATTGTTATGTGAACAAGTTTGTGATCTGTTAAGAAATGAGAATCGTTATACTGCTTCTAGCATAGAGAGGATGACCATGTATAATTATCGTCGGTTGAATAAACTGACGTACCCACAGTTTTGTATGCAGGATAAATTACATGTTAAAGAGGAATGGATGCATAAAGATTTACCATGTTGTTGTACATTTATGTAAATGTTGTATATTCTTACTTCCGCTGTGCAAAATGAAAAGTGTAATATGATGTAAACTCTGATGTAAAGTGAAAAATTTAAATTCCTTGTAAAATTGTACTGAAGAAAGTGAAAAGATCCTGTAGAACATCTCGAATTCAGTGTTTTTGGGATTCAGGGCGTTACACTGTGTATATATACAATATAGATGAAAATCTCTTTCACTGTGATGAAGCCTTTGCGTGTGCATGTAGAAAATCTCTTTGACTGTGATGAAGCCTTTGCATGTGCATGTATGATATCTGATACAAAGAAACCCTTTCACTGAAGTGAAGTATATATATTTATGTATATGATATAGAAGGAAGTATTTGTGTACATATATATGTGATATATAGAATTCCCTCTTTACTTATTTGAGACATCTGTGTATATATAATGTATATAGGAAACCTTTTACCGAAGTGAACTTATGTGTATACAATTGATATATATGAAATGTCCTTTTACTAATTTGAACTACAAATGTGTATTTGGGTATATAAGGTATAGCAAGATCCCTTTCACTAAATTGAAACATACGTATGTATATATATATATATATATATATATATATATATATATATATATATATATATATATATATATATATATATACACACACGGAAAAAAATCTCTCTTTGCTGGTTGAAGCATATGCAAATATCATAGATGGTCTTAATTGAATTGAAGTATATGCAAATTTAAGAAATCAGGTGGACTGAGAGTTCCTTCAAAATGATGTCATGCATGTGTATATATACATATATAGGTCATAGAAGATAGACTTTGTTGAATTGTAAGCATGTACAGGTTATAAATTTTCCTTTTTACTGATTTGAAGAATGATTGCTGGATATGCATATAATATCTTTACTGATATGTATATATATACATATGTATACTTAGAACAACCTTTACCGAAATGTAGTGTGTATATATATATATATATATATATATATATATATATGATGTATATAGAAAAAATCTCTTTTTACTGAGTATGGGATATATGCAAGATGTGAAGTCTCTCCCCCTTTTTTTAATAGAAATATACATTGATAATAATTTATCTTTTCTTATTTGACTGTAACCTTTTCCCATCATATGGGGTCAGCTAGGAAGTAAAACTCAAAAACTGAGAAGTGCGAGTCAAGTAGAAATTTTAGTTATAAGAAATACAATAGCCTTAGACAGGTTCCTGGATGAGAGACTATGACCTTGAGATGGGCTTCAAGTAGAATTTAAAGGGGCAATTGAATGGTGTGAGACAAACCCTATCTGTCACACATAAATAAAGCAATTCAGGAGCAACCAACACCCAAATTTCTTGTGAACTGACCAACTTTCAGAAGAAGGGAAGAGATGATTAAATTTCTTACATGGAATTACATTCATCTTGGAGGCAAATGGAACAGAAACAAGAAATACAACCTGAATGAATTAGATACCACTATTTCTATTCAAGATGGAAATATGCACAAAATCTCCAAAAATTACATTTTCAACTATGCACATACTGAAATTGGTTAAACTCAATCTGCACTTGAATGTTGATGCCAATCTATTGATAATCAGTTATTCTTGTTTGTGTACTCAAAACCCCACCACCAATCAAGTATTAATTCAATAGAAAGTTCAAAAATTTAAGCCCCATGTATGAACAGTAACTCGGAGTTTATTAAAAAAAAAACTCTCTTATTTCATATACTTCACTAACTATCCATTTTCACACAATCAACAATTTTACTCATGGGTATTACTAGGTTTCAACAGATCACAAGTTGTTCATGCAAAAAGATTATCCTTCAGTTTCCTATTTTTATCATATATCTTGCTTTAAAAAAATTCTTCATTCAATACAGTACTCATCACATCAATATATGATTTCTTCTAGCATGCATCTACTACATAATCATCACATACAACATGCTTAGAACAACAAAAAAACAAACACAAGTCACTCAACTCTTTGAAGAATCAAACGAAGAAAAATAAAGAATAAGAAAAATTCCTCTTTCGCAAGAAACCCAATAATCCTCGCTTGAAAACTCCAAGAAAATAATAATAATAAATCCCTTTTTCTTATGCAGCAAAGAGACGGCTGTACTCCATCTTTAATATGCCGGGATCCAAGTAAATTAGGGTTTGAATAGATTTGTAAAATACCTCTTTTAAAATATTTATTTACATATATAAATCCTTATACTTGGAAATTGAATAAAAATAAACTTAATTTAGTTTTAATAACAAAAATAACCAGCCTATAACCAGCCGGCACTGTTTGAAAACTCAGAAAAACGAGTTTGCACTTTTACCCCTCCAAGTGGCAATTTTGCAAAAAGACTTTTTTTTATCAAAACTTGCAAAATAAATCAAATTTATTAAAACAAAAAGTAAACTCTTTACCTCTGATTTGACTAGGCATCATGCCAAGCTTAAAAATCTGAAAATCTAGAGTTTTTTTTACTCCAAGTGGTAATTTTGCACAAAAGTCAATTTTTTGTAATATTTGCAAATATGCCCAATAATTATTAGAAAAATCCAGAAAATTCGCAAATAATATCTAATAATAAATAATGAGTTTTTCCAAAATAATTTTTGATTTTAAACTTCCCAAGAAAATATTTGCACGTGTAAAAAAAATAAATTTTTCAAAAAATATTTATTAAATCACCAAAAATCATTTTAATTCATTTATTAATTTAAAAAGATTATTTAAAAATTTGGGGTATTACATGTATATTAGTGTAATGTGTTGAGAACCTTGCAGCTCACTCTTGCTGGCGATATTTTTTTTTGATGAAACGGATAGAGTCCGAAGACTCCAGCCAAACGATATCAATATAATAAAATCATGAAAGGTCTTACAAGGAGTAAAACAAACAGACCTGAAAAGATAACAAACAATAAAGGCACGACAAGCTATACAGACTCCGAGGATTAATTACAATGCACAACTCAGAACCAAATGCAAGGAAACACAGGAGACCGAACAATAATACAACCATAGCTGAAGCAGCGCCCGGATGCGGGAGAAGAAGATAGATACAGGGATGGCCGCACCCAACGCTCGAAATCAACGACGACGAGGCGTCTCAACAGTGAGCGGCAGACCGCTGGAAGCCGAAGGAGCTGACAGCAAACGCCAACGAGATGACGCGCTCCCTCACCCTCTTGCTGGCGATATTAAACTAGAAAACCATCATGTGTAACAGTTAATGAAATATGCTTGTACTCCTATTATATATTTATTAGTGTAATTCATTTGATTTTCTTCAATATTTCATTTGACTTTAAAAACAAAAAAAATACAGAAGTAACATTAAATAAAAAATAGGAATATAATTGCTCCGTGAATAACTGTTTAAATAATGATATAGAGGTTAATATTATTTTTATATAACAAAATCATACAGTTTATGTGTTTACATATCATACACTTTGAATTATCAAAATATCAACCATATACTTATACTAGTAATTTACACGTGCGATGCACGTTTTAATAAATTCAAAAAATAAAAATAAAAACTCTGACGTATGAAGGATTTGAACTGGAAACCTCCTTTATATGAGTTATGTACGTGCGTTGCACATGTTGGTAGAATGACAAAATGACAAATGACACTAAGGCCTTCTTCCATTATAATATTACTATTATTTTTCAAGTGCAATGCACGTTTTTATAAATAAATATTTTTAAAAGTAAAAATTTCGCCGTTGTTTGACACCGAACCTAATATCTCATTTATATTAATTATGCATGTGCATTGTACGTATTTATTTGGTTATAATGCACGTGTTTATTTGGTTACACAACCCCAACTCTCCCAAGAGCAATGAAGGTGGACAGCGCGGGGAGAGAGAGGGTGCGGCGGCACTGCAGGTCGACAGAGCAGGAGAGAGAGAGGGGAGGAGCAGGCGGCGCTATGATCGTCGGCGGAGATGCGATTTGTCTACGAGAGTGAGAGGGAGATGAAGAGACGGGGCAGGTGCAGAGAGAGAGGGAGATGAAGAGGGTAGGATTTTTGGTTTTTTTGAGAGATAGGGAGAGGGTAATAAATTTGAACGTGTACTGTACGTATTTCATTGATTTATATTGTAGAGTTTAATTAAACGTGCGTTGCACACATTGGGATATGGACAAATTACACTAAGGCCTTCTCCCATTATAGTAATAGAGATTATTAGAGACAGAGATATAATATAATATATTTTACATTATAATTATTTCAACTATTTATTTAACCCCTGCAATTGACAACAGATTTTTAGTATAAATTGAATATTTAATTACGCGCTCAGTATTTTAAGATGGTTGATATACGCTTTGCCTAGTTATAGTTGGGCAATAATTGTAAAAGTCAGATGATATCTGCGGACTCCCTCCTATAAAGACCAGAGATGTAACCACTAATTTCTGGAATTTTTTAAAAAAATGACCAATTTTTTGAAAATGTTTATCAAACTGACGACTTTCGAAATTAATTACCAAACCGATACACTCGCTGTTTCAAACAGCGACCTCCAATTCAATTATGGTTGCTGTTTGAAATATCGAGTTTAGCTTTAGTGTTTTGAGACTTGGCGATATTTCTCCAAGTGTTGGAGAAAATTTCCATAACTAAACTCGTTATTTCAAACAGTGACCCTTATAGCATGTATAATCGTTGGCCAAATATCAAAAAAATGGATATTTTGTCCAAAAGTCACCTGCTGTTATTGGCCAAATACCCATTTTTGGGTGCACTGTGAAAAGTAGGCTGCCAAATTTGGGGGAGAATATAGCAATTTCTATATTTTGGAATTCGGAAGATGATTTACCGTTTTTACATCGAACGAAAGATGATTTGTCTTCGGATAAATTTTTTATTTTAAAATGGAGAAACGGTAGATCTGATCTACCATTTCATCAAAAAACAAAAAACAAAAAAAAAAACAAAAACAAAAAAATAGCCAATAGTGAAGAACGGGATCACAGTTGGGGATTTTTTTTTATTTTTTAGAAACAGTAGATCATCTACCGTTTCTCAATTTTTTTTTTAAAAAAAATTTTGAAAAATGTAGACGGGATATCATTTCTCGTTTCGCCCATAAAAAAATCTAATTTTGAGTATAGACGACTGCAACGAATGCGCTAATTGCTATTTCCAAAATTTCCATATAGCCATTTTTTGGACAAAATGACTACATATGCTCTTATCGAGTCTAGTTTAATTAGGGCAACTTTTAGAAATAGTGATGTTAGCTTTAGTACTTTGAGACTTTGCGAGATTTCTCCAGTTGTGAGAGAAAATTCCTATAATTAAACTCGCAGTTTCAAATAACCTTAATTAAACTAGACTCGTTGTCTAAACAACGAGTCTAGTTCAATTATGGTCGTTTTTCAAAACAACGAGTTTAGCCTTTTAGTGTTTTGAGACTTGACGAGATTTTTTCAAGTGTTGGAGAAATTTTTATAACTAAACTCATTGTTTCAAATAGCGACCCTACTTGAACTAGACTCATCGAGTCTAGTTCAATTAGGGTCGTTTTTCAAAACAATAAGTTTAGATTTAGTGTTTTGAGACTTGACGAGATTTATATCAAAGTGTTGAAGAAAATTCATATAACCAAACTCGTTGTTTCAAACAACGGGTGAGATAGCTTGGTAATTTGTTTCGAAAGTGGGTAGTTTGGTATCTCAAATTATTGGAAAAAATTCCTATAACTAATGGGACAGGTTGGTAATTAGTTTCAAAAGAGGGCCGGTTTTGAAATAATATTTTCGAAAAGTGTGTCATTTTGGAAAAAAATATATTTTCTGTCTAAATTTCATGTTAAATTCAAGGGTTTTTAACATGTATGTTCCTAACAAATATGTGAATATCACATATACCTCTCATAAATGTGTATTTTTACATTTATCCCTAGCAGTGTGTGTCCAACTTCTTATTTACCCTTTAGGTTAAAACTACTTTAAAAACATAAAAATATATGAAATATACAATTATATTTAATATATTTTATGTAAAATGACTGAAATATCCTTCCTCCACTAATCAAGCTTCTTCTTCTTACTTTTTATAAACTCGGTCGACTATAAAATCAAGTGAAACACATCAACCCTTCTCAAAATGAATTCCAGTTTTCTTAATAAATAGATAAATTTACGCATCTTTGTAATTTAATATTATTCATCATATTTTCTAGCCAAATTCGCTACTAATCTTATAAATTTCAAATACACGTAGTTTGAAGCAACTTTAAGGGGTAAATAAGAAATGTGCTCATAATGTTAGGGGCGTATATGTAAATACATATTTTTGAAGGGTATATATGATATTAACATACTAGGGTTGCCCGTTGACACGTGCCTACGACACGTCTTCGGAACGGTGCATCAGGTTTGATTATATAAAATAGTTTTGGAGGTTTAGCAAATTAATTGAAGTAACAAACAGGTAGAGGAAGCAATATATCTACCTTTAAGCTCAACCATCGCATTCTTGATCATTAGCTTGAACTTACATGGAATGCATATAGTTTATTAGAAACACTGCATAGAGTTTTTTTTTTTAACTTCAGCATCACTTTTAGATGCTTGTAATCGTTATGCAACATTATCATATAGGTTTTATAGAGCTTACTCTAATCCCATAACCACTATGAGCATGTCTAAATACAATGGCAACGCAAGTGCAGGTGTGAAGGTATCTACAATACCAATAATCTAAATATTTGTTTGTCTGAGACTCAGTTTGCAATTAAAATACCTCTTATTATTATTTCAATCAAAATGAAATACATGAAGTTATCAAAACTCTAATTCACGCTAATCATTTCTTTTATCTCCACTTTGTCTCCACATTACACCTTTATAAAAAAAATCATAATGGATAAATAACAAATTTAATTTAGCTGTCTTTCTTGAGTGGAGAGTTTGCACCATTTACTGGTAAACTCCAGTCATCCCAATCCTATATATCCAAATATACACTAAAAGTTCTTATATGTTATATTATCCATGGTTTCTAATAACCAGTGAAGGGAACACTTCATGATAGTATTTTTTCTTGTAGTAAAGAAATTAATGTTGCATATTTGTCAAGTTATTTTAGGTTGCTGGTCAGCTTACTTGTCCTACTATGGATTGGAAGCCCAAATTGAGGTCACCAAATAATCCATTTTTCACTTGCGGACATCTTAAATCAAAACCAATAAAAAACTCATCAAATAAATCACTAAATTAAAAATTTTTAAACCTCAAAAATAAAACAATCATACCTCTCTGAACTTAGATCCCATGCACACACAAAATTCGAGTCAGCAAAAAACTAAGGAATCCCCTACACACACAAAATTAAAAAATAGAATGAGAATTCGGTTAATGAGATGAAATTAGAGTCGTCGCATCGTATATAGAAGCTCTTGATTCGGTGGAGGGAAGTTGCTGATACAGAATCGCTTGATATTCGCGCTCGATTTGGTGGAGGTGAGTCACCGATACGGAATCAACAGCGGATCAGATATCGGCGACGACCTCTTGATTGGGGTTCGACATTAGATTTGGATTTGGATTTACTTTGTGAATTTCAAATTTTCAAAATTTCAAAATTTAAAATTTTTTTTTAAAAAAAAATAAAAATTATTTTAAAAAAATTTAAAAATATTTTTTGTTTTTTTATTTTTTTATATCTTTCCAAAATTTTTAATTTTTATTAAATTTTTAAAATTTTGAATATTTTTAAATATTTAATTTTAAAAATTTTTTAAAAAATTGTTTATAAGTTTTTTATATTTTGATATTTTTGAATTATTTTTAAAGTTTTTAAATTTTTTTAGTTTTTTAGTTTTTAATTTTTATTTTTTTAAAGAAAAATAAATTTTTTATTTTCTTAATTTTTTGAATAGGAGGCAGAAAGAGAGAGAGAGATAGATAATTAAATAAATAAAGAAGTTGTTTTGGGTGGAGGATTTGAATTTGAGTTTTGGGGGAGAAGCTTTTGGGAAAAATGTGTTTTGTGATGTTAGATCTGGGCCTTTAATTTTGGGGAGTTTGAAGGAGAGCCACTTGATAGCTTTCTTTGTGTTTTATATACTAGTAATTTACACGTGTATTGCACGTTTTAATAATTTCAAACAAAAAAAAAAACTGACGTGGAGGTTTGAACCGGAAACCTCCTTTATATTAGTCATGTACGTGCGTTACACATGTTGGTAGAATGACAAAATGACAAATGACAGTAAGGCATTCTCTCATTATAATATTAGAGATTAGAGATATTAGAGATTAGGGATAGAGATAGATTTGTTAGGGATATACATTGTAAAAACCCTAAATTCAATTGTAGCAATGAAAATATCACATCTTGCAACCTTGATCACCGAAACGCTCCCTCTTTTGCCTTCATTTTGCTCCTCTGCTCAAACCCCCGAAAATGAGCTGCAAAAGATCCTCAAACCCTTTGATCTCCAATCCCTCCAACAATCCCTCAATCGACTCACACCATCAAGACTCTGCAAAATCTTCCAACTCCCACTTGATATCCCAACCTCAATCCAGCTCTTCAACTGGGCTTCAACCTAGAAAGGCTACTCCCATTCATTCGATTCTTACCCCCACCCTCATAACCAAACTAGCTACACAAATCTAAGGAAGAGGGCATTGTGTTAAGAAAGCCATTGTTTATAGTCATAATGAGTAGGTATGGCAAAGCTGGGTTGCCTGGTTCTGCACTTAAGGTGCTCGATGAAATGCCCAGCAAGTTTAGTTGCGT
This sequence comes from Hemerocallis citrina, assembly GCA_017893485.1. Lineage (NCBI taxonomy): Eukaryota > Viridiplantae > Streptophyta > Magnoliopsida > Asparagales > Asphodelaceae > Hemerocallis > Hemerocallis citrina. The sequence continues at coordinate 230,498,636 of CM030367.1, forward strand.
ACCCTCATTTCGTTCTTAAAATGTGGTGTTGGATCTCTTGGTTGGAGCGAATTGTTATAAGATGGCAACCATTTGTTTAATGGGATGGTGCATGGCGGGGTTTCTTGGACTACTTTGAGTTTTTCGGTGGTGATGAAGGCGTATTGTGCAATGAATGAAGTGGACTCTGCGTGTTTGCTGCTTAAGGGGATGGTGAGTTATGGATGTGCGGCTGATTCGATTGTGTATCAAAAACATTGATAGATGCATTGTGTGTGGAGAATAGAGCGGAGGCGGTGGGTAGGCTTTTGGAGGAGATGTTTGTTGTTGGGTGCTCACAGGATGGTGAGATGTTTAATGATGTGATTCATGGGCGTTGTAGGGCTGGTCGGTTTAAGGAGGCGAGGACGTTAGTAGATATGATGTTTTCTTGAGGGTTCGCCTAATTCGTTTACGTTTGGGGTGTTGTTTCAAAAGTTGTGTAAGAATGGTCAGGTGGATCAAGCCAGAGGGATGTTGGATAGAGTGCCCAATCCGAATCTGGTTTTTGCTTAATTCAGTGATCAATGGTTATGTGAATGAAGGTAGGCTTACTGATGCTAAAGTTCTTTACAAGAATATGATGTTGAGTGGGTTTCGTTACTACAATATTATAAGGGTTCACACCTGATATTTTTACAAATTTTTTCATACAATTCTCTTATATTTGCCCTTTGCAAAGCTGACAGGATAGATGAAGCGCTTGAGTTATTTGGAAACTTATTATCGGAGAGTGTCATTGCTAATGCTGTAACATACATTCTCTGCTACATGCTAATACATGCTATGCTACGTCTGAGAAAGTAGCAAGAAGCATTGGAGATTGCTAAAAGAAATGATAGCTCGTGGTTGTCCACTTGATCTTATTAGTACCAAACTTACAATGGTCTAATTAAAGCACTTTGCAAAAGTGGAGAGGTCGAGAAAGGTTTAGGGGTGATTGAAGAGATGATGAGAATAGACGTTCCGGAAACTAATGTTTCTTACAGTCTTCTAATAAACAGCCTGTGCAAAGAAAATAAAGTAAAAGAGGCACTTGAACTCTTGAATCAGATGCACCAGTGGGGACTGACACCTGATATAGTTACTTATAATAGCCTGATAAATAGCCAGATAAAGTCACTTTTTTATCCACACAAAAAAAAAAAGCCTGATAAATGGCATGTGCAAAATAGGTCAGATGAGTGCGGCGTTGAACCTCTTTGAGAAACTAAATGTCGAAGGGCAAGTTCCAGATATAGTCACCTACAATATTCCCATTAGCTGGCGTTGTAATTGATGATGCCTATTGCTTTTGAGCAGGGCAGTAAATAGTGGGATCATCCCTTATGTTATTACATGGGATATAATGACGAATAATCTCATAAAAAATCCAACTCTTTTGAGTATCAGTTCCCTAGAGAGGTGTGCATCTGCTTCTGTTGATGCCATGCATTGAATGTGATCTATTACTTGGCGTTGATTTCTTTCAATCGAAGTCACTGCCTCTACTGGGATGATTTGTCTGATATCAGGACTGATGAGCATACTGTATTTCTACTTCTGGGTTCATGACAGCATCATCTAATATGCAATAGAAATCACTTGGATTCATGTAATCTGGTAAGTATTACTGTGTTATGCTTGATATTCAAGATGCTAGATAACATTCATACTTTTCATGTTTCCTCTCTTACTTCCCGAACTTAATATTTTCCAATAGTACATCCAAAAGATGTTTTACTTCCATTTATCCTGTTTTAAAGTTGATATATTCCTTTAAACAACAATTTGTCATGTTCAAACGACACTGGATAATACATGATAATCTTAGGCATCATGATCTTTTGTAATGGCCCCTATGATTTAACGATAACATATTCAACTTTCTATAATCTAGATTACTTTAAATTCGGTTGTTATAAAATCTGAAATGTTTCTGATATTGTTATGTAGATTGTTTTATGTACAGATAGCACCACAGAGAACACCTTGCCTTTGCAGATCATTAGAAGTTGTAATTTTACCCAAATTACCATGGCAATTGTAGAGTTATACACAACACAAAAAGCTACATTAGTATTAGGTATTGTAAAAGTTTTTATCCTGTATTGAACAAGTCACTCTAAGTATTAATGCAATGTAATAATTATCTATATGACTATAGGTTCCTTTCTGTTGAGGAGAGTTCATAGCTTTTCTGATCATTATTGGTATGATTTCTTTTGCATGAGTCATGCAGTTCTCCCTTGTTTACTTCACTCCTATCCCTCCAATCCTTCTTTCTCAGATGCCACAGTATACACGATTCTTACCCCAGTAATCTAGACCCTCAATTTTACTGGATATTTTACTTCAGTGCCACCTCCCTCCCTAACTTATCTTATCCACAAATTAGATAACCTAACTTAAATCAATGAAAATTTTGTTTGGTAGATATGCCCATAGGTCGATGATATTCTCGCTCAACTTTTACTTATAATTCCAACCAAAGACGTCAACACTTGCAAGTGTGGATGTGACTGACATTTCTTTATCGTATTTCACTCATTCCTCTCTCAATTAGTCTAACTTGTAGCTCGACCTAAATGTTTATGTTAATTGTTCGTGTTGTTTATTTGGAGTCAGTTTCAAGTGACTATGACAGTCCAAAACCCAAACCCTCTACGACACCACTGTTTATATTGTTAACACCCATGAAGTAACATAGTTCAGATCATCGCTCTGTCAGTGAAATAAACTTTTGTAAAAATGTGAGGGAATGGCTTTGGTGGGTCAGTTATACTATACAAGTTCTACGTTGAGGTGAAATTTGCTGGGAATTATAGGCCGTTCTTTGTGAAAAATAGCCAAATTGGTTTACTTGCTTAACTCAAAACAATGAAAAATGTAAATAACATAGAGTACTACTTCAACTATATATTCCACTTGAAATATTCCTGTTAGATTTATGGATAGAAGGAAAGACTAGACCAATACATTATTCGATATGTGACTAAACTAATATCTATCACCTAACAATTCCAAAACATAGTCACACATCTATAGGCATATATATATATATATATAACTTATAGCAAATCCCTAGCTACCAATTAATATCCAACCATTCCTTATATATATATATATATATATATATATATATATATATATATATATCAATTCAGCAGTTATACATTTGATGCAAGGGTTTGGTTTTACATGGCAAGTGAGGTGCTGGAAAGCCCGGAAGCCGCTTTCTTTATCTTCGACTTACCTTTACCTCTCACTGTTATTCTCCTAACAATGTTCAATAACCTGCACGCATACTTCCTTTGAGAAGCCCAACTCAAACCGGTACAACTACTAACTTGCCCAACTGGTTTTCTCTTCTTAACCACTGTCCTCCCCTCCAACCCGAACAATCTAAAGCTCTCTCCCTTCGATTTTATATTGTCAGATCCCTTTGTTACACTCTGTTTCCTAAGGCTTTGCTTTAACGATATGAGCTCGTGTTCAAGTGCCTTGAGCCTAAAGCTTGTTGACTCATAGTCTTCTTTAGGGATTTCTGATCTCTTTGTCGAAACTTGTTTTTGAAGAAGGGATCCCAGAGGAGGCCCCATGATCGGACTCTCGTTATCCTCATTGTTTGCTTGCTTGAATGGGCTTTCTTCTAGATTTTGACTTACGGGAAGTTGGCACTTTGAGGTTGAAATACTTCCAGAGAACTCGCCATAATGAACATACCTAAAAGAATCTGAACACTCCTTGAAGGCCTGGTGTGTTTGTAACTGCTGAACAAACAGAGCTTGAACTATGAGACGTAGTGGCATAAGCTCATTCTGGACTGCCTCAATGCACATTTCTTGTGATAGTTTCTGACAGTTGAGGAATTTACACAAGGATGCCTTCTCGTCGCTTGATAAATGGGGGTGTTCCTGCAAAAAATAGATGATATATATATATATATATATATATATATATATATATATATATAAATCACTCTTTCAACTATATTATGTGAAGAATGAATTGGGTTAGGAAAATTTACCAACAGAAACGTGTTTAATGCTCTGTACAGGTGGTCATGAGTTTCTCTATCTGACATTGGTATAATTCCAATGAGTTCCATGAATCTGCTTGGCTCGAGATTTGGGTCCATTGCAATTTGGGAAAGATAGCGATCCCATAATTCTGCTACAACTGAGCTTGCACTCAAAGGGGTACATGATCCACTGTAACTTACATCATTTTTCGCTGATACATTAATTGAAACTATTCTTTCCATTGCTGCAAATTCTGGAGTATCTGTTATTGATCCCCCACTTCTTTCAGTTTCAGGTAGGAGAAAGTCTTCAACTTGCGCCAAATGAAGAAGGGATGCCACCTGATCCTGTAGCTTAATTCTGCTTTCTCTACTCAAATTCAAAGTCATAGATCTCGAAAGCAATGACAAGTAAAATCCAGGAGGTATAATAACCCTGCTCGTCTTTTCACCCATCGGAAGAAGCAGTTCAATGATTCCCTGTAAAATCTCTGAAATTCTAGCATTTACATCATCATCATCGCCATCATCACTTCCATCTTTGCCATCTGTATTCTCCCAAAACTTGTGTGTTTTCTTCGAAATCACCCACTTGTTTGCATAAAACACAACAATAGGACTGACATACTTCTCCTTCATGCCCTGTCTCCTCAACGAACTGATTATTCTCTTGAAGAACTCAAAAGGCAAGGCAATTAGGTCTTTGATCCAAAGTTCTCTACTTGCCGCCATCTCTTTCACCAGCTCGCAACTCCAACTGTGACCAGCCAACACTTGTAAAGTAGTGACAGGCCAATCTCTTTTGTGTTCAGGGTCGAGAATTTCCATACAAGCCATGAAAGCTAGAGACTCAACACATCGACTCACGATTAGAAGCTCTTCTGCATATGGAAGCAAAGCTTGACATTTCTGAAGAACTATCAGAGTATCATCCCAGCTTTGAAGAACTACTTGGTTTATGTAAAGATCTGACCTTTCGCATAGATTACTGGATGAATAATCTTTGGTCATTTCGAGGATCTCAGCTGCACATCTGAGAGTTGCGACGTTAAAAGGGTCGAATGGGAGCTGGGAATCGTAGCAAAAGAGTGCGATTATTTCAAACGTGTCAGAACCTCCGGGAAATCTTTTGGGCAGTTCAATATCAGATGAATCAAGCAATGATCTTTTGAAGTATCCAGATTTTGAGACCAGAGGTAACTGTAATTAATAGGATGAGTACAAACTAACATCGAATCACTAAAAGAAATCACAGAATTCTTCTTAAATGGTATATCCTAATTAACCTTGTGAATGTTGAAGATTTTTCCATCGACACAAACATGAAGTGATGCAGGCAAGCCAGTCTCCAAGCTCCTGAAACGAAAATATTATAAAACTGATTCTTCCGATATGTCTGATATTACCGATAAACAGTAGACTGACACCACGTTTTGATTGATACAGATCGAGTTAGAACGAATAAAGCGAAGATGCTTACCATGCAATTATCCTTTTCTTGAGTAAAGCTCCAGGGTTTGGGCTTGCAAATGGGCTTGGTGTAAGAGAAGTCACATCCATTGTTGATGGCTTCATTTAGAGTTGCACGAAGAATCCAAGGAATGTTAAATTAGGTAAGTGAAGATGAAGCTTATACGTAGTTTATGCTAGTTTTTTTTAAGGGTTTTTTTGGATCACACTCCCTTTGTTTGTTTGGTGGGGAGAAAATAGAGAGAAAAAAGTCAGAAGTGGACTGATGTTCAATGCACGCATTTGTTTGTTTGGTGGGGAGAAAATAGAGAGAAAAAAGTGACAAGTGAACTGATGTTCGATGCACGCAACAGTAAATAAGGGCGCACGAATGGGAATGGGGGTTGAATCCTAGTTTTGAGGCTCGGAATATGGGAAGGTATAATGTATATATCATATCATATATTACTGTAGAATTATTTGGGGATAAGTGAAATGAGGTTTGATAGAGACTTTTAGCATGGTGACATTTTCATTGTTTTATAAGCACTCTTTTGAGAGTAATTTTTTTTTAAGAATAAAGGTGACAATGCCACCGCTTCATTTGTGATTGATTAACGGAACAAAGTAGAACATATTACAACACCTAATGCTCGGAAACCAAGCCTCATTCCAAAACACGAATTCAACTACTACTACATTCTCTATTGCAAAGAAGATACTGATACAATATCATCTATCCAGAGACATGTGGCCCCTTGTACCATGTCCTATTCTTCCTCCATGTAGTCTTTTCTACGTTGTTGCTTGATCTGCCCACGTTTGAATGAGAGCAAAAATCTTGTGCATCATTATAGGAACCTGTTGTTCTTATTACGAAAACACAACTCATTTTGATCTAGCCACAAACCCCATAATATAGCAGCAACAGAAATATCCCATGCTAATCTATTCTCCTTCTTGTATGCTCTCTCTCCAATGACCCTAAATTTCAAATGTCGAGCGTGGACATTCTAATATCCCGAAACCTAGACATACAACCTCCCAAGCAAGCACGGTCTTAGGACAGATGAAAAAGATGTGATTAGTATCCTCGTTTCCAACCGTACATCTCGAGCACCTGATGTCTAACTGTGGATTTCGTTTGTGCAGATTTACTTTTGATAAAATTGCATCATTCGCCACCAGTAAAAGGATCGCTTTCACTTTCATTGGTACATTGGTCGTCCATATTGTATTAGATTCTTTACTTCTAACCCCTTCGTTGTTTAGCCACTTGTACAAGTATGCAACCAAGAAAGTGTCATTAGGATCCAAACTCCAGCATCTCTCATCAACAGCTCCGTTAATGTACTGTCCCTCTATCCTAACGAAGTCATTTAATTTCTGCAGCTGATGTAGACTTTCCCGTGATGAGTGATCTCGAATATGAATTCTAAGTCTTTCATTTCGCCATACCTCTTTTGAGAGTTAGTTTCTTTGAACCCTTTTAACCTTCTTGTTTTAATGGGAATTGTTACCATACCACTATTTTGAAGCTGGCTTGCATTCATACCGGAAGTATCTTAAATCTTGTGAGTATACCCTTTCTTCTTCTTTCAGTTTCTTTTGTGCCTAGTATAATACCATAACATTTGAATATATATCAAATTCGGTATTCCTGTTGCTTAATAAAATATATATATATTCAAAGTTGATGATAGATATGTATGCCAAAATTCAAAGTAGGTATACCAAAGTAGATGAGTTAGTGATAAAATCGATGATTTACATGCTGCACTTGAGGACATATACACCACAGTTGGTTATTTACATTTTGTGTAGTTTAGTAGTACATACAGACAACATTTAAGATACATGGATGCATGAACAAGTGAGTTTAAAAATAGCAATGCAAGGGTACTTCTCTTTTTTAGCGAAATTATTTCGAAAAATCTCTTATTTTATATTTTGGACACAAATGCTTCTATCAAAAGTAGTTCATGATTATAAGCAATACTCTTGAATATGTATTTGACTGTACACAAACAAATATTTAAATTCTGAGAATAATACTTCTCTACTGAAAACTGCATTCTAGCAATGGAAAAGCAAAGATCAAATGAAGGGTCTAAAGCAAAAATTTTCCTTATGATATTGATAGCTTGGTGATCAGAGCCAAAGAAAAAGTATTTGAAGAATGAGTGTTTATTTAATTGCTTGAGTTGCGTATAACGCCCGGGACGGCACGGCTTAAGAAATTATTTTATGGAATTTTTTTATTTTTTTGGGAGGAAACAGAAGACTTTGTTTCTTGAGTAGTTAAAGGCCTTCTCTCTATCTCCAAAGTTGGGTAAATTAGTATTGTTATATATAGAATGATTAAGGAATGTGAGCCAACTTGTTTGATATAGAATTATTAATTAATGGTTGGTGTATTCGGATAAAATACTAATTAATCCTATACAGCGGGATTTAAAACTTATACTTCTTGCTTGCTTACTGTTAAGCGACTTTTCCTCTAAGGTACAACAATACTAACAGTTTGTCGACCTAACTTTGAGGGCATTATATGAATCCGGGTTTTGAGAATTCTTTTCCCCAAGTATTACACTTATATAGGTGGAAATGACAGATTTACATAAAACTGCTTCGGATCGTAGTCGTTCTTTTTTACCCGGCCCCTTTGGATGTGTTGCGTGTGTTTTTCTTTCTTTGTGCTCGTGTTTGATTCTGATGTGGCCTGTCCTAGATGAAACCTAAACAATTTTAGTCAATTGACATGTTTAAGTCATTAATAAGTAGGTTTAAGTAGTTTAGAAATAGCTCGATCGCTGTATATTAAAAGACAAAATGGGAGGAAGAATCGATCATGATACATTTGGTGTGTGTGTGAATGAATGAACATATCAAATATAGGTATGGTTGTATATTATAATTTATAAACACTCTAAAGTGTTGGTTGTAACAAATTCAATATATATATACTATCACCATTCATCCAGTCAATCTCAGTTCTCTAAGTCTCTTAATTCCACAATTTCTGCATTGTTTTTTTCTAGGTTTTCTGTCTAAAAATTGATCTCTATGTTCCCCTCTCACAATCACAGCATTTATTTATTTTTATTTTTTTTTGAAATTTATGTAAACCTGTGTATAGTACTATCATTCTTTTATGGCTTGATTACTCCAATATTCTAATTAAGTTTTGTTTAAACTAATTTCGTTAGTCGTTACTGATCTGTTAAGAAATTTTCTAGCTCTAGCTCTGACTGAGAATTTTAGACATTCTGAGTTAGGGATGCGTGTTAATACTTGTGACTGTAATTAAAGCATCCATGTGCCTTACGCTAGGGAACAGGAAAAGCAAAACAATTACTGTGATAGAGTATTGACTAATTCTTCATCAAGTATTGGCTTTGTTAATTGCATCTTACGACTGTATAAGAATTTTGTGAAGGAAATGTACTTGGAGAGTATACATAGATGAGATGTATTCTGAAAAATTGCCATGTTCGCTAGCAAAAGTATGCTTTGATTCGGGAGAAAACTAAGCTACACTGGTTGACCGTCATTGGCCCTCTCGTCAGTTTCTTAGCATTTGTTCCGTTTCTGACATACTTGACATGTATTAGTTCTTTTGTAGGATGTGTGTTTGTTGAATGCAATGTTATTTACCTTACGATGAGAAGAACTCGAATTCAGCTAGATCTTTATTCATCATGGAAAAGAGGATGCTCTTAGTTCATTAATCCCAAATCGTTACGGTATAGTCTTCTATCTTCAGACTGTTTGAGATCTTCCTAAAACTTTGCATTGTTTTGATGGGCCTAATTTCTGTGGCTGCAGCCTGCGGTGCCCCTCGAGACTCTTGATATGGATAATATAAATCATGTGCATAATTTGTGCATAATTTGAATGTCATAATTTTTTTATTTTTTTTGGATCGTTAAACGGTGGGTTGAAACTTTAGAACAATTGTTTCCGATCCTGAATATCTGAAACTGCCAATAATGTATGTTCCCCATACCAATTTTCTCTAATGCATGTGCATGAATATTATGAGCGTCTCACATCCTTATTTCTTTCTTGTAGTACAAAAATAGTAAAACAGTAGTACAACTAGTATTATTTTACTTATTAACAACATTTCTCCAATGCATATGCAGGTATACAAGCATCTCACATCCTTATTTCATGGAGTGCAAGTTTAGCTGCTGCTGCTGCAGGCTTAGATCATGGCATAACAGTCATGTACCAAATGGGTTGTTTGTTTTACCATCAGGATTAGGTTATGGCATCTCTGACTTTCACCCTTCTTCGTATTTGCAGGATGGCAGCTGCGAGGGGACCGTGGAGTTGCCACTAGAGTTGTCGGATAACTACAGATGGTATGATATTGGGCCTAATTTCTGTGGCTTGCAGTTTCGATGACAATTTCCTACCTAAAAGGGCATTACGGTAACTAGTATAATGTACGTGCATCGCACGTCTAAAAAAAGTAAAGTAATCAAATTAAATAAATATATATTCAATAAGAAAAAAATAATTTATATTTGAATGTTTTGATTTGGGCTACACGTGCAGTGCACATTTATATTTGTTGGATATAGTTTGGACGTGTATTATACGTGTTTATATAGTTACAAAGTTTTTTTTTTGACTGTAAAAGGTAGGACAAGCCTACCTCAAGAAAATATATATATATAAGCCAAAGTATATAATACAAAAAACTGCTGTAGGGAGATGCTCAGGAAATGAGAGGAGTTGAGTTCGAGATGGCATAATAGTGGACCGTAGAGAGGGCAGCGGACGTCTGTCGTACACCTCAACTAGGGCCACCACCATGATCTCATCCCCCTTCCCCTCCCTTACAGTCATCCGAGGCATTCAAACCCCGAGCAGTAAAACAGGTCATGAGATAAAGCTAAAAAGATTACAAGTCTACATACTGGATCAGTTCCAAAATATAGTTACAAAGTTAGTATTTGTTTGTTACAGACCCCAACTCGATTTCCCATTAAAATATTAGAGATTAGAGATGAATGAAGACATGATCATCTCATACTACATAGTATTATATACCGTGTAAGCATCATCTCTCTTCCCCTTACAACTTTATTTTTTTTTTAAAGAATAATTAAAATATACTTACTCAAAATAACTCTCACATTCTCTCTATATATATATCTTGTTTTTAGTTTTTTTTAAAAAGAAGAATGGGTGAATAAAAATATTTAATTATGAAAAATAATTTAATTAAATAGTATTAATAGCATGATGTATATTATGTAAAAATCGTCCAAAAAACAGCAAAAAATTGTCAGGTTACACCTGAAATTGGTTGAGTACACCGATCTGAAAAATATGGACGGCGTACACACATCTCCAAGAAAAAAAAATGGGATGGTTATCTGCAAATTGGTGATATATGGGTATAGTTTAGTAAAATTTACCCAAGAAAGAACTACTACAGGTCTTTTTAGTTAATGGGCTTGTAGCCCAAGTATACTACAAGCCCAAATCCTAAATTCTAACACACTTTGAGTACGTATATTATCTCAGATTTTTTTTTGATGAACTATATTATCTCAGATTTTAAATACTAGTATTTTTCATGTGCGATGCACGTTTTCATAAGGATTGAAAAATTTTCACGTGTGATATATATGTTAAGAAATAATTTCGGAGTCGGACCTGCGTAGCACGTAATTGAGAAAAATATTTTGAAGGAAAAGTTACAATTTGTACGTGCAATGCATGTGTTTATAAGTAGAATTTGAGTTGTATATGTGTATTTTTAGTGTTAAAAAAATATTATAAAATTGTTTTGCACATGCGTTGCATGTTTTAAATAGGTGAATTTTTTTTATTTGTTTAATTTTATTGTAATTAATGAGAGAGTTAAAGTAGCACGTGCAACGCACGGGTTTGTATGTTGACAAATGACAACTCCAACTCTCTTATTATAATATTAGAGATTAGAGATGAGATACTTCAAAATGAGAAAAAAAAGTAAAATTGGTAGCAACATGTTTTTTTTATATTAAAAAAAAAAATCACACAACATCATACATGTCGAACAATCAATGGCTCATGTTTTCTTGAATGTTTTTTTGGGGGGTCTAAGTTTAATACTCAATTTGAGATTTTCTTCAAGATAAAGAAATTAATTGAAAGCAACCAAAATTGACTCCTCTCTTTCGTCGGTCACACAAATATATATATAGAGTTAGTCTATTAAGAGATGGAGAGCTGAGCTCCTTATCTGAGCTGGGAGTGATCAGCCGTCCGATCTGGTTTGATTCAGATCGAATGGCTGAGATCAGATCCCGTTCTCCATCTTGTTTAGTTGAGGGTAAAATGGTCATTTCCCCCCTCTCCTTATCTTTTGGCATCCTGGCTCCCATCTCCAGCTCCCGCTCTCTCTTCGATCTGTTTGAAACCCTAGCCTCCTCTCCTTCGAATTACTCCCGCGCTCTCCTTCTTCGATGAAACCCTAATCGATCTGAGAGAAACCCCCATTCTCCTTCTACGATTTCTACTTTCTGAGAGAAACCCCCAACTCTCCTACGATTTCCCATTCTCCTTCTACGATTTCTTGAATATGAGAGAAACCCCCAACTCAAATCCGCTGGTCGAATGGCTGTCTCTTTCTCTCTCTCTCTGCGATCGAAGACCCAAATCGCAATTAGGGTTGCGAGGCGCTCTCTCTCTCTCTTCGACGTCAAACCCAGCTTCCGATTAGGGTTTCGATTCCTCATCGATGGTTTGTTATCAACTGTAACCCTCTTCAGCGATGGTAATGTTCCCGTTCTCATATTTTGATTCCATTTCGTATATGGGTTTTCTTTGTTTTGATTATTGCTTTGATGGGTTTGTTGTTTTGGGGTTGAAACTAGATCTGGGTTCGAAATTTTTCGGTGTTTGAGATGTTGGGTTGTTATGGGTATGTTTAGATCTATTGAATTTGATGTCTTTTTTAGATGGATCTCTAAGATCTGCATCAAAGAAGTGGAAAATGAATCACCCCATGTTGAATTTTGGTATTCACAGCTATTGATTTTTTCTTATAGTCCTAGGACCTTATTCATAATGCCGAGTTCATCTATGGCTGGTGTAGACAGCACAACTCCAAGTTGTTGCTAGCTAGCCTTTTTTTTTTTGGACAGAATGTTGCTAGGTAGTTGTCTGTCCCTCCTTTCAGCCAGTTAAATTAGATTCAAATGCCAAATCGTCTTTAAATTAGATTCAAATGCTGAAAGTATGTAATTGATAACAAGAGGGAAACTGCTTGAGATGGTTTGGGCATGTTTAATGGAAACCCAGAAGAAGGTGTATAGAGAAATGAGAGGTAGTTGAAAACATGGAGATGTTTAAAAGTTGATTAGAAGTCCTGACTTGGTTTGGGTGTGATTTCTCGAGAAGAGATCGGCTAATGACAGAGATTTATCAACTGGGTTAAGTATGAACAATCTTGTATACTTTTGAGTTTTAGTAGTTTAGTATGAACTGGAGAAGGTAGGCTTTGTTGCTATGAAGTGCATACTAGATAGGGGATTTTGGGGGTTTTGGAGAGAAAAAGAAAAATCTAATTAGACATTGGCATCGAGTTAGGATTGCGACGAAGATTAGGGGTTTCTCACTTTCTCTGAAGATTTTTTGGTGGGTTGTCACTATAAATGTTCTTTATATGTACTCAAAAAAAAACTCTACAATATATACAAAGGTGACTTTCTTTTTTTTCCTGCGGAATTCCCTTGCTCTACACTTTATATATATTTCTTAATATATCCTAATATATCCCTGCAGCTTGAACCTCCTTTGTGGGTTAAAACCTAAGCTGTGAGGAGTGGTATGTTTTCTTAATTCCGTGACTAATGCACATGTTGTGGGTTAAAACCTAAGCTGTGAGGAATGCGTTTTGGGTACTCTTGGGGTGCATTCTCAAGAACATGGTGAGATTACTTCTCTTCTTTCAATTTCATTTTTGAACATCAGTCAACAACTTTTTTACGATTGTTCATTAATTAATTTCCATTCACTTGTTCAAACTCTTTATTGTTAATTAATTTGTCAGGTAATGTTTGCATCTCAAGAATAGTATGTGGAGCAAGAGGATCGGCTACAATATGTCAGGGAAGTATTCGATTCCCCAAATAGTCTGTTATATTCATGTGATTGTGAGTTTGCTTCCTTGTTGGATAACTTGGATTCTAGTTTTAAAAGTGACGATGAGATGGATTATGTTTATGAAGTTGCACACTATAAATCATTTATTTAATGATTTGTAGGAGTGACTTGTGATGAATTAATCCTATCTGAGCTTTATTTTTCCTAATTGGTTTTAAGTAATGATGAGATGGATTATGTTTCTGAAGTTGCACACTATGATTTAATGATTAATAGGAGTGACTAGTGATGAAATAATCCTATCTGAGCTTTACGATTGTCACTTCACTGAATGTTGCTAAATTCCCTGACTCATATATAGTTAGTCTATTAAGAGCTGGGAAACTGAAATCCTTATTGGGAGCTGGAGTTTTCAGTTATTCGATCGCGATTGATCGCGATCAAACGGCTCAGATTTGATCCCGCTTATCTTGGCTTTGTCGAGGGGCAAAAGGGGCAAAATCGTTAATTAATGTTCTTTAATACCAAATAGCACATTTGTTAAATTAATCGTTATGTCCTGCAAACTGATGATGGACATAAAAGAGATGCATGACGATACTTGTTTTTGTTTGGTTGGTAGAAATTGACAATCGTGGAGATGATGATGATATATTCTGATCCTATATAACTTTAACAAATTTCCATACTGTGCACAATTTCCATACTGTGCACAATTTAACTTTAACTTTGTATACGCATTTTTTATGATCTCTTATATATTTGAAATGTCGTTTGTCATAGTCAAATTTATTTTTGTTTTCTGTTTGCCTGTTGAAGATGCTCAAAATTGATTGATGTACTTGATCGAGCTGACATTTTTAAAATTTCCCCCTCTCCAGTAACAATCTGGATGACATGATAACTTATCAATCTATAATGAAGCTAAAATTGCTTCCCATGGCTTTGTTCGAACGAGAACTTTGGAATATTGTCAGGGACAAAAAATGCATCTCCAAGCCAGAAAGAAGAGAGGTGAACTTTCCATATTTATGGAATTCTGTTTAGTATCAATTTTTTTATTTTATAAATTAATTTTATTTGCACTTGATCGTTGCTCATAAATCAGAAGAGAACAAGTTGTGACTATAATGATAATTTGATTAGGTTTTTTTCATCTAATACATTCAATAATTTTGTGGCACTACTATGTTCTCTCTATAACAAGATTGCTTACCTTTTCAGTTGCCATTGTGCGTATGCTCATCATAGCCAAGTTTTCACTACATTGGCCTATCTGATTATGTCCATGCTTTATTTTAGCGCTTCTTAGTTTATCTAATTGTTGGTGACATTATTTTTATCTTAAATGCAGTAATTCTATTGATTTGTTTGTTGACGATATTTTGTTGTTTCCAGGCGACGATATTTTGTTTTCTGAGCCTACTATATTTTTTAAATAAAATTTTTGTTGTTTCCAGGCTGTTTGAGCTCTGTTTAATTTTGTTTTCAGGTTGAATAGTACTACTTGATAGTTTGTAGTAGTATTTCAGATCATGAATACATCTTTAATTATGTTTCTCTAATCTTTTCAGGAGTAGCAGTAGCAGGAGAAGCACACGTTTGTTCGCATTCAATAGACAGCAGCAGCCATCAACAGCAGCAACAGCTCTTTTTTATGTTGTTTATGTTGTTTAGTGTAAAAGCTTATGTTCTTTCAGTTGGAGGAGCCGAATGTGTAATCAAGTAAAGATTACACAGTCAGTTGGAGGAGCCGAATGTGTATTGCCTAAGTTCTAAACTTCTAATGTTTCTATGATATATGATTTTCTGATTTTATTATTTTGAATGATTATATGGGATATTTTATGAGTAATCAGTGACGTGGTATTGTTTGTTATTGATTAGTACTGAAAACTATTACAGAAAATCATTGTCATATAAATATTTCTTGTTCTGTTTATTGCATTTCTCAGTTGTGACATGTTGAAAGTTCATCTTTTGCAGGGAGTAATTTTTAAAACATACCAATTCTATTGTTTTGTTACCTAAACTACCAGTTATGAAAGTTCATCAGTAGTTACTATGAATTTCATAATGTGCAATACAAGTTGTTTATAACTATTGTACTCTTCCTCTTTTCGTTTTGTTTTTTAGGCTCCTCTTCTCGTGTTTTAATGGCTACTATATGATTTGCTATAACTGAAAGCTACAGCTGATGCTGATGCTGATACTTCACTGAAATTCATAATAACTACTGATGCAGATATTTTCAGCACATAAGTAGCCAACAGAGTTGGTTCTTTTTTAATCCCAAAACAACCTCAATATTGCTCTAAACACCATAATTATTGTGGCACACCAGCTAAAAAAATCTAGTTGTGTTCTTAATTTAGACTACTAATCAAACCAAACACCGATGCAGAGCAGCAGAGGTAGCCGAATAAGAAATGCTTTGTTTTTCAATTGAAGCACACAGAAAACTATTTTCTAAAACTCTCTTCAAACCCTACCACCTAAACAAAATTTGTACCTTACAGACGACAATGCATACTTTCAAATGAACCGCCTTTCTTCTATCATATAAAACTTCACTTCAGGATATCATTCACTTACATCTTTTTGAAACGGACTGATAATGTTAATAAATCATTATGAACCAAATAATACACTAACACCATCAACAGAAAGTACACTGAAAACTTGAATGTCACAAAAATACACAATGAAGATATCAACAGAAAGCAACATTCATTTGTAAATTTAAATTGCCTTGAAGCCACTACAACTTGACTCAAGACCGGACCCCACTTGCTGGAATATGAGCTCCAATGAATTAAGAAATTTTGCTTTTTGAACGCCGCTGCTTTAAGAGATTCAATCACTTCAATAGGTACTCCGAGGAATGTAATATCTTTTAGACTTCGTTTCGTAACACAGTACCTCAACCGAGTATTTGTATGTGGTCCTTGATATCTCAACTCATTTCTGTGGCTTACCAATTGAGTGAAGGTATACGGAGACAGAAACAACACTAAAAAAAAGGTAAAATTAAAATATTAGTTAACCATCTTTCTACACCAAAATTTACATAAACACAACTGCAGCTAATAAGCTCCAATAAATGGTTAAAGACTTTTGAGGGTTGTTTTTTTAACAAAATCTAAATCAAGAAAGATACAAACAAAAATTAGACAGATCTGTCAAGATCCTTTGTAAATTTTTGTCTAGGATACCCATGAGCAAGAGGGGCTTAATCAGCATAATAATCATGCAGCTCAATCCCAAATCTAGCTAAATCCCAATAAGCTACACAATGGAGATTAGAAATCATCAGTAAAGCATGATTTAACAGATTCAAACATATTCCCACACAGTCAAGATTCATTAACTTGGATCAAGCAATCATGGACCTTGGGCCAAGTAATATAACAGAAAATGGGTATATAATTCACAAAAAATGAGAGAAATATCTAATCAAATTGAGAGAAATATCACAACAAATGAAACATAAAAATGCAAAAATCTAAAATATGTAATCCTTACTAAATTTGCATGAGTTCTTAATTAAGATTCAAAAACATGTCTAAGACACCTCAAACCAAAAATCAAAGATACAGGAAAATTTTATAAAAGGATAGAAGAAGTCCAAAGACACCTCAAACCAAAAATCATCATTGCCTACACACTCAACCGAAAGATAGGATTAATTCATGATTGCCTACACACACAACCGTAAAGCTCAGATTAGATTATTTCATCACTAGTCACTCCTATTAATTATATAAATCATAGTGTACAACTTCAGAAACATAATCCATCTCATCATCACTTATAACCAATGAGGAAAAATAAAGCTCATATAGGATTAATTCATCACCAGTCACTCCTACAAATCATTAAATATATAAATCATAGTGTGCAACTTCAGAAACATAATCCATCTAATCATCACTTATAACCAATGAGGAAAAATAAACCTCATATAGGATTAATTCATCACTAGTCACTCCTACAAATCATTAAATAAATAAATCATAGTGTGCAACTTCAGAAACAAAATCCATCTCATCATCACTTGTAAAACTAGAACCCAAGTTATCCAACGAGGAAGCAAACTCACAATCACATGAATATAACAGACTATTTGGGGAATCGAATACTTTCCTGACATATTGTAGCTGATCATCTTGTTCCACACACTATTCTAGAGATGGACACATTACCTGACAAATTAATTTTCAAAGCAAGCAATTAATTTACAAAATAAACAATTTGAAAAAAAAATGGAAAAAAAAATGTTCACAAAATTATACCTGATTCGAAGATGTCGGAGTGGAGAATAAAGGTGAAGTTAGAGACATAACGATTAATTTAACATATGGACATATTTGGAATTAAAGAGCAATAATTACAAATAGGGCAAAAAAATTATTTATAATTATGTAAGACGCTTACCTACAAAATCCACAGACATAAACTAGTAATTCCCAAGTAAAACTTCATTTCAGTGAAACACTTTACCTGCACGCAATTCCCAAGTAAAAACACATTTTGATACAAGACTGCTCGGGTTAAACAGTTTGAGTTTTTTTTTGAGTACATATAAAGAACATTTATAGTGACAACCCACCAAAAAATCTTCAGAGAAAGTGAGAAACCCCTAATCTTCGTCGCAATCCTAACTCGATGCCAATGTCTAATTAGATTTTTCTTTTTCTCTCCAAAACCCCCAAAATCCCCTATCTAGTATGCACTTCATAGCAACAAAGCCTACCTTCTCCAGTTCATACTAAACTACTAAAACTCAAAAGTATACAAGATTGTTCATACTTAACCCAGTTGATAAATCTCTGTCATTAGCCGATCTCTTCTCGAGAAATCACACCCAAACCAAGTCAAGACTTCTAATCAACTTTTAAACATCTCCATGTTTTCAACTACCTCTCATTTCTCTATACACCTTCTTCTGGGTTTCCATTAAACATGCCCAAACCATCTCAAGCAGTTTCCCTCTTGTTATCAATTACATACTTTCAGCATTTGAATCTAATTTAAAGACGATTTGGCATTTGAATCTAATTTAACTGGCTGAAAGGAGGGACAGACAACTACCTAGCAACATTCTGTCCAAAAAAAAAAAAAGGCTAGCTAGCAACAACTTGGAGTTGTGCTGTCTACACCAGCCATAGATGAACTCGGCATTATGAATAAGGTCCTAGGACTATAAGAAAAAATCAATAGCTGTGAATACCAAAATTCAACATGGGGTGATTCATTTTCCACTTCTTTGATGCAGATCTTAGAGATCCATCTAAAAAAGACATCAAATTCAATAGATCTAAACATACCCATAACAACCCAACATCTCAAACACCGAAAAATTTCGAACCCAGATCTAGTTTCAACCCCAAAACAACAAACCCATCAAAGCAATAATCAAAACAAAGAAAACCCATATACGAAATGGAATCAAAATATGAGAACGGGAACATTACCATCGCTGAAGAGGGTTACAGTTGATAACAAACCATCGATGAGGAATCGAAACCCTAATCGGAAGCTGGGTTTGACGTCGAAGAGAGAGAGAGAGCGCCTCGCAACCCTAATTGCGATTTGGGTCTTCGATCGCAGAGAGAGAGAGAAAGAGACAGCCATTCGACCAGCGGATTTGAGTTGGGGGTTTCTCTCAGATTCAAGAAATCGTAGAAGGAGAATGGGAAATCGTAGGAGAGTTGGGGGTTTCTCTCAGAAAGTAGAAATCGTAGAAGGAGAATGGGGGTTTCTCTCAGATCGATTAGGGTTTCATCGACGAAGGAGAGCGCGGGAGTAATTCGAAGGAGAGGAGGCTAGGGTTTCAAACAGATCGAAGAGAGAGCGGGAGCTGGAGATGGGAGCCAGGATGCCAAAAGATAAGGAGAGGGGGGAAATGACCATTTTACCCTCAACTAAACAAGATGGAGAACGGGATCTGATCTCAGCCATTCGATCTGAATCAAACCAGATCGGACGGCTGATCACTCCCAGCTCAGATAAGGAGCTCAGCTCTCCATCTCTTAATAGACTAACTCTATATATATATATATATATATATATATAGGAGAAGGTTCGGGTGAGAACCATGTCCTGGGGTGAGAACCTAAGGGCCTATCCGAGCCATTCATCTGTGTAATTTTAACGGTCAAGATTTTTTTAAATTAAACAATAAGATTAATTAATTTTTGCATTAAGATGTCAAACCCTTTAATTAAGGGATGGGGACCGCGTAATAAAAGGAATAATTATAAATTGCCTTTTTTTGTGTGCAACGGTTAAGGCAATTTTGGTCAAACTGGAGAGAGCAATAATTTATTCCCGTAATTTATTCCCGTAAAATATTTATTCCTAAATTAATAGCAACTGCAGAATCATTCACCATTTCGTTCCTTACAGTTACTGTTTATTACAGTTGCTATTTATAATTATTACAGTTGCTGTTTAAGTGGTCAGGTATTGCTGTATAATTATTTCAGTTGCTATTTATAGTTATTACAGTTGCTATTTATAGTTATTACAGTTGCTATTTATAATTATTACAGTTGCTATTCGAGAAGATTTTGTATCCCAAATTAATAGCAACTGCAGAATCATCAACAATTCGTTCCTTCACCAATTCGTTCACCAATTGATAAACAAACAATAAATATGCACCAATTCGTTCACCAATTCGTTCCTTCACCAATTGATAAACAAACAATATATATATATATTCCTGCTAAAATATGCACTACTTGTATCTACTTACAATACAGTCAGTTGCTATATAGTGAATGAATTGGTGAAGGAACGAATTGTTGATGATTCTGCAGTTGCTATTAATTTGGGATACAAAATCTTCTCGAATAGCAACTGTAATAATTATAAATAGCAACTGTAATAACTATAAATAGCAACTGTAATAACTATAAATAGCAACTGAAATAATTATACAGCAATACCTGACCACTTAAACAGCAACTGTAATAATTATAAATAGCAACTGTAATAAACAGTAACTGTAAGGAACGAAATGGTGAATGATTCTGCAGTTGCTATTAATTTGGGAATAAATATTTTACGGGAATAAATTACGGGAATAAATTATTTCTCTCTCCAGTTTGACCAAATTTGCCTTAACCGTCGCACACAAAAAAAAGGCAATTTATAATTATTCCTTTTATTACGCGGTCCTCATCCCTTAATTAAAGGGATTGACATCTTAATGCAAAAATTAATTAATCTTATTGTTTAATTTTAAAAAATCTTGACCGTTAAAGATTACACAGATGAATGGCTCGGATAGGCCCTTAGGTTCTCACCCCAGGGTTGGTTCTCACCCGAACCGACCCATATATATATATATATATATATATATATATATATATATATATATATATATATATATATAGGGAAAGGCTCCGTTGCACACTACCTTGGTGCTCACGGCGTGAACACTACGTCTTCGGGCGTTCAAATCGAAAATCCGAACCGTTCACATTGATCTACACATCTAAATTAGTCTAAATATGTAAAATCAAATCATTTGAAATTCATTTGCCCATCCATCACGCGACTATAAAAACAATGAATTTCAGCCATACAATTTTGTAATACTTCAATGAATGGGCAAATGAATTTCAAATGATTTGATTTTACATATTTAGACTAATTTAGATGTGTAGATCAATGTGAACGATTCGGATTTTCGATTTGAACGCCCGAAGACGTAGTGTTCACGCCGTGAGCACCACAAGTAGTGTGCAACGGAGCCTTTTCCTATATATATATATATATATATGTTTTTTTTTTGATAAGAAGATGGCTAATGCCATCGTTTCATTAACGAGGATTAAGGAAACAGAGAATTACAACGTACTAATAATACAGACAGGCTGTAAACACAGCAATCAAAATAAAGCATCTAAACCAACATCGAAATAGAGATTACATAAAGAAGATAACATAAAACACCGTCTGACTCCAAGCTTCGCTCCTTCCTCTATGCTCCAACCCTGCTACTCCGCACTACTCCTGGTCCTCTTATATTGCTCCTGAGCCCCTGCCCAATCATGAATCAGAAGAAAAATCTTATTCATCGAGTAAGGAAACCTGTACGTTATGTTGCGAAAAATAAAATCATTTCTTTCTAGCCATAGGTTCCATAAAGAGGCAGCTGTAGCAATGTCCCAAGCCTTCCTATCTTCTACCCTGATATGCGACTCTCTAATATCCACCCATATGTCTCTAGTAGAGTTCGGCCGCGTGAAGCACCCCAAACCCCCTGCAAACTATTTCCCAGGTTAGCCGCGCTTTGGGACACTGAAAGAGGATGTGGTTCACATCTTCTTCAGAATCTCGACACGTTTCGCAAGTCACTTCGATGTGCGTCATCCTTTTCTTCAGATTAGTTTTGGAAAGAATTGCATTATTATGGGCAAGCCAGCAAAAGACCTTAACTCTGAATGGTACTTTAATCCTCCAGATAATAGATTGAAGTTGGCATTTCGTTCCACCGTCGTTAAGCCATTTATACATGGATGAAACAGCGAATATTTTTGAACTGTCCCTATCCCACCCCCTTACATCTTCTAAGCTATTATCCTCCCCTCCGTGTTGCTGGATAAGGCGATTCATTTCTTCAAAATGGGCCGTGGCTTCTGTTGTGATGCCTTCGGTTACAATAAAGTTTAACTTGCCATTCTTCCTGATGTCTGCCACCACCAGGTCCAGATTCATTATTATGGATGACACTAGAGTTTGACACGATTCCGGAAAAAAAAAAAAGGGAGAAAACAATCGATCATCAGCTTGCCTTGAATAAACGACAGCTAAGACGTCTTAGCTCCAACCAAATGTTGCTATCTCTAATGTTCTCGTTCACATTATGCATAAGCTATAAACGCAACTATTCCATATAGAAAAGTGAATTAATTCATCTCCAACTAATTTTTAATTAATTGGTTCCTTAAGAATTTGTCTAGATACATATAGAATTATTGTGTTAAGAATTAATTAATGATTAAGATATTATTTGACTTTGTGAGTTCAATTGTAACAAACTTACAAACCCGCATTTATAACACGTTTTCATCTTAAAAATATGCCAACTGTTTTTTTTTTATAGGGGAAAGGTGGAATAAGGCCACCATGTTTCATTAATAAGAAGTTGACAAAACAATCCCAGCATGCTGGAGCAAGTTCTAACCTACAGACAGAGGAAAAAAAAACATGAAGCGACATGATATGCCAACTGTTTGATACGTAGTTTGTTAAGTTGGTCTGTTATTTGGCCAGGCTGTGTATTGAAGACTATTTCACTGTTCAATTTATATTTCTCAGCTCGGCTCGGCTCTTTTGGACAAGATCAAGTGTAGGATCGGTTCTTATCAACTGTAGATCATCATAATATTTCAGAATTTTTTAAAAATTGTCCAAAATTGTTGGACTATAATTCACGTAATTGGATTTTTTAAAAATAAAATTTATGAATCATTTCCTTGAAATGGCCTAAAATCGGTGTACCATAACTTACAAATAGGATGAAAATGACGAAATTTTAGAATTTGTCGAAAACATCCAAAATCTGTGGTCTATAATCTACAAAATTGGAAGAAACTGCTGAAATTTATGAATAACTCAAAATAGTTCGATATAACCCACAGAATTGGGTGGAAATACTAAAATTTCAGAATTTCTTTTAAGATCAAGGAGAAATTATTGAAATTTATGAATCTCTCAAAACCGTCCATAATCGGTGGACTACACAGATAGGACTGGAAAGCTAGAATTTCATAATCTTTCAAAAACATCCCAATTCATAGGATAGAACCCACAAAATTGGGTATATATGCCGACATATCAAAATCTCTAGAAATTGACTGGTCCTAATAAAAATGCAATGAACATATATGTACTTCTTTAATATGAATAAAGATACAGTCTAAATTTGACACGGCGTGGGCTTTCAAGTTCAATGAAACAGAGAGACTTTTACTTAGCCACCTCTACAAAGTCACGGAGGATGTAACCGTCGCCATACCTTTCGACATCATCAACTTGCTATATAGATGAAGAAGGTACATGCATCATAGCATGTACCAAAACCAAATTTGTCACATCAGTTTGATTACTTGAAAATTTATGTATGTTGACAAATTCAATACATCGCAAATCCCATATACGAGTATTATGACAAAATGATGAAAAGAAAGAAAATTTCAAACAAAATAATGAGTCATAATGTAGCGTACTGAATGAATACGCAAAAACAGATGACCCAAAAAAGGCAAACTGAAAACCAAAATTTTGATGTACACTTCAACCAACAAGTTAGAGAGGAAATTGAATCAGTTAGTCAATAGTCATTTATCTACAAGTAATGCCTGCTTTACTACAAAATTATACTAATTTTGTACTGTATTGTGGCGAGTATCAGATAGTACAAAAGTAGTATTAGCTTTTGTAGTGCAAGATGCATTACTCTTCACTCATTGCATTGTAGAGAGATCCTCAGCAGAGGGGGGCCGACTGTAGTCGACAGGGGGGTTGACCGGCTCATCATCAAGGCCGTCGAAGAAGGAATCTTTCAGCAGCTCTGATGCAGACGGCCTGGCCCTAGGCTTGGCGATGCAGCGCTCAATGAAGGCCTTTATCTCGGGGTCCTTGACTTTCCCCAGGGCAGCAGGCATCACTCCGGAGGTCACCTTCTTGTAGATCTTGGCGATGGAGTCGCACTCGTTGTAGGGAATCTCTAGGGTGACGAGCTCAAGGACGCACATCCCATAGGAGTAGATGTCGACTTGCTCGTTGTAGTCCTCTTCGTACAGCTCAGGTGCCATGAATTCAGGCGTTCCGAGGAGGGAGTGGGCAATGTGGCTCTTCCCAACCGTTGCAGCCAAGCCGAGATCGCCAATCTTCACCTGTATGATGCAAACAATCAGTTGTCAAGAAATAAAAGAGGCATTGCGAGCTTTTAACACAAGTTCTGAAGGATTGCCAATGTGATAATGTGCTTAAATGTATCAGAACACTGCACATAAGCGAGATTTTTTTTTCTAAATATAGGGTACATCATCAGTTTTTAAACTTATTGGGAACAATCTCAAAGCTTGCTTTATAAATGGGGACCAGAAGCAAATTCCCCAAAAGAGTACAGCTGATTTTCATTCAATATTTGCACATCAAGAATTCCCGTAATATTTGCACATCATCTATATCTTTTAGCATGTAAAATTGCAAACCTCTCTTACCATTTCACAATTCAAAAAAACCATAACTTGTATTGAAAGCAGGGACGGCGCTGAGTTTACGGAAGGGGGTACAAAATTTATTTTTAAAAAATGTAAATTTTTTTGGAAAATTTCTTCTTTTTTTTTTTTGCTACAATTCTTAAAAACCTCTCTATATATATATATATATATATATATATATATATATAAAGAAACAGATGGAGATTTAAGGATTTGAGAAAAAAATCTCCATACAAATTTAAGCTCAACTAAAATAAGCCGACCCAAAAACTAATTTTAAAAACAAAAGCATATGTATACCGTTTTTGTATTTCTTTTACCAATTTGGAATGACGCGTTAATTGAATGGAACAGACTTAAATGATTAAAATAATAGACAGTGAATATAATGTACCGAATCACTCTTACAATTCTAGTCACAAAAATTGCATTCATTTCCTAGAAGCGTCATTCCAAATTGGTATAACAAAATACACAAATAGTATGTATACCATAGATGCAATATGTTTATTTTATATATAAATACCCCTAAATATAGTTTACCTCTTTACCATCTATCACTCTAAATCATTAAAGATCGTATTAATCTTTCCGAAACATCATACTAAATCAATAGAAATATGCCACATAACAGAAGTTTAAAATTTGTTTTTTTTTTTATATATATTTATAAATAGTATACTTTCTATTCACGCCAAATATGGGACCCTTCAAGCAACCCACATTACATTAAATAATCACTCCCATGAACTTGCTATCTTCGCTAACATTAACTCCATTAGAGCATCCACAATGGCAATTCTTATTTTTTGGTAAAATGGGACGAATAGAAATGGAATAGATCGAAAGGTCTGCAATGATCGTTTGCTATATTTTGCTAAAATTTGAGTAGGACGAGACAACTTGTTTCGTCCGTTTTTTTTTAGATTTAATTAATTACCGATTAACTATTAAAATATCTTAATTAAATAAATTAAATATTAAAATATACCCTAATCCTATTTAAACACCTACTAAACTATTAATTAAACCTTAAAATCCACTAAATCCCCCCCAATACCTGGACGGGACAACATGTCCCGTCCGTGGGTATTTTTTGATTTTTTTTTTCGAATAATTTGATCCGTTGATCAGTTGGGAAAAAAAAAATATTTTGGGAAGGACGATACAACATGTATTGTCCGACCCTATTTTTAATATATATATATATATATATATATATATATATATATATATATATATATATATATATATATATACGGGGCGAGACAAGTTGTCTCGTCTGATTGTAATAAAAAATATTAAATATATTGAGACGATACATCATGTATCGTCTTCTATATTCTCAAATTCGCTAGTCCACTTCTCAAATATGAGAATCGACTGTAGCTCGTTTGCTATTTTTTAACAAAATAGCAAATGACTGCAGAGGTCGATTCTCAAATAATATGAGAATTTGAGAAATATAGCAAACGACTGTGGATGCTCTTAGCAAACAAAAATAGCAATTCATTTATGAAAAATAAACAAACAATTAGCTGTAGAGATGCCACCTTATCAGTCCAAATAAAATTTTTGAAGCTAACCCAAATCCTTCAATTTTGATTATTTCTTCATTCCATATCAACCAACCCCAATCCAAAAAGACTTGCTAAACTACCCAACCCCAGTCTTCTACAAACAAATTAAAACTCAATTTTTAAAGAAATATTCAAAAAATTTCACCCAATTAACAATCCAACCTCAGATACCAGTCTTACATTTATTTAATATACTAAAATTAAATTCTAGAAAAATTAAGCATAGAATGATTGTTTTACGATCTTTTTTCTTTCTCAAACAATAAAATTTTAAGAAATTTATTATTTAAAAAAAGCTTTGAAGCTAATTAACTGTAAAGATGCACCTAATCACTCCAAATTCGAACTTTGAAGCTAACCTATCTGCTACCTTAAATTATGACTATTTCTCATTCCAAGTCAACCAACACAATTACAAAGAAACTTACTAAACAATCCAACCCCAAATCCTAGCCTTTTCACTTTAATCAAATCAAAATCAAAAATTCATCAAAACTGCTTTATCACAGAGGAATTTACCCAATAATCCAACCTCAAATTAGGTTGGATTTTTTTCCAGGTTTTAAACGCAAGTTTCAGTTCTTAAAATTAAAACATAGAATAATTTTGTTTGAATACAAATTTTTGCAAAATTCATTTTAAAATTTCACATTCAAAATCTATGTTTAAAATGATTTTTTTTTAAAACGGAAAAAAAACATGTTTTCTCAGACAATTTTTTTATTTCAAAACCATATATATATATATATATATATATATATATATATAAACCAAACGCCTTTTATATTTTAATTTTGAAAAATATATATTTTATGAAAACAATTTACCAAACAATAATCCGTTATTTTATGAAACAATTCATAAAAAAATATTTTATGAAAACAACTTTATAACATTTTTTTTCTTCAAAAACCAAGTTTAAAATAAATTTCCAAAACAACAAACCAAACACAGTTGGTCTTTTAATCCAAGGAACCAAAATTAAATCTTGAAAGACGCCCCCCCCCCCCCCCCCCCCCAACCCAAAAAAAAAAAAAAAAAAACCTAATTCTGACTATTTCTTTATTCCAAGTCAACCAATCCCAAATCCCAGTATTTATTCTCCCTAAATAAAAAATAATGTTTTCACACAAAACTCTGCAGATACTCTAAAAGATTGCAGATCAATCGTATATTACACACACAACCAAAAAAAACAGTAAATTTTAAAATACTTTCTAACAAATGTGCCATACAAATTTTAGAACTTTCAAATTTTACCTGACCGACGTTGCCATTGATGAAGACATTGCTGCAATTCAAATCCCGATGAATCACACAGGGATCACGGTTATGCAGATACTCCAGCCCCATCAAGATCTGCCTCGACCACTTCTTCATCGCCTTGACCGACACGTGCCGGTGCTTCTTCCGGTACTCCCTCAGATTCCCTGACGTGCAAACCTCGGTGATGAAATTCAGCATGCTCCCACTCCCATTCACCCCCGTCTCCGTCCACACCGAATACAGCTGAATAATATTCGGATCCCGCAGCTTTCGCAGCAACCGCACCTCGGCGTAGAGCCGGTCGATCATGTGATCGTCACGAGAGGCGAAAATCGAGAGCTTTACCTGGTTCCAGGCCACCTCGATACCCTCTTCTTGGTCGAAGGCGCGGTAGACGCGCTTGACGGCGCCGGCGCCGAGGAGCTCGGCATAGCGGCCGTACCGGCCGGTGGGGTCCACCTCGACGAAGGGCTCTGCGTCCTTGTCGTTCGGATCGGGGTTGACGCACGGCATGGCGGAGGAAGATTGGAATCTGAAACCCTAGCGCGAATCTTAAAGAACGGAATTCGATGGCGGCGAGGATTTTAGAGGAAGACGGAGGCGGCGCAGACGACGAGGAAGAAGGCGGTTCTTGATTCTTGGAGGAGGAGATGCTGTTGGATCTTCTTCGAAGCCATTGAAGAAATTCAAAACCCTAGAAATTAAAGCACGGAATTTGATGAGGAAAAAAAAAGGAAAGGATTTTTGGAGAAGGAAATGAGGAGAGGGGAGGTGGTATTTATAGTAGGGGATTAGGGTTTAATTAATTTTTTTTTAATTGAGGATTTAGGTAAGGTAATCGGAATTTTTAAAAAATAATTATTAATTTGGATTCGTTTTTGAGTGGGGATCTTCGTTAATCCAGCTGTTTTGAATGTCAGACTTACTGCTAGTGCTTGCTGTTTGAAGGGAATGGATGGTTGGATTTGAGCGAATTGATGCGGGTTTATTAGTGAAAGGTGGTGGATTTAATCGAAAATTCTATAAATACTTTTTTTTTTTTTGCCGTTGGATAAGTATATGTATCCACATAATTTGATTTGACCTCAAATATAGGTATGTGGATCGAGATAAAGGATATTCCATGACTGATAGTAATTGATAAATAGTACTAGTATATAGATTAGGGAGAAAAAGATGGAGTGATTGACAAATACTAGTACTATAATTTAGTAAAAAGATTACTCTTAATAAAACAATTTTTTTTTAATAAAAAAGTGATAGTACAAGTTCGATCCTAAAAACTTCTGATTTGGTCCAGTACTCCAGTTGTAGATTCTTTCAACCAACCTGATTGACGGGTGGGCCCCGCTTGTATCCTCAACTGCCAGTGCCAGATATATGTACTTTTTACTACGTAAAATCAAAGGGAAATCATTATCAAAACCTTTTGTGAAAGGATTTTTAACATGTATACTCCTAAGAAATATGATAATATCATATATATTCCTCACAAATATATATTTTCATATATATTCCTAACAATTAGACTTTATTTCATATTTACTCCTATGTTAGATATCGCTAAGTTAACTATGATTTTACCCATACGAGACAAATAGAAATCAAATTAAAAGATTAGACTAGACAATCAACTAATAAAAGATTTAAGAGTTTTAATGAAAATAAATGAGAAAGCCTATAATCTATCATTAAAAACAAGATTGATGACAACTTTGGAGAAGTACCGTGAGGAAGAATATGTAGTTTTCAAAGATGTACTATTAGTTTGTCCATTTCTTGAAAAAAAAAAAAATAAAGAAAATTTGAGAAAAGTTAATGAGTCTCGGTTAGATTAACAATTACCTTGATTTACAAGAATGAAGAATATATAATTTGAATGGTAGAGAAGAGAATATTTCAGTCATTGTTCATCAAGTCCATTAAAAAAAACTAAAAATTTCCATCGTTTTGAGTTTTTTTTAACTAGAGGGGTAATTAAGAGATGTGGTATATATTGTTGGGGACAAATATGAAAATATATATTTGTGAGGGGCATACATGATATTCACATATTTGTTAGGGACATATATGTTAAAAACCCTTTGTGAAAAAAATATATGGAGTGTTTAGTACCCGAATTAAAAGATTCTCTCTAATATAAGGATTTCTTGAAATATAAGAACGGGAACGAAGATTCTTGAAAAATATGGTATTATCGTGTTTGGTATATTATATTGTATTTTCAGAAATTTTTTATTATTGTATTTTTTATTCTAGTTTTTTTTTGTTATTTTATTGTTTGTTATGAAAATCTCATTGAAATTCTTAAATTCCATAATTTTATAGGAAAATATATTTTTCTAATTCTATTTTTTTTATAGTAATTTTATTATTTGTTATAGAAATCTCTTTTTTGGGAAAGAAATAAAGAATTTTAATTTTCTTGAAAATCAATGATTCCTTCCAAAATTATATTTGTCACATACCATACCAAACAAAGATAATCTAGAAAAAAATTTAAAATTTTCTTGCACATTTCCAAATGCCCCCATAGAGTACTAAAAAAAATAAACAAAGTTAGTTACGTAGTTGAGGGGAAATCCCATGAAATCATGTCCCTCAGTTATAGCATGAGATAATATTACTTTATATCTCAGTGTCTATGATGAAACCTGTGACATGCACATTTCTTTTGATATTTTTGCATTATTTATTTCATGTGTTTCTTGCACATTACTTTTACCTTCTCATATTTACTTCCGCGCTATGCTAATTCTACAAGGCATAATGTTCGACCCAGACCTTTATGGGTACACAGGTTTTGAATCTAAAGGTGGTCAAAATAAAACGATTTGGTTATAAACGCATGCATCTTGATGGCTTTGGATACGCCAGGGGATACGGATTTGAAAGCCTCTTTATGCATGATAGTATAATCATAGAATTCGTGAATAATTCGTTAAATTCGTGAAGAAACCATCAGCCGAACAGATTCGCAAATTATTCGCGTTTAATTTCCGTACTTCACGAAAACCGTGAATTAAACAATTTTTTCCCGAATAATTCACTAATTATATAAGAAATATTTATGAATTTAAATATATTTTTACTTAGATAATAAGTACTAGCTACTAAGATACATTATTTTTTTTGTATTTCTTTCTGTCCGATTTTTTTCCGAATTAACCCGATTTTTGCCTAGTTCTGAATATTAAATATTGCCAAATTATTTCTAAAAGCCGAATTTGTGACTATACATGATACGTGGGTGAGGATTCAAAACAATTGACATCTTCTGCTTATAAGAGCATCTCCAACCATACTAGCTAAAATGGCTTGTCAAGTTGTTCAAATAATATTTTTGCCTAGTAAATTTGGCTAAACATTTTGCTTCATCTCCAACCATGCTTCTTCTCCTACATTTTGCCTCTTCATGTTCATAAATACCTAGCCATTATGTCTAGCTAATGGAGATGCAAAATGGGTGTGCCTCTCCAAATATGACTATGTCTCTTCATTTTAGCTAGCCGTTGTGTAATTGTGAGAGTGTTCACCATCCGTGCACGGTGCACCCAGTATTATAACAACTTTTAAAACATGAAAATGTATGACAAACATGACTATATATACTATAGCCCATGAAGACTATCAAAGTCCAAGACAGACTATAAAGTTCAGTGCAAAATATCAACTCAAAAATGAGAATCAACATAATCTGCAGTACAGTACATGGGTCAGTTTGGTTCGCCTTCTCATAAATCAGAGTAAAAATCTACCAGAAAAAAATATAGACAATGGACCTCCAAGCAGCAAGCCCCATCAATCAATTGACCAATGAACCAATTTGACAAATCACTTCCAATATTATGAACAAAAGTCTGTCAAAATTAGTATGCAGTTCAACTAAACCTTTTTATTTTCATCTCCATGTTCAAGAATAATGTGTAAATCGTACAATCTAACCTAGTAATCATTTTGTGCCAAAGTGTGTTTTTCCACACTGCCAGTTTTTTTTTTTTCTTTTCCCCTGTTTTTGAATTAATGGACTGGATACAACAATTTCTAACGCTGCACAGTCTAAAGATCTCACTTCCAGCCATCTTTCACCATCCGATTTTTCTCGAGGATGAACATCCCTTCCTTATATTTCTGAGTTTCTTCAAATGCTTTCTCCTACAGATAGCAAATGATACAATTAGTATAAATATAAAAACTAAGTGTAGCTAAACATGTAGTAACTATAATTTTCAGAATATTTATCATGTTATTAATTGATCCTGTGATTAATATATCACGTTCAATGGAAAATGAATGCTCAATTGTCAGGTCAAACACCAACACCATCCTAACTGTTACCACTTAAGTTGATGTCGCTAGTGGTATCCATCTCACTCACCAACCTTTGTTCTAGTGAAGTGCTTGCGTGTGCTCGAAAGTAGGACAAAGTATATGTAATTTATCAATGCAGAAAATATTTGGGCAACTATCAAATGATGGTTCAGCGAGTTATATACAATGACAAAGGAGAAAATACTCAACTTCAACAAGATTTAAGTAAGCTAATTACCACAGGTTGCGGTGTGGCTAAATGCCAGTTGCTCAACACAATAATTTATATCTTAGAAGTCGACAAAATTACTAAGATATAGGCAAATCACGTTTAAAAGGGGATCAACAGTGTAATACCCTGAATTTCAGGTGATTGAGAATCCAATATTATGACTTTGTGGATTGATTTGTAAATATCAATGAGGGTTATGTGCAAATATCATAAATCTGACGATTGAAGTGTTAACAGTAGATTTATGGGGTTTTGTGGAAAAGAAATAGGGTTCGTTGCTCGGGCCGCCAGAAAGAAAGAAGTAAAGAAGTAAAGAAAAGAAAGAAGCATAGTAGAGCAGTGTAGTCGAAGGCGTAAGGCGCAACGCAATTTCACTACCCATAAAAAGCCTGAGGCGCAAGGCAAAATTTGAGGCATAAGCCTCAATTAACCGCGGCTCATTATTACTTTTTGGGGGTTTTTTATATTTACAAATAAGATTATATAAACAATATAACATCATAGCAACAAAACATATCATACAATGGCCAAGATGACTGTATAAGTTATCATTTTTGTAAAACTACAATGTATTCCTCTGTAATGTATAACTACAATGTGTTTCTTGCCCCAAAGACGAAGTGATAATGTGTCCCTCTGCAAAACTACAATAATATTATGTTAACCTTAAATTCATAGTTTCATATAGTAATGAGCATACAGTATTACAGTATTACAGTAATGAAGATACTTACCATACAGCATACAATATTACAGCATACAGTAAAATTACACTAGTATCAAATTAAATATTGTTGTAATGAGCATACAATATTACAGTATTACAGTCTTAGTAAATAGTAAAATATTTTAAAATATTACAACAATAGCATAAAGTTAGCCGACCATAAAATTTGGTCAAGCTCTACAATGAAATATGATGCAACTTTTTGAATAAGGCATGATTTCATGATTATAGTAAATTATGGAATGAACTAGCTTCACAATTTTGTTTCGAAGTAACTTGCAAAAACATCATAAGCAAAGATAGACAATAATCCAAAAAAGAAACCATAAAAGTGTAAAATCAGAAAGGAAAGAAACCAGAATAGGATTGAGAGTCTGGAGACTGAGTAAAAAGGTCGCCGGCGCAGTCAATCTACTTCTGCTGTAGCCGCTGATCTGCTATATGTTGTCGTGTCGAGCTGCTTCGCTGTTGTCGCCGATATTGTTGAGAGGGGGAGAAGATTGATGAGGATGAGTGCAGGATTAAGGAGTTGGGGAGGTGGAGATTGGGGTAAGAGTTTGAAATTGGGGATGAAAGAGAATTGGGAAAGTTACGAGATATGAGAAGGGTTGAAGATGGGTCGGGTTGTGAAGACCAGGTCGGGTCGGTTATGTTAAGGCGCGCCTTTTGCTTGAGGCGCAAGCCTCGAGCCTTGGCTAAGGCGCGTCCAGGCACAAGCCTGAGTGAAGCTTCGAATAAAGGGGGGGCCTTAACTGAGGCTTGAGGCTCAAACTGTTGTTCAGCCTGAGCCTTGAGCCTGAGGCTGAGCCTGAGGCGAGCCTTCAACTAAACTGTAGTAGAGAGTGAAAGAAAGAGAGGGAGAGAGAGAGAGTGAAGATGATGATGGTGGTGGTGGTGGTGGGAGAAGCAAGAGTCGCATCACCTTTATATGCCCACTCATTAGTAGATTCTTCCTAAGTTAAGGTGGTTATGCGGATCAGATAATAGGAGCTCAGAGGAGACCGAACGATAGGCGGACGTTGAAAAGTCGCCCCACAGGGCGGAGGGGAGGGGGATACTTAACGAGTTTCTTACTGTATATTCTTGTGTGGTTCAAGGAAAAAAAATCGCTTTTCCAATTTCTTACTATGTATATCGCTGAAAGAAAGGGTTGGTTGAGGGTGTCGCCAATGTCAACAAGTTGGATTTAATCTTAGGTTCCTCAGTTATGGTGAGTGGTAATTCATACACTTTGTTTATGATTTTTTCCATTGAATTAACTTGTGATTTATCAATTGGGGTAGTAATTGGTTCTTCTATGATTTTATATATATATATATATATATATATATATATATATATATATATATATATATATATATATATATTGTGTGTGTGTGTGTCGATTCGAGTTTATTGAATGTTTTGGTATAAATTTTTTATGTTCTTTTTTATGTCTTTTGATGTTTTCATAGTTGTTGTTGTCATTATATATTTATGGTGGAATTATTGGTTATGCGAATATGTCGTACTGGCATTTGTGCAATCAGGTATTTCGCATATAGTTATGATGAGATGCATACCTTTAATGAGATTATGAATACAAATGTAAAAATTATATTTGGGAATTTATAAGAAAGGTTTATTTATTTATATGCATCTTATGTCAATATACCGCTATATGTCGGGATCAAACCCACTGGCTCTCAAATGTGTCCACTCTACGAGTGTTGAAATTTATGCAATTTGTTTGTTCCAACCACGGACGATAGTGGGTATGCTTTGTCAAACAGAGTATGAGGCGTTGATCGCATTGAGAGGTGGATGTGCTTAAATTCCATTGCATGAATACTAGTATTTGATTATTTATGTAGTATGAGATGCGTAAATTATTAGACAAGTATCGCACTAGGCATCCTGCATTACTTGCTTGTATGATCGCCTTAATTGTTGTCGAATTTATATGTTGTGTATTTGAAGTTTGTTTTCTGGGATTTTATGAAGTTTGGATATTTTCATTTCTTTTTATGGTAAACGTAGAACTCACTAGGCGAAAGCTTACCCCCATCGCAGTTTGTTTGCAGGATTAGGGTGTAGATCATGGAGCCATATATGTTTCGGATTGAAGGTTGGAATGTTTTAGTTGGTATTAGTATGTATTCATGTTTATTTGATGGATATTTGATTATTGTAGAGATAATTATCATCTGGTGAGAATTTAATATTCTGAAAGATATTTCAAGGAGATAATTTATATGATGATTTCTTATTAAGAGCATCCACACTTGCTAGGCAGTTAAAATCGGTTTTTAGAACAAATCAGTCTATGAGCGATTAGTGATTAATCGATTAATCGGAAAATAATCGGGATTAAATTGGGAAAATCGTGTATATATATATACAAAAAAAATGATCAGTCTGAAGCATTTTTTTTTGCGTGAAGTTTTTTGCGTGAAGTACCAAAAATGCCCCTCCACTCTTATGGGCTCTTAATGGGAGATCTGAGCGGGCTTCGATCTGAGCCATTGATCACAATCGAGAGCGATCGAACAGCTCAGATCGTTGTTTTCCAACCCGGTGAAAACAAACACGTTTTCAACCGAGCATTTCTCCCTCTCTCTCTCTCTCTATATATATATATATAATAAAAAAATGATCTATTCTCATTATGTAGCAACTCTAAATTCTAACATTAAACTATTATGAGATTATCAAATAGGAACATATAGTTATAAAGAAAACGAAGAGAGTACTTGATTTAAGCTGGGTTTGGATTCTGGATGTCGGTCGGGTCCGGTTGGTCAGTTCGAGCAAACAAAAACAATCGGGAAGAAGGAGCACGAGCAGCAGGAGGAAGTGCAACAGATGCGGGTCGAGCCAAGTTTACGACGGCGCAGGGGAGTGACGGCGAGTCGGAGTTGAGTTTGCTCGAGGAAGAAGAGAATCGGTTTGGATTTGAGTTTGCGCGAGAAAGAACAAGAGAGCGGCGACATGTCAGGTTTGGGTTTGCGTGAGGACCATAAGGGGGTTTGAATTTTGAATTTGGATTTGAGTTTTGACCGGATTTTGCCCACATAATGCAAACGAGCAAAAAATTAAAAGAGAGGATTTAATCGATTAATCTGGCACTTAAAATCGGCAGATTAACCACTAATCAGCTGATTGTACCCGATTAAATCGCTAACTATTGAAATATTGAACATCGCAAAAAAAAATCGCTTAGCCTACGATTTGCGATTAATCGAGGATTAATCTGGTGATTAATCGGATTTTAACTGCTCAGCACACTTGTTTCTCAAATCCCCATTTTTCTTATAATTTGGCAAAATGAGCGTTGCAGTCGTTTCTCATTTTGCCAAATTTTGAGAATGTGGCAACAGTGTCGTCTCAAATATAAGAAAGTATTTGGGAATTCTAAAAATATAGGACATGTTTCGTCCCCGTAATTTTTTTATTTTTTAATCCAATCGGACGTAACAAGATGGTGTTCGTCCAAGGGATTTATGGTTTTTTTAAATCAATCAGACAGTACATCATGTACCACCAAAGGAATTTTAATTTTTAAAAAAAAGCATTGGACACAACATGTTGTCCCGTCCAATGCAATTTTTTGCTTGGACGGGACATGTTCCGTCCTATGCAAAACTCAAATTTTAATTCTTAATCACTAATTTTAGAACTAATTTAATCACTAATGACTAATTTAGCTAATTTAATCACTAATCTCTAATTTAAATATTTGATCACTTTAAACATTCAAAAAAAAATCATCGCACAGTAAATCAGATGTACCGTCCCGAGATATTTTTTTTTAAAAAGGCGGGGCGGAACATCATGTTCCGTCTCGCCTTAAAATAAAGACAATAATAATAATTTTAGATCAGACGAAACAACATGTTTCATCCGACTACTTTTAAAAAACTATTTTACCACATTTTAGCAAACGACAACTGCAACGAAACTGACATTTTGCCATTTCTCATTTTGCCAAATTGCCAAATTTGGCAAAAATGAGTGTGGATGCTCTAATTGTTGGCAAACATCCCCGATTTGTATGGGCTCGGGTTCGAGGCGTTACAAATAGCATGTTTATTTGTATTTCAAAACCATGTCATGTTTGTGCCATCCAGGAAGTTCTTTAAATAAGAGTTTGTTTCAAGTTAATAGTTACCAAATGAAGTATATCTCTACAATACAAGCACCACTGGTACGCTTTCAAATATTTATAATATGAATTCAAGGGGTGAGAAGGAGATGGATTACCAATTATGCACTTGGTTAAGTAAACTTAATAGTAATCTTAGTGCAATCCTCATTTGAGTCAAACTATGGGCCTGCCTTGACTAATAACAAAAATCGAGAAAAAATAAATATCACTTTCAGTAAGTTCCTATAATTATAAATGCTAGCACCCCAAACACAGAGACTGATCCTTCAATTTCAAGGGTATTTTTCACATATTAGGTTATTAACTTAATGTGCATCTCCCTTCTAACCATCATGATGAATGCACATCTGTGTCTTTATAGGTCACCTCAAACTAGTTGATTGAATCGGTCTTTGATCTATATTAGTTTCCCCTTGGTCTTCTCTTTTATAGTATAAAAAATACAACTCACAGACTCACACCATAATAAATAAACATGGTGGTTGACAAGTGAACATTTTCTTTATTTAACTTCATTTATCAGATAAAAAAATAACAATGTGTTGTCAAGATTAGTATCTATATTAACCACTGATTAACTTTGGCATTGAAGCCAAGGTTCTCCTTATAGTTAACTATATTACAATGCAATGCTGTTTCTTTAGGTCTAATTGATATGTTGCACCATACACATGTAGGTAAAAATGGATTCAATTGTCTAGTAAAAGAGCTTGTATACTTGTGTGCGTGTAGTACAAGGTCTTTCTTATAGTCAACCAGATAACTATTGACACGCTACAGAATGAGAAATGGTGAACAAGTTGCCAGTCTGGCACCAGCAAAAAATCCACAATTTCAAGCATCTCTAAGGAAATTTAGATGCGAGACATTCCTATGATTGCATTGTCATGGGAGAAACATTCCAAATTACAAATACTGAACAATGAAAAAAGGCAACATATCTTCTACATAATGCAATTCAACATTATAAGCTGCAGTGAAGTTATGCTTATATAAACAGAGAAGAAACTAATTAATAAGCTACTTACATATCTCCAGCCCAGTAATTGTTGGCAGCAGCTGCAGTAAATGTCATTCACTGTATGCAATCCAGTCATTAGGTGTCGATCTTCATTAGGACCCAGAGAAATATTCGCCCTGAAAATGAATTGTACATTAGACTTTGTGCAAAATAGATCTTATACATTACAATAAAATATTTTGATCTTATATCATACAACAAAAAATGAATTGTCAGTAACAAAATAAGGAACATGTGTGCAATAAGCTGGTCATCTGCACAACCAATCGAGGGCAGAAACTTTGTTCATTGCTAAGAAAATTAAACGGTGACACTTTTCAAAATACAATGTACTAAATAATGTGGATATATCTGCCAAAAATGGTACAACTGTATAAGGTCATAAATATGAAATCTGAATGCTCTGATAGTTTTTTCAGAGCTGGCCATCTGTTGCACTAACCTTTAATTAATGTAAACATGTAATTGTGGAACATAACAATCCACCTAGACAGAATATGTCAAAAGCCAAAGCTATATGATGTGCGAAACAAGGTTGTTCTGTATAATTTATACCCGTATCAAGGACAAACTCATACCCACAAAACTTCATGACTCAACCACACAAAAAATGATCATCATATGAAATGTTCTGCAACTTGTGAAAGTCTGATCATCTGTCAGACTAACTTATACATTAACATAAGCTTGTAATCTTAAAACATAACAATCCACCTAGACAAAATACGTCAGAAGCTAAAGGTTTGATTCTAGTAGTTACACCCAACTTTAAAATGTGAAATGTAACAAATGAAATGCAAAACAAGTCCTTCTGTGTAATCTATACTTATAATAAGGATGGCAGTGGATAAAGCCACGGTTAGGTCAGGACAAACCCATAGCCACAAAAACTCCTCATTCCTTCACAAACACCCACAAAAGGGTCTAACCTCCTCATGTTGTAATTCTTACTTTAGCTTCTGAGTACTTCTCAGTGTAACATACAGTCTGCAGTGGTACTTCAGAAAAATAATTTTCACTTACTATAACATCGAAATCTACAAATAATTGATAATACTTTCATATAACTAGAAGCAAGTTTCAAATTTCAACCCTGCGGAAGTTTTAAGTATTAGAAATACAAACCAATTACTTAAGATTTTTTATTGTAGTTGTTCCTCATATCACAAGGGTTCTACCAATGCCTGACGGCACTGATCCTTCTAACGAGCAGTCGATGACAGTTTACCTGTACCCTACTAGTGAATGAATGGGGAACCCTACTCATACTCAGGGCCGGCCCCCACGGCCGGCCCCCACCTTGAGGCCAGGCTGCCTCAGGCCCCGATTTTTTTTGAAATTTTTGGGGGCCCCAAATTTATATTTCCCTTGTAAATATAGGCATGTATTTTGTGCATACAAAAATCATATTGTAATTAGGGGCCCCAAAAATAATTATTTGGGCTTTTCGCCTTGGGTCCCCGGGAACTTAGGGCCGGCCCTGCTCATACTGGCATTTTTCAGATTTGTTCAAATTAAATTGGTGGATTGCCTGAATTATTAGAACCAATCTAACACTATGCAAAAGAAGGAGGCCAAAAAGGTCAACTTTTGCTTGAATCATATCTGGATTTTAGATTTATGAGGAGAATCCATATTTCCTGAAAGTCAAGAAACTTGATGCAGTGTATATAAAATAGATATTACAAATTAATGAAGTAATGAATAGGTAGATAAGTAACTGTAATGCACTAAACCTCCTAGACTGACAAATTGTCAACTTTCATGTTTCAGTAAGGAAGTATAAGGTCCTCACTTTAGTATCTTGAAAAATTTTAACTTCATCTTCTGCATAACTATAAAGTTGGATATGCACACATGCTTAAAGGCCACACGAGATGATGAGAAGAGAACAGTCCTGTCATTTGTATGTTTTATACAGATGATGGCTAATTCGTGTGTGGTAAAATAACAGTAGATCTTCACCTCCGATTCTATTTAAATTCAAAGAGAATCAAACTATAGTTAGTCTGTGTGTGGCTAGACAATGATAGACATTCACCTTTCTTTTCTAGTTTTAAAAAAAATAGAGGTGTAGAAGATAGTAAAGAAGGAAAGTTTTAAGTATTATGAGGAATAATAAATTAATAATAAGAGAAGATATAAGAATTAGGGTTAGCGCCTAGATCTACGGTGCTTGAGATATTATACCCTAGGTATCAATATGGGAATACCTAGAACACTACCTCTAACGAGTATTTATAGGATAAATGTTGGGTTTGGGTACCGAGCTCTAGGCCACTCAACCCGTTGTATACTTGTATGATATTTATACAAGTAGTATGTGTAACATGTGTGTTACCCATACAATATTATTATACATAATATTATGCATATAGTGAGAATATACCCAAATCCAACAGATATTTGTAATGTGCATATAATCCTGGCAAAAATTGCACAATCAAAAATCAAAAGTACATTTTGACTTCCTAATGAGGACATCTTTCCTGTTTAGTTTATTTCATTACCATTTTTTTATTTCTGGCAATTATAGCCATATGTAATCTTTTTGTAATTTTTTTTTAGATTTTGAGAATATTTTGGAGATGTGTTTCAAGATGTATTTGAGCCTATTTAAAGGCCTTGAGATTAATGAGAAAGGATGCCATTATTGATTAAAAAAAATCTGTGTTGAGTTTTGCTCTTCCTCATTCTCTTTTGTGTGATACAAAAGAGATCTACATTAGGGTTTGTGATAAATCATAATCAAATTTTAGGGTTTGTGATAAACTCTAAAATCTACCCAAAATTAAAATTCCCAAATACAAATCCCTAATACAAACCCTAATTCCAAAATCCTAAACTAATCCCCCCGTACAGCCGCTTCCCTTCTTCTCCCTTCCTTCTTCTTTTCCGTAACCCATCCAAATCCCAAACCCTTCTTCTCCCTCCTTCTTCACCTTCGTCCCGAACGACCCCCTTCCCGTCGCCACCCAATCCCGCACCCCAAATTCCGGCGACCCATCACCACCACCCGACGCTACCACCCCTACCACCATCCTCCACGCCAATCCCGACAACTCCCCTCTCCCTCCTCCTCTCCTCCCGACACCAAATCCCTCACCCAAACGTCGTCGCCCCTTCTTCCTTGCTCACCCCGTCGAAATTCCCTTCGTCGTCAACCTCGAAATCCCCTTCGTCGTCAACCTCCGACCCTTCCCCTCATCGATTTCGCTGTCATCCTCCCCTTCTCCGTCCTCCACCTCACCTACATCCAAACCCCTGGTGCCCTTTGCCTCGTCGCCAGCCAACCGCCAGCGGCAGCATAGCACTCTCACCGGTCCGATTGCATCCCGACAGCCATCAGCCGCTCGAGTAGTCGCCACTTCGATTGCTGCAATTGTTCTTCGCATTCGGTATACTCTTTCCATTCTTACTATTTGTGTTCTACTGCCTTATCATCTAGTTTATTATCTGATTTATCTGTCGACCACAAAATAAATGAGATTGAGTGATCCACATGCTAGAATAGAGTACGAATCGATATTGAATTTATTACTTGCTAACACATAGGAATTTAATTGTTGATCGTACGATTGAATTATTAATTGGGACTGTTACACTTATTCAATTCTTGAAAACCCATCGAACCTGTTAACTGTTAAAAATTTCCAACTTAGATCTGCACTTTCATGTTGGTAAAATTAACCTATTAAAATTCTTGGAAATTCTCTATTTTAGGGTTGGTTTTACATCATTTTGGTATCAGAGCGAAGGTTTCTTAAAACCCTAGTTCTTGCATCGTAGGCATCATTTTTGCATTTGTTTAGGATTGTTTAGTCTTTTATTTTATTTTTTGTCTTTCTTTTATTTTAGGTCATTTCAGATTCATTAAAAAAAATAAAAAAATAAGACACACACGACCCCTAGTTTCCACTTTTGGTGGATGCGTCTTCGCAGCACCATCACAGATCCTGAAGAGCCTTTCCTATCCCTTCCCAATCACCTAAATAGGAACCCTAGACTTCCCAGACCTGAAATGGACAACCCTGATATCTCCGCTCCTAGCTGTCATCCAAGCAACTCTTGCCAATATCAATCAGAGGCTTGAGAAAGTGGAGTTAAATCAAACCATTGTCCCTGAGCTTCATGCCCATCGTCAGGTCCCTCAAGGGAATGTTCATGACGATCGACGTCAAGAACGTGACCCTGACGAACAATATAAAAAGAACGTTAAGGCTGACGTTCCCCAGTTTGAAGGCCACATGGAACCCCAAACTTACTTCGATTGGATCCGTGCCATGGACCACTACTTTGTGTGGTTCGACATGAGCGAAGCCCTTAAAGTTAAATTTGCCACTATGAAATTAACGGGTAAAGCTCAACAACATTGGACCAATCTTGAACATGCCCGCAGAGGCCGAGGCCTGGCACCCATAGCCACTTGGGAGGCCATGAAAGAGAAGCTCACTGAGAGATATGTATCGTTATCGTTCCACACCCGATTGCTAGATTCGTGGAACCTACTGCATCAAAGAAGTAAATCCACACAAGAATATGTTGATAAATTTGATGACTTCCTTATTCGGTGCAATGCTTTAGGTAGAGAGAGTGAAGAACAAACTCTCTCTAGGTTCAGAGTTGGACTACGAGCTGACCTTAGGAACGAGCTAATCTATAGAAATGTGGACTCAATAGCGGCAGCCTACGCCCTAGTCCTTGATATGGATTCCCTTAAAGCTAGTTCCGATTACAAGTCCAGCGATTCGATGGATCATTCCTCTAGAATGAATCCTCCTGACCCCTCTATACCTGAGC
Organism: Hemerocallis citrina; assembly: GCA_017893485.1. Lineage (NCBI taxonomy): Eukaryota > Viridiplantae > Streptophyta > Magnoliopsida > Asparagales > Asphodelaceae > Hemerocallis > Hemerocallis citrina. The sequence continues at coordinate 230,541,548 of CM030367.1, forward strand.
ACTCCTCTCCTCAGTATCCTAACAAGTCTTACCCAAATAAACATACTTCAAATTCCTATCCACTTAGAAATGCCAATACGGGTAAGAACGCTGAAAGAGACTATTCTAAGATTGATCCTCACTAAATGCTATAAATGTAAGGGATACGGCCATATTGCTGGCAACTGTCCTAGTCCAAGTAGGATCAATATAGTAGAGGGTACTGCAGTCATCGCTGATGAGCCTGACAATGAGTTTACCTATGAACCTAATATAAGTGATGACTTTGATAAAAAAGAGGATGACCAGTCTCTCAATTGTATTCAGCCTCTCCAGTCACCTCCATTGAGTATACCTGAGACACCCATTCCTTCCCAAGTCACTTGGCAACCCATAGATTTTACTCATATATTAGAACATCACAAAGTCACAGAGTCTGCACCCACATTTGCATATAACATTCATGACTTGCATAGAGAAATTTCCAAGGAACTTAATGAGAATAATTTTAACTACAAGTTAATAGCAGATACTAGAAGAAAATTTATAACTTTTGATATTGGTGACGAAGTTATGGTTCGGATTCATCCGGAACGGTTTCCTGTTGGACCTGTTAAGAACTTGAACATACGTGCTGCAGGCCCATTTAAGATTCTCAATCAATAATAGTACCTATGTCGTTGACCTTCCTGAAGGTTTTGGCATAAGTAAGACTTTCAATATTGAGGATCTAGTACTTTATGAAGGCCCAAAATTCAACCCTAGAAATTTTCTGATAGATGAGCCTACCCTGCAGCCTAATGGTGAGATTCCCCCATTACCTCCACTATTAGATATTACTTACCCATCGATAGAAGAATTGGATAATATTTTAGATGATCAGATAATCTCTACTAGAGATGGTGGTATGCACAAGTATTTGGTAAGGTGGAAAAATAAGCCGAAGTCGGATGACACTTACAGTGATCGTGAGAGGCTCCCGCAACTGGATCCAGATCTTTTGGAGCACCATGGCAGGATCACTAGTTTTGATTCGACTGGGTCGAGCTCTCTCCCACCCGAAGAGAATGATGAGGACATCTTTTCTGTTTAGTTTATTTCATTACCATTTTTTTATTTCTGGCAATTATAGCCATATGTAATCTTTTTGTAATTTTTTTTTAGATTTTGAGAATATTTTGGATATGTGTTTCAAGATGTATTTGAGCCTATTTAAAGGCCTTGAGATTAATGAGAAAGGATGCCATTATTGATTAAAAAAATCTGTGTTGAGTTTTGCTCTTCCTCATTCTCTTTTGTGTGATACAACTGAGATCTACATTAGAGTTTGTGATAAATCCTAATCAACTTTTAGGGTTTATGATAAACTCTAAAATCTACCCAAAATTAAAATCCCCAAATACAAATCCCTAATCCCAAAATCCTAAACTAATCCCCCCGTACAGCCGCTTCCCTTCTTCTCCCTTCCTTCTTCTTTTCCGTAACCCATCCAAATCCCAAACCCTTCTTCTCCCTCCTTCTTCACCTTTGTCCCGAACGACCCCCTTCCCGTCGCCACCCAATCCCGCACCCCAAACTCCGGCGACCCATCACCACCACCCGACGCTACCACCCCTACCACCATCCTCCACGCCAATCCCGACAGCTCCCCTCTCCCTCCTCCTCTCCTCCCGACACCAAATCCCTCACCCAAACGCCGTCGCCCCTTCTTCCTTGCTCACCCCGTCGAAATTCCCTTCGTCGTCAACCTCGAAATCCCCTTCGTCGTCAACCTCCGACCCTTCCCCTCATCGATTTCGCCGTCATCCTCCCCTTCTCCGTCCTCCACCTCGCCTACATCCAAACCCCTGGTTCCCTTTGCCTCGTCGCCAGTCAACCGCCAGCGGCAGCACAGCACTCTCACCGGTCCGATTGCATCCCGACAGCCATCAGCCGCTCGAGTAGTCGCCACTTCGATTGCTGCAATTGTTCTTCGCATTCGGTATACTCTTTCCATTCTTACTATTTGTGTTCTACTGCCTTATCATCTAGTTTATTATCTGATTTATCTGTCGACCACAAAATAAATGAGATTGAGTGATCCACATGCTAGAATAGAGTACGAATCGATATTGAATTTATTACTTGCTAACACATAGGAATTTAATTGTTGATCGTACGATTGAATTATTAATTGGGACTGTTACACTTATTCAATTCTTGAAAACCCATCGAACCTGTTAACTGTTAAAAATTTCCAACTTAGATCCGCACTTTCATATTGGTAAAATTAACCTATTAAAATTCTTGAAAATTCTCTATTTTAGGGTTGGTTTTACATCACTTCCCTTTGTCGATCTGATGGAAAGATCAAAAGATTATGAGCATTAAGTATATCACTCAAAATATGAAACAAAACATTAACATCATAATGTCCTCATGGTTGTAGTGCAAACACTTAGCTCATTATTTTTGCCTTATGTAAAGACAATGAATCAAAACTTGGGGAATCATCAATGCAAAATTGGTTGCCTTATGTGAGGACAGAAAGAAACAAAGCTTGGGTAATCATTATTGCAAAATTGGAAAGGGATCATATGCTAACTGATGGGACTTTTAAGTTTATGACAAGATGATAGAAAAGTGGATTAGAAACCCATCTTTTAAGATCAAGATTTTGATAATTAGATTTCAATAGATGTTGATTCCAGTTACATTGTCCGATCAGCCATAAAAAGATACAGAAAAATGTAGAAAAAGGTACATTCATTGACAGTTTTAAACGAATTTTAGTTACACATAAGGAACCCATCATATGTTTGTCCATTAGATTCAGTGTTGTGATGCTAAATGACTATCTATTCAGAAGTTTTAGTTTCATTTTAGTATTTGTCAAATTTCAATGTATAATTAACATTAACACATTAAATAACCAAACTGAGTTAATTCTGGCACAACCTTCCTATTTATAAGGTTTCAAAAGGTTGCACAACCTCTGATCAGATAGCGTTACCTTTCACATACCAACAAAACAGTAACACATCACTATAGCTGCTAGCAAATAGCATAGCTACGGTATCCCCATTTCAAATTAGAAAGAGCAGTAAGGTAACTAGAATTCATAACATAAACTAACATGCCAATGTTTCAATCGTAGTTTCAAAGTTTTCATTTACATAAACAAAAAATGAATGAACTATCTTGAAGCAACTTCTAAATCTTCTAATGAACAATGTCTGCTAAAAAGATCAACGCCCAGATAAACCCTTTCAAGTGAGAATGTTAGATTAGCCCACAAAATATTAAATAGAGCATCCCCAGTCGTGAAAGCTAAAAAATGGCAAAATGGATAAAGATATAGCAATTTGTGGTTTCGATGTAGTCATGAAATGCTAAAAAATAGCAAAGGAGGTGAAAAATTGATCCGAAAAAAATTACTTTTTTATATAAAAAAATGTTTGAATAGTATATTTTATTATTATTCTTTGCGTAGACAAAGCATGATGTTTCGTCGGAGAGAGAGAGAAAAATCGACAGACGAAACATCCGTCGCTTTACATGATTATTTTTTTCCCTATAGTTTGGTGACCTCATAGAAAATTATATGAGTCAATCAATAATCCATGGATAATCCAATGGTCCCAATTAATAATCCATGGAAAATCATATGCAATCCAACCAATAGAATCCCAAAAAATCAATAAATTTGCAATCCTGGGCTCTGGACGAAACTTCCAAGCTTCTTTTTTTTGGGTTAAAATTAATTATTTGGAATTCTAGTTTCATCGGACGACACATCATTTTTCGTCTGATCCCAAAAAAATATTATAAAGTATTTAGACGAAACATCATGTTTCGTCCGATTGAATAAAAATATTATAAAATATTTCGGACGAAACATAATGTTTCATCCGATGTAATATGCATATTGTTATATCTCCTCTCAAATATACCATTCTACTGTAGCAAAAAAGCTAAAATTATGGATAAATACCACACAACAGCAGCGCTCTAATCGCTAAAAAATGCATAATATGCATATATGCCACACGACTGTGGATGCTCTAACGCTACTAGTTATTGATAGTACTAACCAAACTGTGAATTATCATATGGCTTTAGGAAAGAAATCTCTCTTTTAATCTTCCCTATCTTGCTAGAAAAAGTGAAGAGATATTGCTAACTAAAATCTATAGCACCTCAAAGGACATGACCTTGGACTTCAGAAGTTCGATTGCGCATTCAAATCAAGAATTAAAATATTACATGTTGGTTGATTCTTTCAAATAAACCGTCAGCACAGCGTCAGAAACTTCCTTATCAGATAAATCCATGGAATCAATCCTACCTTCTGGGCTAACTTCTGCTGATTATATATAACTCGTTTCACTTTGTTCTTTCTCAAAAAGTCAATGAATTTACCCAAAATACTAGCTTTTTTGTGAATACAGATTAATCTGACTACTTGCAAGTGTTTCTTGTTCACAAATCTATTGGTAACTTACACAATACACTTGTTGAAATCAATGCATTCCTAATACTCAATGAATCTGATTACATCTAAGTTTCTAGAATGATCACAAATGTAAAATTCAAGAAAGGCGAACGGATCATAAACCACGCACAACGCACGTGCATATAGATCAAGCACCTAACTAATCAAACTACTTGTTGTCCACAAATCCATCCATTACTGACATTCACAAATCTGACTCAAATCTTTACTAAAAATGTCAAGAAATGCACGAATCTTAAAGCAGAAAAGAGGAAGAGGAAGAAGTTTACACGCTCTTGAAGAGATAAGCGCGGCCGTACCGGCCATGGAAGTCCTTCGAGAGAATCGCATCGTGCGACGCCGAATCGACCTTGCAGCACTTGCACCTGAACACTTTCGGACCCGGGAGCGTCTCCAAGAACAGCAGCCCCATCGACGAAACCCTAACCGAACTCGACGAAGACGAACGCTCGAGAAAGATGCGATTTCGGAACTTTCGGTGTTTGCTTTAATATTCGTGCCGCAAAAGGGAATGAGAGTAAAACAGAAGGGAATGATACCGAGAGTGGGTGGTTTTTAAAGGAAGTGGAGAGAGAGAGGTTGTATGGGTGTGAGTTTATGGGGATGGATGGTATGAAGATGTTTGGGCCGTTGGATTAGGATAGGCGCACATCTTGATGGGATGTTGGGGGTGGGGGCTTGTGCGGATTTTGTTTAGGGTAGGGAGGGGATATTCCGGTTCCGGTGGAGGTGGGAACGGGTGGTGGGGGGCGGAAGAACCTTTGGGTCCGAACCCGTAGAGATAGATACTGGATTAGATTGGATGAGATTGGATGATTCGGGAGTCAAACCGGAAAGTTTATTTTGTTTGCTGTAGTTGTTAAATGCAAAATATGGCAATTTTGTGGACGGACTAAACATCATGGTAATTTATTATATTTTGTCCGATCATGTTCCTTAATTTTTTAAATATTTTCAGTATTTTAATTTTTCAATAAAGGATATGGGGGCAGAATTATCCAAATTTTTTAATTAAAATTAAATTTCAATCAGGAATGATGTTTCGTCTCATCTCCTTATTCTTCGGGTAAAACATCATATTTTGTCCGATGAGATTTTAAAATTAGAAATTTTATTCAAAAAATCGTCCGAGGTTTTTTTTGAAAAATTGCAAATTTCATCTTACGAGGAATTAAAAAATTAATAAAATAATAAGGACGATGTTTTGCCCCCTACACTATGAGAGTTGCCAAATCCATTCTAAAATATAGTAAGGAACTGTTCACATAAATGGAAAACATGGCAAATGCAACAGAGTATTTGCCCAAAAATGATAAAAATGGCAAAACAGCCGACTATTGTAGATGCTCTAAGCCTAGCAAAATATAATAAACTAGGTTTGCCCGTTGATACGTGCCTACGGCACGTCTCCGGAACGGTGCACCTGGTTTGATTATATAAAATAGTTTTGGAGGTCTAGCAAATTAATTGAAGTAGTAAACATATTATATGAGGAAACAGTATATCTACCTTTAAGCTTAGTTATCGACTTCCTGATCATTAGCTTGAACTTACCTGAAATGCATATATTTGTTAGAAACACTGCATAGAGTTTTTTTAACTTCAGCATCATTTTTAGATACTTGTAATAGTTATGCAGGGACATTATCATATAGGTTTTATAGAGCTTACTCTAATCCCATAACCACTATAAGCATGTCTAAATACAATGATAACGCAAGTGCAGGTGTGAAGGTATCTACAATACCAATAATGTAAATATTTATTTTTAAAATTTTAAAGTTTTATTTCTAAAATTTCAAAAAAATTAAAATTTTATTATTTTTTTAATTTAAAATTAATATTTTTAAATTTTTAAAAAAATATATTTTTTTAAAAAAATTATAAGTTTTTGATTTTTTTAAAATTTTAAACTATTTTTAAAGTTTTTAAAATTTTAAATTTTTTGGTTTTAAATTTTTTTTGTAAAAAAAATAAAATTTTATTTTCTGTATTTTTTGAATAGAAAAGAGAGAGATGGAGAAAGAGAAAAAGAGAGAAAGAAATAATTAAATAAATAAAGGAATTGTTTTGGGTGGGGAATTTAAATTTGAATTTTTGGAGGAAACTTTTGGGGGAAAATTATGTTTTTTGAGGTTAGATTTGGGCCTTTGATTTTGGGGGGATTGAAGGAGAGCCACTTGATAGCTTTCTTTGTGTTTTATTATATAGATAAATAAATAAATAAATAAATAATAATAATAGAAATTGATATTATCAGAGTAGGAATGTGAGTAGGGTTTCAATCTTTCAAAAAGCTCTACATAATAGCTTTCAATCTCACTAACGTCTTAATCACATCAAGTATTCTTACTCAACCAAAATAATCATAGAATCTCATTTAGAGAAAAATCAATTGCATTGCCAAAAATTAATCTTCTTATAATCAAGGTCATACTCTTGGATAAGTTTTCAAATTCATCAATTTATTAATTATCTTCATTTCACTTTTAATTAATTTCTTCTCACACTCCCAGTATTTTCAAAAATACCCCATGGAAAATAACAAAAACTTTAGATACAAAGTCAGGGCCTTCACATATTTGAAATAGGGTTTAGAAACAAAGTCAAAACCTTCACATTTTTTTCTAAAAAGTTTAGAAACCAAGTCAGAGCCTTCACATATAGAAAAACAAAAAGTTTTAGAAACAAAGTCAGAGACCCCCACAAGGTTCTAACCCAGGGTCAGTAAGGAGAAAGCCCAACGCCCAAGCCAAGGGGCCAAGTGCACCAGTGAAGTACACCTGGGGTTTTAAATACCCAAACTTTCCTATTCAATTATCTTCACAAAACTCATTTTTTCATTCGATCTAATCTTTCATTAGGCTGCAATTATTTTATCTAGACTGAGTTTACTTGAGAACAGTAATTCACAAATTTTTAACTGATATTTTGGACATTACATCTAAATTTCAAATTATTTTTCTTTCATTAATGAACATGAATTGCATTTCTTCAATTTAATCAAAATAGAAATATGCATCTCTTACAACCAATTAAATGTATCTTTGTGTACCAATTTAACTTCCCAAAAATTTATTTTAACTACAAGGGAAGTCTCAACAATTTTCATACAATTATATATTTCGACATTTGTAAATTAACAAGCATGTACGTTCATGGCAATAACTCAATGTTTCATTTTCTCATTTCTAACTAACATGATGGCAATTAATTTCTTTTATCATAGCAAAATTTATACAATTCATGGCACACATAATAGTATGGATTTGTTCTACATTTATCACATCAAATTTATCTATACTACTCATTTAATATCACTAGCATGTATTGCCTACATTTAGAAAGCACAAGATCACCCACTTCTTATGAAGAACTTGCAAACAAGATGATGAGACACAACTTCTAGGGACTCTTAGCTCCAACAAGCAACTCTTAGTCCTTCTCCTCCTAGCAAGAGCACTCCAAAAAGCCTCTAATGCAACAAGAATACTCTCTAACTCTCTTTCTTTTTCCTCTCTTGATTTCTTTTGTTTATGTGTGAAATGAGAAGAAAGAAAAAGGGTATTTATAGGACAAAAGAATGGCTAAAAATGTAATATCATCCACCTAATAACTACCCACTCATCTTTTCACTTTCCCACTTTCTCCACCTCTCCAACTCCCATAACCCCCGGCTTCTCCTCTCCTCTCTCTAAACACGTGCACGTGTTATGCACTAGTGCACACACACACAAAAATAATTCATTCATATAATTCCAATATATGTGTTAAAAGTTGTTACATGTCATGTGTGAGTCCATGCACAACCAAAAATGAGATTTAATTAGATGGGCTTGTCTTGTGGGCTTGCTTTTTAATTAATTAATTAATTAATTAGTCTAGTGGGCTAGAATCTATTCTTAGGCCTATGGGTTTAATGAAAGGCTAAAAAATACTCATGCATGCTAAAATAATAAATGAGAGTAAGAAAAATAAAAATGAAAAAATTTGTATGTGCATCGTACGCACAAAAATTATTTTAATCAAAATAGGGGAGAATGAATTTTCGTTTTATAAAAATGGATTTGAATACATAAAATAAATAATTGAAACACAGAAATGTCACACATAGCGATGAAAAATACGTAATTGATACGCGCATCGAAAATAAGTAAAAAGCACATAAAAATACCAAGATTGGAATATTATATTGAGTTGACCCAATAGGATAAAATTCAATGCAGAAAATGCATAAATAGTCAGAATCCAAAATACGTAGTGAAAATGCGTTACAAATATTACTAGTAACGGTACAAAATACACGTGCGTAACACACGAGGACAAAATTGTCATTTCCAATTTTGTGAGGTGTTACAGAGGTACTCCTGCGATTTCCACTAGAAATATGAAGAATAGGTTTACAAATCTCTCAATAACTTACCACCAAGGTGTAGGGTTTCACTCTATCTCGCTCTCTCTCAATGACGGTTGGTTGATCTCTATTTTCTTTTCACTTAACCCTAAAATCGTACACAATACAATATATATATATATATATATATATATATATATATATATATATATATATATATATATATATATATTCTCTACTTTCAATCTCAGCTGCTCATCAAACAGCATCGGGATGGTCGACCGCAACACTAAGTCGGTTGACCGGTTTTCTCCTTTGACTGTATAGGGTCCAACAGAGTGTAGGTCGGTCGACTGCGTGGTCAACCGGTCGTCTCTTCAAGACTGCAGGGTCCAACCAGAGAAAGAGACGGTCGACTGCATGATCGACCATACTTTTGCGTGTACGAATGCGGTCGACCGCAACTCGCCTGCAACTGCTTGCTGCTTCTTCTCATCTGACTTCTCCAACCCCATTATCGTGTATTGGATCCACAAACCCCAACCATCTCCCACTTGGAGACATATACACGAAGTCTCTAACATGTTCTTCATTCTTCCATTGGCCTAGTCTAGGCATGTGCCTTTGCGAGTCTCCTCAATAATTAACCTGGAGACAATCCGATAGAGGTATAGCAAAACTGATGTTTCCTGCTATCCACCACCTTAGTACAAAGAATCTTAGTTAGCTTCAACCATTTTCTCTTAACCGCCATTCTGATAAAATGATACCTCATTTGAATGTGCCGAGTTCTAGAGTGATATGCTGAGTTTTTCGCCAAGAAAACTGCACTTTGACTGTCACACCATAGTTCACCTATGAGTTGCTTCTTGCCCAACTGTTTCATAAGCTCCGAAATCCGCAACATATCTTTCGTCGCTTCTATAAGTGCCATATACTCTGACTCTGTGGTTGACTGTGCTACAACCTTTTGTAACTGCAAAGCCCAACTGACAGTTGTTCCTCCAACTGTAAATACATATCCTGTAGTACTTCTGCAACCATCATGATTGCCCAAAAAATCTGCATCCACATAACCATGCATATGCAAAGAATATCCCCCAAAACAAAAAAAAATGATCTGAAATACCTACTGGATATCTAAGAATCCAGCTTACTGCATTCCAATGTTGTTTACTTGGATTCTTTACCTAACGGCTAATAACTCCCACTACTTGTGCGATGTCTGGTCTTGTAGACACCATCGCATACATCAAACTCCCAACGGCTGAGGAATAAGGAATAGCAATCATTTCCTCCATCCCTGACTCCGTTTTAGGACACAGGTCCATTGATAACTTGAAGTGAGCAATCAAGGGACAAGTGACCGACCTCGCGCCATCCATATTGAATCTCTTCAATACCTAGTGACTGACCTCGTGCCATCCATATTGAATCTGTTTAACACATTCTTCACATAGTCTGCTTGTGATAACCAAAGCTTCTTGCTTCTCTTGTCTCTACTAATCTTCATGCCGAGGATTTATTTTGCTTCACCCAAGTCCATCATTGAAAACTTCAAAGCTAGCGCCTTGTTCACTTCCTTGATCTTCTCCATACATGAACCTGCTAACAACATGTCGTCCACATACAATGCCAAGGTAACTATATTATTGTCCTCATATCTATGAACATACACACAATGAATTGTTTCACATCTGTCGAAACATCTTTCACTCATAAATCAATCAAACTTCAAGTACCATTACCGCAGTGCTTGTTTGAGCCCATAAAGACTCTTCTTCAATCGACACACCATGTCTTCTTTCCCTTTTACTTCAAAAATTGTGGGTTGTTTCATGTACAAATCTTCTTCGATATCACCATAGAGAAATGATGTCTTCACATCCAACTGCCCTAAGTACAAGTCTTCAACTGCCACAATACTAAGCAGAACCCTAATTGAAGCCATCTTCACAACTGGTGCAAAGACATCACTATAATCAACACCTTATCTTTGAGAGAATCCTTTCACAACAAGCCTCGCCTTGTACCTCTTACTGTCATATGCCTCATCTTTGACTCTGAAAACCCATTTGTTCATAAAAGCGCGTTTCCCTGCAGGTAACTTGGTCAACTCCCAAGTTTGGTTCTGTTCCAAGGAGTTCATCTCGTCCTTCATGGCTAACTCCCACTGAATTGAGCTTCATTCCTCAAAGCCTCTTCATGAGTCTTGTAAACCTCGTTCCCGTTAATACGTATTTTTCAAGTATTTTTCTGTATTTCAAATTCTTAGTATCTTGTAACTAATTCTTCTCAATTGATTATCGATTTTCAACCTAAATTGTATTTCATTCTATGATTTTGATATGATACCCAAATGATGAATCTTTTATTTTTGGTTAATTATTTAAAACAAATTTATTTATTCAATTACTTGTTACATTCTATAATTATATATATCATTTTATTTAATTATTGCTTGAAGCCTAGGCCCAGCCTAATATTAATATTATTATTCAAACTACTTTTATGAAGCTCAATATTCAATTATTCAATTGTTTAACTATTTATTTTTTTTGACTGGCAAAAGGTAGGAAAGTCCTACCTCATAGATGATATATGATGCGGTTTATTTCTGGGAGACGTGTGGATGCACCAGGTGTGAGTTCGGACTCGATTTGTATTGAAGGAGAAAGCTGCTTGTCAGACGACCCTCGGCTGACCGGGCGGTTCCTGCGATGGGCTCGGAGTGGGGTGGATGCCTCGGCTCGGATCAGAGGGTTCGGATCCGAGGTCTTGTGTACCTGCAGACGGTCCTGAAACACCGGGGTTTATCCCGGTGGCAGACCCTCCGACGATCTAGTCAGTCTCTGTGAGAGAGTAGCTATAACTAGGTGAATTTAAGTGGCAAAAGATTGGTTACCTGAAAAGGTGGGTGAGGGTCTAGTATTTATAGAGAATTCCAACCGAGTTTGGATCCGCTTGGGGGCCAGGCCTGAACCCGAAAGCCCATGGACCTGACATGGCAGAAGGCCCAGGGGGTTTAGGGCTGACGTGGCAGTACCAGGAGTGGTATAGGGCTGACGTGGCAAAGCCCTTGGTGGTATTTGGAGCTGACATGGCAGATCATGGGGTTCCTGTGCTCCTGGGAGAATCTGGTGGCCTAGGTCGTGCCAGGTCATCTTCATTCTACACCAGGATGGGCGGACGGCTCGGAGGGCTGTCGTGGATCGGAGGTCGAAGGCCATCGATGCTCGTCGGATACGAGGAGACCAGATCTGCAGGGGTGAACTTGAGGTTCGAAGCCGAGCCAGATTGTTGTTTTCCCCGTTTTTGGAGTGAGAGCTGTAATGGGCCCTGGTTGGGCCCCAAGTCATTTTTACCCTACCACACAAGCCCCCCACTCCTGCGGGGGTGCGGGAGCTAGCCGTGGAAGAGTGTTCATGGTTGTAGAAAATGGGATGGTGAATCGCTGGCCATTCATGAGGGGGTTGCCCTGATGTTAGAGCGAGCCTCGAGCTGGCGAGGGTTTGTCGGCCGGCAAGGGTGATGGCGAGCCGGTGTTTCTTCCTGAGAAGAGTGCCCTGGTGCTCGACCGAACCTCTAGATGACGAGGGATTACGTGTCGGCAAGGGTGATGGCGAGCCGTTGTTTCTTCCTGGGAAGAGTACCCTGGTGCTCGACCGAACCTCGAGATGACGAGGGATTATATGTCGGCAAGGGTGATGGCGAGCCGGTGTTTCTTCCTGAGAAGAGTGCCCTGGTGCTCGACCGAACCTCGAGATGACGAGGGATTATGTGTCGGCAAGGGTGATGGCGAGCCGTTGTTTCTTCCTGAGAAGAGTACCATGGTGCTCGACCGAAGCTCGAGATGACGAGGGATTATGTGTCGGCAAGGGTGATGGCGAGCCGGTGTTTCTTCCTGAGAAGAGTGCCCTGGTGCTCGACCGAACCTCGAGATGACGAGGGATTACGTGTCGGCAAGGGTGATGGCGAGCCGTTGTTTCTTCCTGAGAAGAGTACCCTGGTGCTCGACCGAACCTCGAGATGACGAGGGATTATGTGTCGGCAAGGGTGATGGAGAGCCGGTGTTTCTTCCTGAGAAGGTTTGAGCAGAGTGGTCCGTCGTCTTTGCGGAGTATTGAAGGCGCTCCGGGATCCGTGCGATGTTCCAATTTCCTAGGGGCATTAAATGGCGCCGCCTAATAAATGCAGGTGGCGCATGGGCTTCCGTCGATTGGCTTTCCCAATGTCATAATGGCTGGTCCATGGGGGAGGCTATAAATACCTCTCCCCCCAGCGGGTTTGATCACAGTAAGGGTGGTCCAATGGCCACCAGAGGTGTCTGCTTCGGCGGACGTCTCTTTTTTGAAAAATTTTGTAGCGCCAAGGAGCCTCGAATCGGTGGTGACTCTGCCGTCCGGATCCTTTTTCGGGTCAGATGGCCCTCACACGGTTGTTTGGCCCGAGAGAGATCAAGACGGGAGGGGTACCCACCGTATTCTGGATCTGAGGCTGAAGAGCCTCGGATATGCGGGTCGATCCGCTTTCTGTTAGGGTTCTAGGCGATGGTGGCTTTCCTCCCACCCTCGAACAATTCGGGGTTTCGGCTGACGAGACCGTAAACCCCGAGTTGTTCGCGGGTGAGAGAGGAGCCGACCGAGCCCTGGAGCCCGGGGCGCAGGCGATGGTGGCTTTCCTGCCACCCGGGAACAATTTGGGGTTTCGGCTGCCGAGGCTGTAAGCCCCAAGTTGTTTGCGGGTGAGAGGGGAGCCGACCGAGCCCTATAGCCTTAAATCTTTTAAAAGGAAATTTTTCCGCCGAGCACTTCATCCGACCCGACCCCTGTGTCTGGCTGCCAGCCTGGCACTGGATGACGTCAGCAGCCCACGTTTCGAGGACGTGGCGCGGTTTTCCAGGCGGCCGTTACACATCAATCGGTGAACAGTAATTGCGAAAATCGAAGAGTCGTTTTTGTCCTCTATAAATGTTCCCCCCTATCCTCCTATCGCCCACTTCTTACTCGCTTCTTTTTCTTTCAAAAAATCTTCCAACACTTCAGCGCTCGTCCCTACTGTTTGCTATACCAGGCTCGTTCTTCCGAAGCGACCCCCGATTAGTTGGTAAGTTTGTTTAGTTTAGGCACTGATGGACAGGGCTCAGTCTGGCTCGTCAGCGTCGACGTCTGGGGGGGACGTAAAACTCGCCTCCAAATCGACTTCGTGGGAGGAGTCTGATCTCGAGGGGGAGTCTGTAGGTGAGGAGCAGCCAGTGTATAACGTGAAGCTGCTACGGTCTCGGAGGCTTTTTGTTGTGGAGAGTAGCGATTCTGGGGAGGGGGGCGGTAGTTCCGCCGAAGTCCAGATTCTAGGGTTGGTTTCCGAAGAGGAGGGTGGCCCCAAAGGGGGTGAAGCCGAAGGGGCTCAGCTAGGAGGTCAGGGTGTGGGCTCGAGTTCCATGCCGACAGGTCTGGGGCGATTATCTACCCCCTCGCCGGAACGAGCCAAGAAGAAGAGGGCTCCGAAGAAGAAGGGGTCAAGGATTGGGGGCTCGAGCCAGGCGCCTGTTGATCGTAACTTGATGACAGGGTCGCCCGTACAGCCTAAGCCATTCCGTCGGTACCCTGACGATCTTTCTGATAAGGAGGTGTTTGGGGTCCAACCGTCATCGCCGAGCCGGAAGAGGGTGATAATGGACACACTTCCGACCGTTCTGGAGGTAGGTGACTTGGAGGCTTTGCGGCTGGCGTATCACATAGGGTCCAGTTACGAGCTCATGTTGCCGAGCTCTACTCTTCGACCGACCGACCCCCTGCCGGATTGGTATTGCGTCTTCCCCGTGGATGCCTTCATCTCCGGCCTGAGGCTGCCAGTTCACCCGTTTGTTCGCGAGGTGCTGAACTGGGCATCCTTGGTGCCGATGCAGTACGGGCCCAACTCTTGGAAGCAGATCATCTGCTTCGTGTTGATGTGCGAGGAGCAGAGGGTACCTTTACGGCTGAATGTCTTCCGAGCGATGTTGATGATCAGCTCGGCGGCTGAGGGTGTCTACTACATTTCGCCCCGGAGCAAGGGGAAGGTCGTCCACGGTCATTCGGACTCCATCAAGGATTGGAAGAAGAAATATCTGGTGATCCGGAGTGAGGAACCTTGGGACATTCCCACTCGGTGGAACCACTCCAAGCCGAGCTATAAAACACCGAGACCGAGAGACCTGACGGCCGAGGAGTGGGGGTTTGTTGAGCGTCTCCGTCTGTCGTATAGTATCAACTGGGCGAAGGTGACCAAGGGTCACCTGGCGAGCGTCGGACTGAGCCCGGCCGATCTATGTATGTAGTTGTTTCTTTCTTTTGGCTTTGTTGTTCCTCTGTGCTCATTGTCCTTACTGGATCTTTTTGTAGATATGGATCCTGAGTCGATCAAGGCGAAGAGGCTCGCCATGAAGAAGGAGGAGGCCGAGAAGAAGGTGGGGGCGATGAAGGCGAGGGGGTCGTCCCAGGTGGTTTCCGAGGCCCCTGTTCAGCCGAGGGCCAAAAGGACTCGCTCGGAGACGGTCAAGGACGCGGCGGTTCAGGGCGGTCCGGACCAGGGCAAGGTCACCGATCTCGATAAGGGGAAGGGCCCTCTGGCGGATCCGGAGGTAAATGAGAGGCTTCGGCGACCGTGGGTGCCGAGTTGGTCGATCCGCGAGGGAGACTGTCTGACCCGAGGGCGGCAAGCCGTCGAGGTGGCGAGTAAGTTGGCAACCCCCCGGGATCGTTCGGAGATGAAGACCGAGACCCTGGATGAGGCGTATACTCGCCTCGCACAGGCCAATGTGCTGGTAAGTTCTGTCGACCTCTCTTGTCCTGTAATTACGTTGTAGAGGAGGCTTCCTTAGTTGTGCTCGGTGACTGCAGGCGACCGTGCAGGGGGCCCATGTGAGGGGCCTTTACGAGGCCGCTTTGAAGCGGGAGCGCGACCGGGCTGACAAGGCCGAGCAGGAGACGAAGGAGATGAAGATAGAGCTCGAAGGCTCTCAGAAGAGGGAGCAAGAGATGAAGACGACCTTCGACAAGGAGAAGGAGGAATGGGCGAAGAAGATGGCGGCTCAGGAGAAGGAGTTTGCCAAGGAGAGGGAAGAGCTGACAGAGACGGGTCAGCTCCTGGTGATCAAGGCTCAAGACGAGTGTTATGCGAAGGCCCTCAGCCACGTGAGGCACTTCTACCCGACCCTTGACCTGTCCAACTTCGAGTATGACATGGAGGTCGAGGGGACACCGAAGACCCCTGGCGAAGAAGGGCCTGCTCTTGACCCGTCTGCCGACCCCCCTGTGGACCCCCCTGCTGATGCTGAGGTGGGAAAATAAGTTGTATAATTTTTGTCTTTCTTTTTCCTTCTCTCGATTGTATTTGCCTTCTGCGGACTGGCCACCGCATTTTTGTAAGAAGCGACTCAATTTATAAAAAAGGATTTTTGACCGGCCAAGTGTTTTGACTTCGGGTGTTTCCGACCCTCCTTGCTTACGTGTTTTGAGTTGGCTGGTTTTCTTGTAGGTTGCGGCTCCTCTTTCCTAGGTGGACCCCCGTCGTTCCGACGTGGCGTGGCTCCGGAGCAAAGTTGAGGCCCTGGAGGCCACGTTAGTTCGCTACCGAAAGGGGGCTCGTGACACTGATGCGGCCTTTAACTATTATCGGAATAAGTCTGAGGCCTTAAGTGAGGAGGCAAGCCGGCTGAGGAGGGCGATGGTGGACCGGGACCTCGGAGGTGTCGGACTTGGATATACCATGTCGAACGCATCGGTACAGAGGCCCTCTTCTGAGAGGTTACTTCGCAATGTCATAGTGGAGAAGGAGATGGAGATACACCGCTACAAGACGATATTGGGGGTCTCGACATCTTCCTCCGTGGGTCGGTGAGCGGAGGGGGTTCCCTCTGCGCTGCTGCTGCTGGAGCGCATGCGACCAGTTGATGCCCAGAGCTCTGTGGCCGGAGTGTCGACCGTGGCTGAGCCCAAGGACCGTCATGACGAGGAGAGGGCTCCTAGCCGTTCGGTCGGAGTGGTCCCGCCCTTCGTCGGACCCGAGGGGCCCTAAGATGGTGGCTTCCTTCAGTTTGAGATGAGTGGAGTGGTCCTGTAACGGTCTTTGTTTGTTTTCCCAGAACCAAATAAAGGAGTATGAATAAAGAATTCTTTTCCTCCTTTGCTCTGTTTAGAAGTGCGGTGAATGACGGCGGAGGCGTGGTTCGGCTCCGTCGATCCGTGAGGGATCAACGCGGGGCCTTAGGAAGAGTCCCTGGCCTGAAGCTGGATTGGACCTACCGAGACGTTAGGGACGATACCGGAGTGAGGACTCGGGTGCCGATCCCAATGTTCGGTGTTAAGTCGGATCTGCCGAGGCATTTGGAGTTTGACAAAAAAGAGATTTCTTTCATACTAGATAGGGAGGGTTGTCGAAGCCGCCCTTTACACATGAAAGCTTACAAAAGATTTTATATACATTGGCCAAGTTAGAACCTATGTTCGCTCTTCCAGGAACTTCATTAGGTGCTCGGCGTTTCAGGGTCAGCTGATGAGTCGGCCGTCCATATCCGCCAGTCGGTACGTACCAGGGCGCACAGCCTCGACTATACGATATGGGCCTTCCCAGTTGGGGGCCAATTTCCTCTTCTTGGTTGGATCAGAGACGGATAGTTTTCGTAGCACGAGGTCTCCCACCTTGAGGTTAGTGGGGCGGACCTTCTTGTTGTAAAACTTCTTGATCCGTTGTTGGTAGATGCTTCTCCGGATTGAGGATTTCTCTTTGACTTCGGCGACGAGGTCCAGGTTGGCCCTTAAGCCTGATGAATTGTCAGCTTCGTCGAAGGCCATGATACGGGGAGAAGGCAGGCCGACCTCGACGGGGATGACAGCCTCCGTCCCGTAGGTCAAGGCGAACGGCGTCTCTCCCGTGGGGATCCTCTTGGTGGTTCGGTACGCCCATAGCACACTAGGCAGTTCTTCGACCCAAAGCCCTTTGGGGGAACTGTCGAGGCGCTTTTTGAGGCCGTCGAGGATTTGTCTGTTCGCGTTCTCCGCTTGGCCGTTGGACTGAGGGTGGCAAATAGCGGAGAAGCGTTGCTGGATACCGATGTCCGCGCAGAAAGTTTGGAAGTTCTGACCCTGGAATTGGGTTCCGTTGTCTGTAACGAGGACCCGGGGGATTCCGAACCGGCAAATGATGTTCTTCCAGAAGAATTGTTGTACTTGGCGCTCGGTGATGCTGGACAGAGGCTCGGCATCAAGCCATTTGGTGAAGTAATCGATGGCGACTATCAGGAATTTCTTTTGTCCTACTGCTGGGGGGAAGGGCCCCACAAGGTCCATACCCCACATGGCGAACGGCGCAGGGCTCGCCAGGGATCGGAGATTGGCTTGAGGAAGCCTTTTGATAGGGGAGAACCTTTGGCAAGGGTCGCACCTTTTTACTAAGTCTTGTGAGTCTTGGAGCATGGTCGGCCAATAGTACCCCTGATTCAGGGCCTTCCGAGCAAGTGTCCTGCTCCCCATGTGGCATCCGCCGATCCCCTCGTGTAGGTCTTTGAGGGCGTAGCTGGCCTCGCCGCTGGTGAGACAGCGGAGGTATGGTTTGCCGTCGGCCAAGGTGTATGAGAGTTTGAAGAGGATGTCATCAATCATGACAAATCTTTCAGCTCGGACTCTGACTCGTCTGGCCTCGACCCTGTCTTTAGGGAGCTCGGCATTGATTAAGAATCTTCGGATGGGAGTGGTCCAGTCGTCTGGGCTGGTATCATCTTGCACACACATCGCCTCCGGCTCTGGGTCATTGATACTTGGCTTTAGGAGGATTTCTATGAGCACCGTCTGATCGAGACCCTCGAAGGAGGAAGAGGCGAGTTTGGACAACGCGTCTGCTTGAGCGTTCTGTTCCCTGGGGACTCTGATAACTGTGGCGCAGCTGAAGGACGCCAGGAGTCGTCGGACTGCCGCCAAATATCTCATCATGTGATCATCGCAGGCCTCGTATTCTCCGGTGATCTGATTGACCACGAGCTGAGAATCGCTGAAGGCCCGGATTTGCTTGGCTCCGGCTCGGTGGGCAAGGGTCAATCCGGCGATCATGGCCTCGTACTCTGCCTCGTTGTTGGAGGCCGGAAAGTTGAGGTGGATGGAGTATTGAAGTAGGAATTGGTCGGGGCAATGAAGGATGATGCCTGCCCCGCTCCCCGTTTCGCATGATGAGCCGTCGACAAAGATCTCCCAGGTCGGATCCGAACCCTCGATGCTGGGCTGCTCAGAAACGGTGCACTCGGTTATAAATTCGGCGAGGGCCTGTCCTTTAATGGCCACCCTCGGCTGATAGCTGATGTCAAACTGACTCAGCTCAATTGACCACTTGACTAAGCAGCCGGAGTTTTCGGGCTTGTGAAGGACAGTCTCTAGTGGCTGGTCGGTCAGTACTTGGACGGAGTGGGCCTGGAAGTAAGGACGAAGCTTCCGGGCTGCCATGAATAAGGCATAGGCCACCTTCTCTATCTTTGCGTACCTCGTCTCGGCTGGGAGTAGTACTTTGCTCACATAATACAATGGTCTTTGAACCCCTTCCTCTTTTCGGACGAGGACGGCGCTGAGGGCGCTATCCGAGGCTGACAGGTAGAGCCAAAGCGGCTCGCCTGGCTCGGGCTTGCTGAGGAGAGACGGGTTGGCAAGGTATTGCTTCAGCTGTTCGAAGGCTTCTTGTTGATGGGTACCCCACTCGAAGTCCCCTTTTCCGCGTAAGGCCTTGAAGAAGGGGAGAGACTTCTCCCCTGACTTGGAGAGGAAACGACCGATTGCCGCCAACCGGCCCGTAAGCCTCTGAACCTCCTTGACATTCCGAGGGGGGGACATGTCAATAATGGCTTGGATTTTCTCGGGGTTTGCCTCAATGCTGCGTTAGCTGACGATGAACCCCAAGAATTTCCCAGTGGAGACGCCGAAGGCGCATTTAGCCGGGTTGAGTCTCATGTTGTGATGTCGGAGGACACCGAAGGCTTCTTCGAGGTCGGCGACGTGGTTCGGCCCAGCCCGGCTTTTGACGAGCATGTCGTCGACGTAGACTTCCACGTTGTGGCCGATCAGGTCTTTGAAGATTCTGTTGACGAGCCGCTGGTACGTGGCTCCGGCGTTTTTCAGCCCGAAGGGCATAACGCGGTAACAATAAAGACCCTGGTCGGTGACGAACGAGGTTTTGGAGATGTCTGGTGGAAACATCCGGATCTGATTGTACCCCGAGAATGCGTCCATGAAGGACGGTAGCTCATGCCCCGAGGTTGCGTCGATTAAAGCGTCGATGCGGGAGAGGGGGAAAGGATCTTTCGGACATGCTTTATTAAGATCTGTGAAGTCGATGCAGATCCGCCAACCCCCTGTTGCCTTCTTCACCATGACAACATTGGCCAACCACTCGGGGTAGCTGACTTTCTGAATGAATCGAGCGGACAAGAGTTTGTCCACTTCTGTCTTCACATTTTGTTGCCTCTCTGGGGTGACTTTGCACCTCTTTTGGACGACCGGTTTAGAGTCAGGGATGACGCTCAGCCGATGCATAATCAAATCTTCGGAGATCCCGGACATGTCGGAGGGCTTCCAAGCGAAGAGATCAACGTTGCGACGGACGCAGGCGATGATGCCTGTTTTCAAGTCCTGGGTGAGCGAGCGGCTCACCCGGAACCACTTTGATTCATCCTCGGCGTCGAACAGGACCTCTTCTAGTTCGTCGACAGGCTCGGGAGCTGGGCCATCCCTCTCGGGTTCGAGTTCAGCGGCGTCGAGGGGGAATACACCCCCTCCGACGGCGGTTATATAGCACGACCGCGCTGCTTCGTGGCTACCTCGGACGATGCCGAGCCCTTGGGGGGTGGGAAATTTAAGTTTCAGATGGTAGGCTGAAGGTACCGCTTGGAGGGAGCTCAGTCCGGGTCGGCCGAGAATGGCGTTGTAAGCTGCCTTGATGTTGACAATCATGAAATCCATGGATTCGGTCCTCTTGACAGGAGCCGATCCTGCGGTGACGTCGAGGGTAACAATCCCTTCTATTACGACAGGGACGCCGGAGAATTCATGCAACGTGTATCCGGCGGGCTTGAGCTTCCCACTGGGTAACTTGAAACTCTCGAAGGCTTTGAGGAAAAGAATATTAACTGAGCTGTCGTTGTCAACGAGGATTCGGCGAACCTCACAGTTAGCCATGTGGAGGCTAATGACGAGGGCATCGCAGTGGGGTAGGTGAACGCCTTTGAGGTCCTCTCCTGAGAAGGAGACTGGCCTTGGTTGTAGCTTGGACGAGGAGTTGTTTTGGACAGCATTCGCCTCTTGGATGAAGGCTTTTTGGGATGTATTTGATTCTCCTCCCATCGGCCCCCCGTGGACACAGTGCAAGATGAATGGCGTATCCGCGGTTCCCTTGGACTCGAGATCCTGACCCTGGATGTGGGTCGAAGTAGGGTTCGGAGGCGAAAGTCTCCGGTTCCTAGCATCTCGCCGATCCCGTCGGCCTTCTCGGGTGAATTCTCGGAGGAACCCTCGTGAGATGAGTTCCTTAATTTCATCTTTCAGGGCCCGACATCGGTCGGTTTCGTGCCCACGATCTCTGTGGAAGCGGCAGTAGAAGCGCTGATCTCGGTTCTTGCTGTTGTTAGGTCGGGGAGGTAGTCGGACAATGCCTTTGTCTTCGATTTCTAAGAGGATGGCGGATACGTTATGTGTCAAGGGAGTGTACCTCTCGAAGCGGGGGACCGATGGGATCTTCTTCATGGCCCCCGCGTCCCTCGGAGCCTTCTTTGATGGTTCGACTTCTTCGGCCTTCCGTTTTCCCTTCCCGGTGGCCTCCCTAGCATCTTCGGGGTTAAGGGCCTCTTCTGCCCTAATGTATTTCTCGACCCTGTTGAGGAGGTCGGGAAAGTCGACGGGGGGTCTATTCGCCAGAGAAGCTTTCAGTTGTCCATGACGGACGTTGTGCCGAAATGCCGCGGAGGCGACGCCTGGATCAAGAGAGGAGACCGACCTTGCCTCTGCGGTAAACCTCTGGACGAACACTCTGAGTGACTCTCCCTCTATCTGTCTGAGCCCAAGTAAAGAGGCACTGGTCCTTTCGGCCTTCCGGCTGGTGACGAAGTGGGCAAGAAAATTGCCCTCTAGTTGATCGAAGGAGTAAATAGAGCCGGGAGTGAGCTTCGAGAACCATTCACGAGCTGGACCCCGAAGGGTGGCGGGGAAGGCTCGGCACAGCAGGGGATCCGAGGCGCTGTGAATCATCATGAGGGGTTTGAAACCCTCCATGTGATCAGCAGGATCTCCCTCGCCGTCGTAGGTCTCGAATTGAGGTGGTCGGAAATTCCTGGGTATTTCCGCTTGGAGGATGGGGGCGGAGAAGGGAGGACGGACAGGTCTGTACCCCTGAGCCGCTCGTTGGTCGCCGTCTCCTATATGATCGAGGCGATCCTCCATTTCTTGGAGGTGCCTTAGGAGTACGCTATCGTCCTTTGGCTGGATTGTTGACGGGCGGGACACGCTGGCCTCGGCGTCCGACCCGGTTTGGGAGTGGAGGGCTTCCTCCCTGGGGGCCCGTCGGAGGGCCCCAAGAATTTCTCTCCGGAAGTCTTGGAACTCCTTGTGAGTGACGGGGGCTCCCTCGACCCTGTTTGGTCGGTCTGAAGGTTGCGTTCCGATGCGGCTGAGTGCTGGCTTCCGTCCCTCGGGCGGCGGTCTTGGATGGTTCGGGGCCGGGTTGGAAGCGGCCCTTCCCCTGCTGCGGCTAATCTGTCGGTTGACGATTACCCCCCGTAGGTCGGGCTGGACTTGACGGGTGACACTCCTTTGGGACCCTTGATGGGGAGCCCTGTGTTTTGAAATATGTGGCCCAGCGTTAGCAGTTGGTGGGGGCGAGTCCCGTCGGTTGACGGAGGAAGCAGCCCCCTTGCCCTTGGAGGCCATGAGAGTTCGGCTGTCGAGGTCCCTTGATGGTCGGGCTCGGGTCGGCTTCTGAAGCAGTGTTCCCACAGACGGCGCCAACCTGATGCGGTTTATTTCTGGGAGACGTGTGGATGCACCAGGTGTGAGTTCGGACTCGATTTGTATTGAAGGAGAAAGCTGCTTGTCAGACGACCCTCGGCTGACCGGGCGGTTCCTGCGACAGGCTCGGAGTGGGGTGGATGCCTCGGCTCGGATCAGAGGGTTCGGATCCGAGGTCTTGTGTACCTGCCGACGGTCCTGAAACACCGGGGTTTATCCCGGTGGCGGACCCTCCGATGATCTAGTCAGTCTCTGTGAGAGAGTAGCTATAACTAGGTGAATTTAAGTGGCAAAAGATTGGTTACCTGAAAAGGTGGGTGAGGGTCTAGTATTTATAGAGAATTCCAACCGGGTTTGGATCCGCTTGGGGGCCGGGTCTGAACCCGAAAGCCCATGGCCCTGACGTGGCAGAAGGCCCAGGGGGTTTAGGGCTGACGTGGCAGTACCAGGAGTGGTATAGGGCTGACGTGGCAAAGCCCTTGGTGGTATTTGGAGCTGACATGACGGATCATGGGGTTCCTGTGCTCCTGGGAGAATCTGGTGGCCTAGGTCGTGCCAGGTCATCTTCATTCTACACCAGGATGGGCGGACGGCCCGGAGGGCTGTCGTGGATCGGAGGTCGAGGGCCATCGATGCTCGTCGGATACGAGGAGACCAGATCTGCAGGGGTGAACTTGAGGTTCGGCGCCGAGCCTGTTTGGTTCGAAGCCGAGCCAGATTGTTGTTTTCCTCGTTTTTGGAGTGAGAGCTGTACTGGGCCCTGGTTGGGCCCCAAGTCATTTTTACCCTACCACAATATATATATATATATATATATATATATATATATATATATATATATATATATATATATATATATATATAAACATAGAACATAATAGTCAGTACAAAAGCTGCTGTAGGAAGTTGCTCGGATTGTGGAAGAAGTCGAGTTCGAGATGGCATGCCTGTGGATCGTAGAGAGGACAGCGGACATCTGTCGTAAACCTCTACTAGAGCCACCAACATGATCTCATCCCTCTTCTCCTTCCTTACAACGATCCGAAGCATTCGAATCCCCTAGCAGTCATAGCAAAACATGAAGCAGAGTTTAACAAAATAAAAGACTTCGGACTTGGCACAGTCCTAAAAAATACAGTTATAAAAAACAGCAGATACTGTAAAGCAGAGTAGCCTGAGCAATTAAGTTGCATTTCCATCAGTCGCCCCTCCTTGATCGGGTCGTATTAAGTCACTGTCACCTGTCCTTCCGAGCTCCTCCAAGATTCTGGTCTTTTTCTTCGATTCGCCACTTGAATCTAGCCATTGAGAAAACCAGAATTTAGTATTAGAAATCAGCTTAGCCACCGAAGATTGTTTGCTGGAAAAAATTATATCATTTCTAGCAGTACAAATAGTCCAACAGATAGCAATAGTTATGAGATGCCATGAGTGAGTGAATTTGTGTTTTGTGTGATCAAAACACCAAGTGGAGAAGCATTCCGAAATAGATTCCGGCAGGCTGTTGATATCAAACGCTTGTGTGAAGTGAAGCCATGTTTGAGTAGCCTTCGGGCACTCAAAGAAGATGTGATAGGTGGTTTCTGTATGATATGCACAGTCACTGCATGCTATATCCCCATTCCACCCTTTGGAATGAAGTCTTTCCCTGGAGTTGAGCTTCTCACCACACAACATCCAGGTGAAAATTTTGCATTTTAGGGGCGCACAATTCTTCCAACATGCTCGAAAGAAGGGGAAAATAAGGCCAGAGTTGATAAAGAAGCAATAAGCCGATTTGACCGAGAAGCACCCAGAGATGTCATGGTTCCATATAGCTCGATCAGGTTGAAGTGGTGAGGGTTGAAGAGAGGAGATGGTTTGTAGTAGCAGCCTCTTTTCCGACAGGATGTTACTATTGGATGATGTGTGCAGACTAGGACGCCATGTCCACTGGCCTTGATATAAGAACCCTTGCGATCTTAGGGAAGCTTCTTTGTTCCAAGCGGCTTCAAAAAGGTGAGGATAAAAGGTAGCAATGCTGCACTTGTCAATCCACTTCGATGTCCAGAACATAAGCAAAATCCCATTGCCAAGTTCCCATGAAATCCCTTGGTCGAATTGTTCTTTGAGTTTGCATATATTTTTCCAAAAGTCAGAGGATTGGGCCTTACAGACAAAATTGCCGCTGTCGTCGTGGAAGTATAGTGATTTTAGAGTTTGGGTGCAAAGGGAGTTGTCGGTGTATAGCTTCCACCACCATTTCATCAAGAGGGCATGATTGAAGTGTTGAAGGTCAAGCACCCCAAGTCCTCCCTGTTTCTTGGGTTGACAGATGCGCTTCCAACTAGTGCAAGAGATCCCTGTTGCCTGCATGTCTCCTCCAACCCAGAAGAATCTACTTCTCATTTGGTCAATACGGGCAATCACCCATCGCGGCAACATGAAGAAAGGGGCAAAATAGGTCGGAAGTGCACTGAGAACTGAGTTGATCAGGATGAGTCGTCCCCCACGAGATAGCAGTCTGCCTTTCTATGTGGATAGCCTTCGCTCAATCTTGAGAAGCAAGGGCTGCCAGTCCCTTTTTTTAAGCCTGCCTTTTGCAAGTGGCATTCCAAGATACTTGGTTGGCAAGGTATCTTGGCTACAGCCTAGAATATGAGAAAAGGCGTTCAGCTTGGCTTGAGAGCGGCCAAAATAAGTAATGGCTGACTTGGAAAGGTTAATGTGTAGCCCCGAAACATTTGCAAACAGATGCAAGAGCACTTTCAGATGCAATACTTCCTGCTCATCCCCTTTACAGAACAGCAAAGTGTCATCGGCAAACTGCAAAATGGAGAGGTTGGCCAGCGACCCTCTTAGGTCAAGCTGGGAGAAGGTGCCATTTTCTCTACCAACTCGTAGCATTTGTGCAAGGACGTCTACAGCCAGGATAAAAAGCATCGGAGAGAGAGGGTCCCCTTGCTTGAGGCCTCTCTTGGAGCTAATGGTCTTCCCCCCTATACCATTGACCAAGATATTAGACTTGGTGGAATGCAGTATTGCTTTAATCCAAGAGCACCATCGAGGCCCAAACCCTCTGGCAATCAGCAGTTGATCCAAGAAG
Organism: Hemerocallis citrina; assembly: GCA_017893485.1. Lineage (NCBI taxonomy): Eukaryota > Viridiplantae > Streptophyta > Magnoliopsida > Asparagales > Asphodelaceae > Hemerocallis > Hemerocallis citrina. Next base: position 230,567,476 of record CM030367.1, read on the forward strand.
TCCCAATTGAGCATGTCAAAGGCTTTGCGAAAGTCAATCTTTAGCAGAATAGAATCAGACTTCTTCGAGCAACACAAGTTGATGGCTTCGTGCGCAACCAGAAAGCAGTCTACCGTGGATTTGCCCCTGAGGAATGCGCTTTGCGATGAGGAAACAAGAGAGTGTAGGAGAGGACTCAGCCTATTGGCCAGGATCTTAGTGAAGATCTTCAATGAGCAGTTGAGCAAGCTGATGGGTCGATAGTCGGAAACAGTAGAGTCCCCATCACACTTAGGAATGAGCACAATTGTAGAATAGTTTAACCTATCCATAGAAGCTTCACCATACTGGAGGGCTAAGAGCATATTGCAGAGATCATCTTGGATAGTTTCCCAGTGTTGTTGATAAAAATACATAAAAAACCATCGGGGCCTGGTGCCTTATCGCCATTCATGCCGAAGACTGCTTTCTTGATTTCCTCCCTACTGAAATCAGCATCAAGTGCGGAGAGGTCAGTATTTGCTAAAGGGTAAAGGGTAGACCACTCTATTCTGAAATCTGGCTCTGTGTTGGAGCCACAGATGTCATGAAAGTGAGCATCGAAGCAGGATCTAATAGTTGATTGATCAGTGATGAGACTTCCATTGTGAAGCAGAGAGAAGATGAAATTTTTCCGACGTCTCCCGTTAGCTATTGAGTGGAAGAACTTGGTGTTGGCGTCCCCCTCCTGAAGCCAAGTGATGCGAGATCGCTGTCTCCAATGTGTGGTCTCAGCTTGGATAAGCTTGTGATATTCCATGCGAGCGGAGTTGAGCTCAGTCCAATATTGTGTGGCCAAAATAAGTAATGGCTAATAAATAGTTTTGCCTAACTATTTATTATAAGCCCAATTGTTTAACTATTTATTCTTAAAGCCCAATTTTTATTCATTCTGCATGATTTATTTATATATCTAATCTGAGCCCAATTATTTATTATAAGCCTCATCCCATAATTGATTTATTAAAATGTTTTGAGCTCAAACAAAGCCCATCTCCTATTGGACTCTAACCCTAAATCCAAACCCGCATCTTGTTGGATCCAAACCCAGTACCCATCTATATTTGTTCAGGATCAATCCTATATGCTCACCCGTATACAATTCCTTCACGCTCCCCCACTCTTTAGTTTCCCATACCTACACGTTCCCCCCCACCTCATAATTACCCCCCACATTATCAACCCCATCACTTTACTATCATTTTTATATTAAACCTTGTTTACTCTCTCTCTCTCGTCTCCTTCTTTCTCCCGCTTTCTCACCTTTCTCTGTTTCGAACCCAACAAAGACCCCCTTCCCCTTCGTCTTCCTCCTCACCCCGACCTCGGCGACTCCTCCGACTGCTCCACTTACCGTCGTCGCTAATCACCGCGACCTCTTAGTCGAGCGACCCCGCTCAAATCGCCCTCGCCTCCATTGCCAGTGCAACCACCTTTGTTGCTCGCCTTCCTCCTCAACCTCCGAAGCACCCCCGTCCACCGCTGCCTCGACCAAGCCCCACACTGCATCCGCTCTACCGCTTGAGCCATCGTCGTCCCCTCCTAGTCTTCGACTGCCACAACCACCCCATAATCTCCCTTGTCGACGCGCCGCTCGCCATTGCTGAGCTCAACGCTCCGACTTGAGCCTACCGCTTGCCTGCTCGTCTCCATAGCCGCTGCCACTAATGCCCAGACCTTCTGCTCGACCCCTCCTCCTCATCTCCACCGACCACCACATTGCGCTGCCCCCGATCATCGACCTCACTCCCAGTCGTCATCCCCTTCGATCGCCAGTCTACTTCGAGAACCCATCGTAGCTCCGCCTTCGCCGTCGTGCCCCGTCGCCCTCTCCGCTCCTTAACCCCGTTGTTGCGACCACAGTCGACCTCTGCTGAAGCACCCTTTGCCTGCATCCTCCTCGAGCCTCCCTCAACCTCCGTTTGCTCGTCACCACCTGAGCACCGTCCAGTCATCGTCGTGCCGCCCTTGGACGTTGTCGTCGCTCGCTCTCCCCCGGTCGCTACCCACTCTCCCGCCATCTCCCTCTCTCTGTCGATGTTGAAGAAGGTGAAGAACAGGGTGGTTTATTGCTGTTTGGTGTTTGTGTGGGGGGATCCCTTGTTGTGTGCTATGTTGGTGTAAGGGATATTGTTTCCCTATTAGCTATTTGGGGGTGTGAAGATATCTACTCTTGTGTAGTTGCAGCCACATATTTTGCACGTGCTTCGCTGTCCGGAATTCTGATCCCATTATTCTTATATTCGGTATCATCATCGTTGGTTATCAGGAAAGTATCCTCTTGTACAATTCGTTTGTTCTCGTACAAGCTTTCTTTGAAAATTACTGCAAGTAAATTCATTGACTATCCGTTACAAATTCTAATTCATATTCATCAATCGAATTGAAATCTGTTACTATACAAAATCCGCTAATCCCGTATTCCTACATGATCATATGCATTGCATGAGCACGATTGATACATGATTATGTGCATGATTGTTTTACCCATGATAGTAAATTGAATACAGTTATGATATCTTTTTATTCTTGATTAAGTTTCGCATATGCTTTTGATCACATCGTAGTTACAACAATGTTATAAACCCTGAAATGCATCTAACCCGAATTTGTAATGGAATTCGACCCAATAAATGACATTAAAACTATGTGTTTTTGCATCTCATGAGTTAGAACATGTTTCATGTATAATTCCTTGATATTCCGTGATCATATCTTGATATCGTTCTCGTTGCATCATGATCATGTTTGATATTAATAAAAGTAACAAGCCGAGGTATAAGGAGAAAGATTTAGTAGTGGGCAATATAGAAGAGCGTACTCGAATGGGAGCTCGTGGTTTCCCGATGCAAGTTACAAGTTACAAGTTGCAAGTTTGCAAATTACAGGTTTACATGTTCATGTTACAAGTTCACACTCTATATGTTTCACATGTACATATCTCGATACAAGATATAATTTACATGTTTTTCCGAGTACGTGACCTATAGAATCAACCACTAAATCTAAACATTTACTTGATTGGGTGTATCAAACATGTGGTATGGGACGCATGATTGCTGCACTAGTTAGATTAATAAAAGACATGAGATTAACACGTGCACTTGCATGATTCAATTACATGTACATGTTCATGTTGACTTGTTTACTTGCTTACTTGTTTACATGCATGCCACTTGTTCCATGATGTCTTATTCATGATCTTTTTTACATGTTGTATTTCTCCTATTACATGATTCTTGATTCCTTGCTCTTTTTCCTGCTTCTTGTTTCGTTTTTGTACTTATCCCCTAACTTTGTCCCCTAGCTTGTACTACTTACAACCCGTAACTTTCATTAACGAGTATCTTTTTGTTTCTTCTTTTTATAATAATGTACTTGCAGGTCCGGATGGAGAGTTATCCGAAGGTGTTGCTGATCAAGTATTTTAGTCTTGTTAATTATCGGGTTACTTTAGTTCATGTTTTATTCATGTACTCTTTATTGTATTTCGGGCGTGTTTGACCCATAACTATGTTTCTTTCCAGTTGTTGGTTATGAAATATTTCTTAGTTTATTATTATCTTGCCTGTGATTATACATGCTTGTGTAGTTGTTATTGTTTTGTTGTTGAGTTACCTGTACAGCTTATGAATGGTGTATTCGCATCATTCGCTGGGCCTCAGTCACGTGCTCGTATTCTCGTATTTCGGGAAGCGAAGCATGACAAGTCTCTGGCTCTCCTAAATCCGTGTACAGAACATGCTCGTGAACAACACTAGCTGATGGATCAAATATCTTGGCAGACCTCCTCACTTATGTCGATCTCCTCAATGTGGGTACCAGTTCACCGACCGGTTCAGGTTTCCCAAATTGTTCTGGTTGTACTTGTTCATCTTGGATAACATGCTCATTCCCAATGGGCTCACTGTGAGCCTCCTATGCTGCTTGTGGTACATGTACCTGTTGCTGCACTGTATGTAACACCCCGCAAAATTGAAATTACAATTTTGCCCTCGTGTGTTACGCACGTGTATTTTGTTTTCATCCCGTATTTTGATTACCGACTATTCATATATTTTTCGTATTGATTTTCCCCTATTTTGAGTCAACAAAAATATAATATTTCGATATTTGTATTCTACGTGCTTTCTACGTGTTTTCAATACACGTATTAATTATATATTTTTCGCTGCCATGGGTGATAATTTCTGGGTTTCAATTATTCATTTTATGTTTTCAAATATATTTTTATAAAACAGAAATTTATTTTTTCCCTTTTTAATTAAAGTGCATTTTTCGATATTCTGCACGTATAATGCACGTGCTTTCTACGCGCAGTGATTTCATCATGAAATACATAAAATCAGTAAATATATATTTTTTATATTGTTTCGATTATATTTAATAAAATTTTCATTGATAAATTCGATTTTCGCATTTTAATATTTTACGTGCAACGCACGTGTTTTAGGCGAACATATTTGAGTGTGTTTATTTTTAAAATAAATTTTGGAGTGTGTAACACCCCATAATTTTTTTTTAGAATATACTATATAGTATAATGGTATATATTGGAAATGGTATATATAACAATGTTGGAAATGTGTAAGTGTACTTTGCTTTTGATTATGTTTAGAAATGGAATGGTATTAAAATGGTTGTGGGGGCCCACGAGGTGCAACAACAGCAGCATTACTGTTGTGGGCTGCTTCTTCATAAGGCTTGGAAAACATACATGATGATATTTGGAAAAATGTGTGAATTTGGATGGTAATTGAATGGAGGCCCATTTGATGTAAACACAACACCCTTGAGCCCATGCTGTGTATGACCGGGTTCTACTTGGGCAAATGGCCGGTTTGGTCATGGTGGAGTAATGGGAGAAGAGAGTGGAGAGTTGGGAGTTAAGAATTAGAAGAGGTAGGAGTTATAAGGAGGTGAAAAGATGGGGGTTTTAGGAGTTAGGAAAGTGGAGAGTTGTAGAATAAATTTGAAGAGTTATTAGGGTGGAATTTTTGCACTTTAGACCCTCCCAAAATCCTATAAATAGAGCCCCCATTTCCTACCTTTATCTTGCACCAAAAACATTATCAAAAGAAAGAAAGGAAAGAAAGAAAAGATAGAGAGTGAGGGTCCTTTTGCTTGGAGGAATTGCTAGAGGAAGCCATTGCTAGGGAAAGGGAGCTTTGCTAGGAGGAGGAGCCATTGCTAGGAGTTTGCCTTGGAGCTAGAAGAAGTGTCACATCTTTCCCTTCAATTGTTCAAGCTTCAATAAGGTGGGTGATCATATACTTTCTAATTTAGAATAATGTATGCTAAGTAATAAATAATGAGTAGTACGGAATTTCTTATATGATCTATGCTGTGGTATGAGTTGAGAATGATAAGTAGTTCATGTATGATTAATAAATTAAATCATGTTAGGGATTAATGAGAAAAAGGAATTGATTGATTATTTATCATACATTAGCATGCTATTATGATTAATGAGTAGTATAAATTTGATGTGATAATTAGAAGACAAAATTCATGTTTTTTTTTATGTATGTCAAATTGTAGAAGTGTTAGAATTAATTAAGAAACAAAGTATTGTCATGTAGTTTGGAAATTTAAAATAAAAAGAAAGTGTCATTTGTATGTTAACTAGTAATTGTTAAAATAATTGAAGAGATTTTCCTTATGTTTAAAGAAGAAATTTTGTATAGAAAAAGAGTATACATAACTTATTGTTACTTGTTGTAAAGTAATACAAAATTTTCTAGTTGATTAAAATGATGTTAAAGTTATACAAGTTGTATTTCATTGTTGTAATCTTTTATTCTTCCGCTGTGTAAAGGAACTCTGATGTATTGTGAATGAAAAGTTTTAAATTCCTTGTAAAATTGTACGAAGTGAAGTAAAGATCATGTGAAATCTCGAATTTATCCTTATTTGAAATTCGGGGTGTTACACTGTAGGGCCCCCACCACTAGGGTCGCCTTCAGAATCAGAATCTGAGTCTGAGTCTGAACCCCAATCTGACTCTAAATTGGTTGTACTGTCTTGACCTGTATACCTGTCTTTGTATAGGAGCTCTTCATTAAACACTACATTCCTGCTGCGAACGACTTTGTAATCCACATAATCCCAAAGCCTGTAACCATATTGGTCGCCACCGTAGCAAATGAACACACACCTCCTAGACTTAGAGTCCAACTTCTTTCTTTCTTCCCTATTAATTAGTGCATATGCAATACAACCATAAACTTTCAAATGCGAATAATTGACTGTTTTACCGGACCATAGTTCTTCTGGAATGGCCCTATCGTGAGCACTAGATGGGCAACGGTTATCAAATGCAGTATCAACTGTAGCGGCCAAAGATGGGCCGGAAGACCCGCATGAAGTCTCATGCATCTCGCCCTTTTGAGTATCGTGCGGTTCATTCTTTATGCTACACCATTCTCCCGTGGAGTCTTAGAAACTGTCTTGATTCCTTTGATACCTTCCTTTGCTAGATAGTTAACAAACTCTTTGCTTGTGTACTCACCTCCGTTGTCTGACTTTATTGCTTTCACCTTGCAACCCGTCCCATTCTCATCCCTGGCCTTCCAAGCACTGAATGTCTCATATACTTCTGATTTCTCGCAAATTGCATAAACCCAAACCCTCTTGTAGCATCATCGATGAATGTGACGAAGTATCTCTTACCACCATAAGAGAATTCCTGAGCTGGACCCCATACATCTGTATGTACCAACTCTAGCTTCCCAAGCTTCTTCTCACGCCCACCCAACTGAAAGCTAACTGTCTTCTATTTTCCCATCACACAATTCTCACAGAAATCTATCTCAACCTTTTTCAGCCCCGGCAAAAGATCCCTAGAACAAAGCTGCTTGATACCCCTTTCACCAAGGTGCCCCAACCTGATATGCCATAAAATTGAAGAGGAACTACCCACTAATTTCTCGCAAATTGCATAAACCCAAACCTTTCTTGTAGCATCATCGATGAATGTGACGAAGTATCTCTTACCACTATAAGAGAATTCCTGAGCTGGACCCCATACATTTGTATGTACCAACTCTAGCTTCCCAAGCTTCTTCTCACGCCTACCCAACTGAAAACTAACTGTCTTATGTTTTCCCATCACACATTTCTCACAGAAATCTATCTCAACCTTTTTCAGTCCTGACAAAAAATTCATAGAACAAAGCTGCTTGATACCCCTTTCACCAAGGTACCCCAACCTGATATGCCATAGAATTGAAGAGGAACTACCTGCTGATGCTGTAGCAATGATATCACTTGAATCATCTCCTCTGAGTAAGTACAACGTGTCACCACACTTTTCTTTTGCTACCAATCTGGCACCTGTAGTCACCTTCCATTCTCCATGTCCAAAAGTTGTCGTGAATCCATATTTTTCTAGTTTGCTAGTAGAGATTAGGTTTTTCTTCAAGCTCGGAATATGTTTTGTGTCATACAAGATCAACTACCCACCATTGCGAGCCTTCACTTTCACAGTGCCTCTACTTATAACTGGACATATCTGTCCATTACCAAATAAAACTGCACCAAAATCACATGTCCTGTAATCCTCAAAAACATCCATCGTGGGGGTAAAATGATAAGAAGCACCTGAGTCTATACACCAATCATCCTGCATAATATTAAATCCAGCAGATAAACACAATTCATCTAGGCGGTGTTCAATACTTACCACATTGGCTACTTGTGACCCTGCTTGTGCTTTCGTATACTCCTCGCATTGGTCTCTCTTCTGTTATGGCTTCTTGCAGTACCAAAACTCACCTTTGCGATGTCATGTTCTTGACTTGGATCTGTGATTCCTGCTTTGCGACCTTTCTCTATTGTTACTTCTACCACGGTTATCAACTGAAAGCACGACATTGCTAGGATATGACACCGAAGTCTTTCCATGTCTATTCCTCCTTGCATCCTCATTCATAATGCTGCTTATAACATCCTTTAGGGTTGTCGTACCAGTCACAGTGCTAGTAATAGTCTACTATACTGTGTCGTACTATCGGGAAGACTGGATAGCAACAACAACGATTGTGCTATTTCCTCAAACTTTAAACCCGACGATTCCATCTGATTGTAAACCATATAGAAATTATTGATGTGCTCAGCAACCGAATCCCTTTCCGTCAACTTCAAGTTAACCAACTTCTTAATGTGAAGAATCTGGTTCGCTGCATTCGGCTTCTCAAATATGTCTGTCAATATCTCCATTGCCTCCTTTGCGGTCCTTTCCTTCTTAATGTGAAATAGCGCCTTTCTGCTCAGCAACAGCTGAATCTGCTCTAGCGCTTTCTGATCCAATCTATTCCAAGCCGCTAACGAACTGGATCGACCTCCGCCCCTTCTGGCTTCAAACCAAACAATGGATCATCTAGATCCTTCTGTCGGAGATACGCAATTATTTGGATCTTCCACATTGTGAAATCCGTTCCATCGAACTCCTTAACTCTACTCTTGTCCCCCATCTCAAACAAAACTACTGATCTGTAGCTCTGATACCACTTTGTTGAATTCTAACTGCGGAATAACTCAACAACAACGTCGAGATGCAAGAACTATAGAATCAAAACAAGAGAACAAAGAACAACCAAAATAAACACAGAAGAACACTCGAAATTTTTTCGAGGTTCACCAAAATAATGGTTACTTCCCCGCGCAGAGGCACTCCTGCAATTTTCACTAGAAATATGAAGAATATGTTTACAAATCTCTCAAGAACTCACCACCAAGGTGTAGGGTTTTACTATGTCTCCCTCCCTCTCAATGACGGCTGGTAGATCTCTATTTTTTTTTACTTAACCCTAAAATCGTACACAATACAATATATATATAGGTTTTCTCAACTTTCAATCTCAACCGCTCATCAAACAGCGTCGGGACGGTCGACTGCAACACCAAGTCGGTCGACCGGTTCTCTCCTTCGACTGTACAGGGTCCAACAGAGTGTAGGTCGGTCGACTGCACGGTTGACCAGTCGTCTCTTCAAGACTGTATGTCACGCCCTGCTTTCCAAAAACACGGAATACGAGCGCGTGACAAAGCCCAGCGAATGATTTTCATCATTCATGAGCTATAGGATCGACTCAGCATCATAACAAGAATATAACAAAAAGTACTCAACCACGCATGCATGATAATTTTATTAATCAACAGGAAACAATTGAAACAAATATAATTATTCCAATAATTTCAAGATCTAGAACAAAAGATAAAATTCGGGAACATAAGCCCGTTACAAGTTTCAAGCAACAACAAATGAAATAACTCAAATACAAAACAAAATGATTAAAGAAAGTTTTTTCCAAGCAAGGCCTATAACGTCTGCTCACCGATTCCAGCAGGCAATTCATCTCCAAGTCTTCTTATAAATATAAAAAGGAGAAAATAGAGAAAACAAGAGAAACGCCTTTAGTGCAAGTTAGGGCCATAAATAGTAAAAACGAGTACAAAAAATATGGAACAAAATTCGGAATCAAGAGTATAATAGGGATGCAACAAGTAGTGAGGATTCAAGAACTAGTTAGCAAGAAGGATAATTCAAGTGACCAGGTTGGGTAACAAATACTAATAGGGGAGTAAGTGGCAAGTGATCATGTAAGGGTATCCAACATCAAGTGACAAGTATCAAGTACAAGTGTCAAGTAACAAGTCTCAAGTCTAGTGTCAAGTTGTCAAGTACAAGTATCGAGTTGCAAGTGTCAAGTATTATATTCAAGTATCAAGTTTCATGTATCATGTCATCAAGTATCAGGTAAGCATGTATCAAGTTCAAGTTTCATGTTCAAGTCTTGTGGTTATTACTATCTACGTAGCACTTCATGCATCCATACTTTTACTATATGGTTGCTACAGTCAATGCAAATTTCGTTTAGACCTAGTAATGGAGTCTATAGGGCGGTGTACTCAGGCATCAAGTATCAAGCAGGCATGGTTCATGAATACGAAAATAAATAACAGGTTCACGAAGCAAGTCCGTGAATACTAACAGGTTCAAGAACCACACAGTGGGTTCATGAATACAACAGGTTCATGAGCCAAGTAACTGGCTCCATGAATACATCAAGATGCAACAGGTTCATGAACCGAGTACTGGGAAATATGGGCCCCCTTCCGAGTACACTTACCTATGTTGTCCACTACTATGGTTTTTTCCTTAAACCCCGGCTTATTATTCATTATTATCATCAAGCAAGCATGAAAGTGTGCGAAACAAGTCAAGTAAACATAATCAAGAACATAGATTAAGTCTAGGCTAGGTAGGATACAAGTTTGAGGGTCAAAACAAATCAAAATATCAAGAATAACGAAAATCTCCAATCTAGACAGCATGAGGTTGCTGCACCAAAACTGCGATTCCCGTTGCTACAAGATAGAAAAAGTGGATCCGTCAGAATATCTAGAAACTAGACTCCTGCCCGGTTCCAACGCATATAATTAAGGTATCATCAAGCAAGCATGAAAGTGTGCGAAACAAGTCAAGTAAACATAATCAAGAACATAGATTAAGTCTAGGCTAGGTAGGATACAAGTTTGAGGGTCAAAACAAATCAAAATATCAAGAATAACGAAAATCTCCAATCTGGACAGCATGAGGTTGCTGCACCAAAACTGCGATTCCCGTTGCTACAAGATAGAAAAAGTGGATCCGTCAGAATATCTAGAAACTAGACTCCTGCCCGGTTCCAACGCATATAATTAAGGTATATAAAAGTTGTGGTAACATGTGTCAAAACAGCAAACTATACAGCTTTTGTGTTCAGCCAGAATTTGTGAATCTGAGTTTATGCATGTGAAACAGGGTTGAAACTTTATTAATTAAATCTGAGAAAATTAGGAAATGTTCTCTAGGGTGTCCAGCAATAGAATGCAAAATTTCAGGTCAATTACTTACTGATAGCATAGTTAAAATAATTTGTAAACTAAAGAAGTGCAGCAGTTTTGTGAATCTGCGATTACCGACACAGCAGCAGTAAAGCTGCGATATCTCTTAGATCGTAACTCAAAATTCGAAAATTATGGATCCTATCAACAACTAGACATTTAGAGATACATTTCATATTCAGGGCTTAAGTTCAGATTTTGACTTTAAAGGGGTCGAAACAGTAAGTAAAGTTCAGGATAGCAACAAGTGTGAATGTCTTTCATATATAAGTTGCATGATAATTAGTTATTATGAGTCTAGATTAATGTGTGATACAAATACGGATGTAGTGGTTATCAAATCAGCAGGCAACATCTATTTCTCAACTCAAAGGAATGCAAGACCATCACATACATGATACAACTCACATCTACAAGTCTATGGTTTCTTAGTTTCATGTGTTCAAGTGACTAGGAGATAAAATGAGTCCAAGTAGTTTGTATAATATATCAACGAAGGGTTGTGACTCTTGAGATCATGGGATCGATGAAGAATAATTCAAGATCAACAAAGGATGAGACAAGAAGGAGTCACAACTACAACCTATTTGCAGTATTTTCAATTAAACACTTGTACTAGAATAAAAATTTGTACAAGAAGAATACTTGTCTGAACGACGGTGAATCCGAACACGAACAAATACGGGATGAGAATCCCGAGAGGCGAGACACGAACACGGACAACGCACGCGCATGCGAACTACGTACGGAAACCCACACAACAATCAAATCTGATGATGATGATCCGAATTGCGAAGAGGTTGGGAGGCCATGATCTGATCTGATCGGATCCGAATTGCAAAGGAGATTGGACGGTCCAGATCAAGATCATGATCAAACGAACGACCGAGATTCAAGGATCAACCTCCTCTACACAAAACAGCAAACTCACAACCAACACCCACAACTCCATCCAGCACACACCAAGAAGAAAGAAGCCCACTCTGCCATATCTTCAACTGCTGGCTGTCGATGACGGAGGGGGAAACACTGCGCATGGAGGGTGACAGCACCGAGGAGCGGCACTGGCTGTGTCGTGAGTGATTGCGACAGGGAGGCAGCGGACCAGGGCTGACGGGGATCCCAGAGAACAAGAGGAAGGGCGAGAGAGAGCGGCTGATGGAGCCACGACGTCGGGGCTGATGCTCAGCGCTGGCTACGGAGGAGCGACGGGAGGTTATCGCAACTGGTTAGAACTCACGGGGGAGGGTGCAACACTGTGGTCGGTTATGGTGCAGCATTGCCGTTGGCCTCGGAAAGGGGAGACCAAGGGGCGACGCAATGGAGGTGGGTGTCGATGTGAGGAAGGGAGGGAGACGGGAGGTAGGAGATGAGGAGGGTGAGAGGGTAGAGGCGGCTACAGTGAAGGGGATAAAACATTATTAGGTGATAGGGTTAGGAGTTTAAATAGTAGGGTTTGGGTCTGATGGTTATTGGGTTTCGGGTTGGGCTTTAGGTGTGGACAGGGTTTTATTAATGGGTTTGGGTAGGATAATGTGGGTTTGGTTAAAATAGGGTTCTAATGGGTAAATGGGTTCCGGGTGCTAATAAAAATAAAAAACCAATCAAAAAATAAGATAACCATAAAAATTATTATTTATAACAAAATGTAACTTGCATCACAGCACAAAATTTAATCTGAAATAATTACAAATACGGTTAGCACATAGAATTTGATTTTTAATAACATAATAATATATATATATATCAAAATGTATATTTGAGTTTGACAGATTTATTAAAATAATTCAAACAGTATATAATATAACTAGTCGATTACTTAGAATGAAAAATAAAGTTAAAATACACCTTTATTAGAAATAAATAAAATTTTCGAAGATTAAACGAAACAGAAAATTTCTTAAAAGCCAGAATAATATTTTGTTGAACTTCAATCAGTTGAAAATGTAGTTGTTGTAAAAGAGTTTAAAAGCGAAAGAAAGTTATAGAAATTTTTAAATACAGCAAATACACAGAAAAGAAATACACCCCAAATACAAGAAATGGAAAATAGGGCTTACACTGTAGGGTCAAACCAGAGAGAGAGATGGTCGACCGTACTTTTGCCTGTACAAATGTGGTCGACTGTCCACCTGCGGTCGATCGCAACTCGCCTGCAGTTGCTTGCTGCTTCTCATCTGATTTCTCCAACCCCATTATCGTGTATTGGATCCACAAACCACAACACAATCTCCTCGAAGTGGCAAGTTATTTTTTGCAATTCTTTGCACCACAACAATTATTATCTTGAACACATGCTTCGAATGTTCTCTCTCTTGGATGACTGATACTTACATGCTTTCATCAACTGTCTTATTCTTTTGAAGTTTTCTTTTTAATTCAATCTAACTAGTCATGCAACTAATATGATCTTCATTAGTTTCATGAAGGCTGAGACACCAATTGAGATTTTCCTAATCTTTGTATAATTCGTTTGCCAATTGACCAAGTTTAACCATGGTCTTTGAGTCGTGAACAACTTGCACCAAAAACAAAAAAATTTGTCCACGGAAACATAATATACTTGTAATACCTCGGATTGTACGACACTTCTCTCTCTCTCTCTCTCTCTCTCTCTATATATATATATATATATATATATATATATATATATATATATATATATATATATTGACTGTATGTGTGCATATGATTGCAATGTTTTGGTTGAGTATATAAATGTTGGAGTGAGTCCATGGTTGCAGGACGGTTTATGAGGATGGTTGCGTTATAGAAGATGCACGAGAATGAGGAGAACTGATACTGGTATAAACTGGAACTATCTAAGTGTGTGGTAGTAAGTGTTAGGAGGAATATCTAAGAAGCTTGGAAGATGAAATCAGAAACTGGAACTAGAATCTTGATCTGTAGACTATTTTCTAGATTTTTCCAAGAGCATACAACATGGAATTAGATCATCAAATTTTTACAGATTGTTCCCATATCTGTCTAGATGGTTCATGAATTATTTTGGATTTCTCTGAGATGTGTTGGTATTTTAATAAAATCTATTTGTGAAACTGTGTTGTAAGGCAGCAGCAGCACTTGGTTAACATGATGCCTGAGATGGTTAAAATTTTCATAATTAATTGGAGTAAGTTCTTAATCTGAAATTTTTACCATGTATTCCCTCTTGTATCTAGATTCTACAGTAAAATCAGGAAAATGTTTGGATGAATTTATAGACATATTACAAATTGATCTTTAGGCAGTAGCTAGAGCTGTAACTGAAGAACATGCTGACTTTTGTGCTTAATTGAAATATGAAGAACTCAGTGTAGACTTAGAGTTTGGACGTGAAACCTTTTGCATGTTGTTCATATTGATATCTAGTTTCTTCACTGTAAATGTTGTGTCAATTAGATGAGTATAGAATTTATGATGATTTTATTAGCATGTACTGTGCTGGTTTCAGCCAAATTTGATACTCTGTAGAGATTGCACATTTGAGGCTCCTTAAGAGCAAATTTTGAGGAACTGTTGACGTAGAGGTTTGTAGTAGACATCAAGACCTTTCCAACAAGTCCTATTTGAGGTGTTTCCATTAAGTGGTTGATTTATTGTGATTTTTGTAATACTGGACAGAGACCAAGAATTGATCTGAGTGCTCTGATTTAGAAAGTCCTAATGTGTGACTTGGTACATTTGTGAGAAATGTGCGTGTTAGGGTGATCTATTGGTATATTTTGGACTCATGACCAACTAGAGACTTGTAGAGGACATCCACACCTCCCTATAGAACTTGGGTTTGTAGCATTCTGATGAGTGACCAGTGTTTTATGCTACTGGTAATGCGCAGCCCGTGTACAGGAAATACACAGGCTAAGGCTTAAGAGGCTATTTTGAGGACCTAGATGATGAAATTTGAGTTTATGATCAACTAGAAAATTGTAGCCTAGGTTCTTACCTTTTTGGATTGGGCTCGTACACCCCAATCGGATTTGTATCGAGGGAGTTATGACCTTTTTAAGTTTCGGGCAGAAACTCCATAGGTTGCTTAGTCTTGTTGTTGACTAGGTATCGTGAAGACTTGTTCCCCCGTGTACTACAGTGTTGATAACTCTTATCTAGGGACGTTTGGTATTTGTTGTTGGTGTTGTTGACTCTCATAGTGTGATGTGTGACTCGAGTTAGTCAATAAGGTAAGGGATACCTTGCATCTGTCGAGCCTAAGTTATAAACTTCCACCGAAGCGTAGGACATTCGAGCCGTGCCATTAATATGAGTTCATAGCCTGGGTTAGGGATGAACGCATGCATTCATTGCCAGGTTAGGGGTGAATGTGGGCCGTAGTGCTGGACAATTCAAAGTCGGGAAAGTGGCGAACCGGACCGGTATTGCATGGGCCAGAGGTTGATAGGCAAGTTTGGAAGCAATCTGATTCTTTACCCAAAGTGATTAGAGTAAGGCTGGGATTAGAATGACATATTAAGGGATTGAATAATTGCATTAGTCCTAGCAGACCATAGTCGGTGTTGTACCTTCCTGTCGTAGGGATACGTTTTCGGCACTCATGAGTGAGTCCTCGGCTCGTATCTCGATCTGTTAATTCACAGAATTTTGCCAGAGTAAGGAATGGGAGGCTAGGGGGATTTGACCCTCGAGGCCATCACGTTCCTATGCACGTGGGTTTTGTTGTTTATATATATATCTGTTCACATCTGGGTTAGGGGTGAACACGCATGCGTCAGTCCACAGTCAGGTTAGGGATGGGCAATCCACAGCTGGGTTAGGGGTGGACAGTCCACAACTGGGTTAGGGGTGGACACATGAATCACACGGTCTTGCGACCGGATTCAACGCGGCTTTCTGAAGAGGTCCGTGCGCGGGTACCGAGTGGCAAACACGACCACCACTTGGGCACTACAGTGGCGGAACTAGACCGACCAGCTGTAACCTCCTTGGACAACGAACAATCTATTGGGAACAGAATAAGTACAAGGGTAGGATGCATGACGAGGGATTGAACTCTACAATCAGGAGAGGCGAACTCCTTGGAAAGTATGTAGTATGGAATGTATACGTTTCCATCGAAATTGATTTTGGGAAAGTATGTAGTATGAGATGCATACGTTTCGAAATGAATTGCATTAGAGTAGGTACATCATGTGCATTCTTGTTTTGCGCATTAGATTAGGCCATGCTTGGGTCTGGAATGCATGTAGTATGAGATGCATGCAGATCTAGATTCCCAAGCTTTGCTTGCTTTAGAATAGTCTTGTGATTGATGCATTTAGTTGTTAGATCATGACATACATGAGCACTACATAATTTAGGATGCACGTTTCTCTTTCCATTCAAGATAGTTTGTGGTTGCCAGTTTGGAGGATCGTTGTTATTATCAGTATTGCGTTAGTCGAAGTACTAACGTTCCCCACCTTTTAGGTACCGGTTCTACCTTTCGAACAGGTACAGAGATATCAGAGTCGCGCATTAGATGACTCAAACCAAGGAACAAGCCCCAGGGAAGCAGATTGACCGTTCAGCGGAGTTCGGCAGTGATCCGTTGACTACCATTTCGGGAGACAGCTGTTAACTTTACAAAGGAGTGATGTATGTTAGTAATAAGATGTAATGAGTTTATGTAATTTGTATTCTTGTTCAAGAACAAGACATTGGTTGTAATCAATGATGTAATGACTTTATTTGGCAATAAAAAGTTTTTAAATTTTCGTATTATTACTGTGTTGAGATGCATTTGAAGGCAAAGATTCTGGTTACGTCACGGATATCCGGTAACGGGGATTCCGGGCATTACAAAAGTGGTATAGAGCTGACTTCAAATTGCAGGCTAATACAATAGGAAATTTGACTTAAAATGCCAAATATCTAGGTCCAGTTTGGATTGTAGGAAGGTCAAAATCATGATTGTTCACTTTCCTGCTTATGTGGTGATCTTCTCTACATCCCGAACTAATCCTGTGTGTTTTCTTTCTTTGATGGTGTTCAGAAGAATCAGAAACAACCACCGCGGAATGGCTGAGGGGGAAGGCAGTAGAACCAACGGCACAAACTTCAATGTTGAAGCAGAGTTTACCCGCGTATACCAGATGATGGGAGCATTTGTGAAAGCTAGCTGAAACCCAATGCCGCCACAGGGAACACCAGGAGTCGCTGCACCAGCGGACCCAATAAAGATAGTGGAATCGTTCAAGAGGATGAAACCGCCAATTTTTGAAGGACAGGCCGACCCCACGGCTGCTGATGACTGGATACGTCAGGTGGAGACGGTGTTTGAAGTACTGGTGACTCCAGAGGACAGCAAGGTTCGTTTGGCCATAATTCTGCTGGGGAAGGATGCCAGAGCTTTGTGGCAGTCCGTGAAGCGTGGTCTTGGAGGAGGCCAGATCACTTGGGAAGATTTCCTTGAGAAATTCCGACAACACTATTTTCCCACGGATGTGCAAGAAGAGAAGGCAATGGAGTTCCACAATTTGAAGTAGAAAAATATGTCTGTCAGGGAATATGAGACAAAGTTTTCTCAGCTGTCATGGTGTGCACCAGAGGTGGTCCAGGAGGAAGTGAAGAAAGCCCAGAGGTTTGAGCAAGGGCTTAGGCCTGGACTGAGGTCGAGGATGGTTCCGTTTGGCATTCGCTGATTCAACAAGCTAGTAAGGCGAGCTGTGGTAACAGAAATAGACATGAGACAGAGTCAAGGCAAGGCCGAGACGAAGAAAAAAAGGAAGAAGGGTATTCTCACCCCTGACCATGACAAGCGGAATTTAGCTCCCGAGTCCAGAGAGCTTAAAGAGCCCAGTCGGATGGTGGTGTGTTACTTTTGTAAGGAACAAAGTCATTTCAAAGAGTCAATGCCTAAAAAGAACCCAGACAAGCACCTGCTATAACTGCGGTGAAATCGGGCACAAGAAATCGAATTGTCCACAACTGCAAGGGAACCCCAATGACCAGGCATTTCTTACTAGCCATGAATGGAAAACTTTTACTATGTTCTGTAGCAAGATATTATGACTTTTTATAAAGCATGAAAGTTTTTCTTGGACATTTGGTCATCTCATATCTTGTGCTTATTTATTTAAGTGTTTGGGATAAGGCATAAAACGGAATTTTTTTGCCTTCTCCTTGGAAAGTCTCGTTTTCTTCTAAGGAGGGAGTGGTCACCGACCCTCAAGTAGTGCAACTGAGAACTTGACTTAGGCACTAGAAAGGAGATGTGATGAAGCAAGAATGATCGTGAGTAGAAAGGCTCCAGCATGATCCACAGAGTGAGATGTCCACCAGCATTCCAGACGAGGGATGAAATAGGCCCCAGAGTGTTCTGTGGAATGGAAATGATCTCCAGTATTTCGAGAACGTGAGCAATACTCACGGGAAATTCGAATAATGACGTTGGCTCTAGAATGATCCACGGAGTGAGAAGTTCCTCAGTATTCCAGACGATGGATGAAATATGTCCCAGAATGATCTGTGGAGTAGGAATTGGTCTCCAGTATTCCGAGGACGAGAGCAACACTCATGGGAAGGATGGTATGACATTGACTCCAGAATGATCCATGGAGTGAGAAATTCCTCAGTATTTCCAGACGAGGGATGAAATAGGCCCCAGGATGATCTGTGGAGTAGGAATTGGTCTCCAGTATTTCAAGGACGAGAGCGATGCGCACGGGAAGGTCGTGTATGACGTTGACTCCAGAATGATCCATGGAGTAAGAAGTTCCTCAGTATTCCAGACGAGTGATGAAATATGCCCCAGAATGATATGTGGAGTGGGAATTGGCCTCTAGTATTCCAGGGACGAGAGCAACATACACAAATAGGTTAGTGGGACGTTGACTCCAGAACGATCCAAGGAGCGAGACATTCCTCAGTATTCTGGACGAGGTATGACATATATCCCAGAATGATCTGTGGAGTAGGAATTGATCTCCAGTATTCTGAGGACGAGAGTAGTATCCACGAAGAAATTCAAGGATGAATAGGGGGCTCCAGAACGATCCGCGAAGATAGATATTCCCCAGCATTCCAGACGAGTGACGAAATAGGCTCCAGAGCGTCTGTGGAGTGGGAATGATCTCCAGTAGTTCGAGATGAGAGAAAAACTTATGAGGAGTTCGTGTGGTGAGGGCTCCAGAATAATCTGTAGAGCAAGATATTCCCCAGTATTTTCAGAACGTGGGACGCAATAGACCCCAGAAAGTTCGATGGAGAGCGATTGGTCTCCAATAGTCCAGGACGAGAGCAACACACCCCAAGGTGATTCACCCCCAGTACGGTGGATACTTGATGCGGTATGCCTCAAATGATCTACATGATGAGATCGATCTCTAGGATGGAAGAGTGCGTTGAGTACTTGAGGCTTGGGAGCCGGTATTGAGCACTTGAAGGGTCAGTTTCGAGGGTGTTCCTCGAGAAATTGGAGATGGTCCAGAAAAGTATCTTCTGATCATTGATGATTATCTGCTATTTGTGCCCCTAGCGTCGTTCTGGGGACAGAACGATTCTAAGGAGGGAGTAATGTAATACCCCGGATTGTACAACACACACACACACACACACACACACACACACACACACACACATATTTATATATTGACTGTATGCGTGCATATGATTGCAATGTTTTGGTTGAGTATATGAATGTTGGAGTAAGTACATGGTTGCAGGACGGTTTATGAGGATGGTTGTGTTCTAGAAGATGCACGAGAATGAGGAGGACCGATACTAGTATAGACATTAGTTTTTGGTACGATCCCTATGCAAATATAACACTGTATGATACTACGGTGGGTATATCTTACGTACACTCGATAAACCCTTCATCTCGCATCAAAGGACCCATTTAAGAGTTAAAATGGGCAGCCAACACAACACACCTCAAAACCAATGGCTAGGCCATAGTTTTACTCCAAAACCACCCTACAACCCTACCCCCTACCCTAGAAATCCGGCCTCACCTTCTCCCCCCTCTTTCCTCACTCACTTCTCCATCAAAAACCCCTCATTTCATCTCCCTTGTTCTGAAATTTCAGAACTCAAACCAAGAAAAAAAAGAAGAGAAGGAGAGAAAGAAGAAAGATTGAAGAAAGGAGCTCTTGGAGGGATTCTCAAGGAAGGAAAGATCAAAGACATCAACTACTCTACATCAACTCATGGTAGGGAATTACTATAAACCTTTCTTATTGTTTCTTGAATGATTTCTTGCATGAATGTGTGGTAGTAAGTGTTAAGAGGAATATCTAAGAAGCTTGGAAGATGAAATCAGAAACTGGAACTAGAATCTTGATATGTAGGCTGTTTTCTAGATTTTTCTGAGAGCATACAACATGGAATTAGATCATGAAATTTTTACAGATTGTTCCTATATGTGTCTAGATGTTTCATGAATTATTTCGGATTTTTCTGAGATGGTTCTTACCTTTCTGGATTAGGCTCGTACACCCCAATCGGAGTTGTATCGAGAGAGTTATGACCTTTTTAAGTTTCGGGCAGAAACTCTGTAGGTTGCTTAGTTTGGTTGTTGACTAGGTATCGTGAAGACTTGTTCCCCCGTGTACTACAGTGTTGATAACTCTTGTCTAGGGACGTTTGGTATTTGTTGTTGGTGTTGTTGACTCCTATAGTGTGATGTGTGACTCGAGTTAGTCACTAAGGTAAGGGATACCCTGCATCTGTCGACCCTAAGTTATAAACTTCCACCGAAGCGTAGGACATTCGAGCCATGCCATTAATATGAGTTCATAGCCTGGGTTAGGGGTGAATGCACACATTTATTGCCGGGTTAGGGGTGAATGTAGGCCGTAGTGCTGGACAATTCCAAGCCGGAGAAGTGGCAAACCGGACCGGTATCGCCGGGGCCAGAGGTTGATAGGCAAGTTTGGAAGCAATATGATTCTTTATCCAAAGTGATTAGAGTAAGGCTGGGATTAGAATGATATATTAAGGAGTTGGGTAATTGCATTAGTCCTAGCAGACCATAGTCGGTGTTGTACCTTCCTGTCGCAGGGATACATTTTCGGCACTCATGAGTGAGTTGATATATTAATTCCCAGAGTTTTGGCGGAGTAAGGAATGGGAGGCTAGGGGGATTTGACCCTCGAGGCCATCACGTTCCTATGCACGTGGATTTTGTTGTTTATATATATATATCAGTTCACAGTCGGGTTAGGGGTGAACACGCATGCGTCAGTCCACAGCCGGGTTAGGGATGGACAGTCTACAGCCAGGTTAGGGTTGGACACATGAATCACACGGTCTTGCAACCGGATTCAACGGGGCTTTCTGAAGAGGTCCGTGCGCGAGTACCGAGTGGCAAACACGACCACCACTTAGGCACTGCAGTGGCGGAACTAGACCAACTAGCTGCAACCTCCTTGGACAACGAACAATCTATTGGGAACAGAATAAGTACAAGGGTAGGATGCATGGCGAGGGATTGAACCCTACAATCTGGAGAGGCGAACTTCTTGGAAAGTATGTAGTATGGGATGCATATGTTTCCATCGAAGTTGATTTTCGGATTGTATGTAGTATGGGATGCATACGTTTCCAAATGAATTGCATTAGAGTAGGTGCATCGTGTGTATTCTAGTTTTGCGCATTAGATTAGGCCATGCTTGGGTCTGGAACGCATGTAGTATGGGATGCATGCAGATCCAGATTCCCAAGTCTTGCTTGCTTTATAATAGGCTTATGATTGATGCATTTAGTTGTTAGATCATGGCATACACGAGCTCCACATAATTTAGGATGCACATTTCTCTTTCCATTCAAAATGGTTTGTGGTTGCCAGTTTGGAGGATCGTTGTTATTATCAGTATTGCATCAGTCGAAGTACTGACGTTCCCTACTTTTTAGGTACCGGTTCTACCTTTCGAACAGGTGCAGAGATATCAGAGTCGCGCAACAGAAGACTCAAACCGAGAAACAAGCCCCAGGGAAGCAGATTGACCATTCAGTGGAGTTCGGCAGTGATCCATTGACTACCGTTCCGGGAGACAGTTGTTAACTTTACAAAGAAGTGATGTATGTTTGTAATAAGATGTAATGAGTTTATGTAATTTGTATTCTTGTTCAAAAACAAGACATTGGTTGTAATCAATGATATAATGACTTTATTTGGCAATAAAAAAATTTTAAATTTTCGTGTTATTACTGTGTTGAGATGTATTTGAAGGCAAAGATTCTGGTTACGTCACAGATATCCGGTAACGAAAATCCGGAGCGTTACAATACTAGCCCTCTTCTGTCATTCTTCTTACAATTTGGTAACGACCGCTTATAATGTGATGAATTGAAATGTCTTCCAACAATATTATGGAGAAACAAGACATCATCATCTCTTCTAGGACAGCTTTCAACTAGAAAGTTTCGAATATGTTGTCCATTTTTGTCCCAATTCACTAGATCATCAATATTTTGTAACACCCCGCAAAATTGAAATTACAATTTTGCCCCTGGGTGTTACGCACGTATATTTTGTAATGCATTTCACTACATATTTTGGATTCGTACTATTTATACATTTTCCGTATTGATTTCAGTCAACTAAAATATAATATTTCAATCCCTGGGATTTACGTGCTTTTTAAGTGTTTTGATGCACGTGTTTCCACCACTACGTATAATATTTTCTATAGGTTTAAATTATTTATTTTTATGTATTTAAATCTATTTTATAAAACGAAAATTTATTTTCCCCTTGTTTTGATTAAAATGCATTTTTCGATTTTTTGCACGTATGATGCACGTGCAAATTTTATTCTCATTTGTTATTCTCAATTACAAATTTTTAACATGCATAAGTTTTAATTAAGCTTTCTTGTGATTCATGGACCTATAGAATAAAATGAGCCCATGTAGCAAGCCCACTAGATAATCAAATTAATTAATTGGAAATGAGCCCATGTAGCAAGCCCACTAGATAATCAAATTAATTAATTAGAAGTGAGCCCATGTAGCAAGCCCATTATCAAAATTACAAATTAAGTTATACATGACAAGTTACAATATTAGTACACATTTAGAGTTATAGAAATGTGTTCATATTTGTTTGTGCATGTATGCATGCACACACAAATGTATTTGGACTATTTCTTTGGCAAGGGGGTGGCCGGTTTCTTCATGCAAGGGAGAGGGAAGATGAGTTAGTGCTTGTGAAGAGTGGGGAGGTGAAGGGTTGCAGGTTTTAGGATTTAGGAAAGTGGAGAGTTGTAAGAATTAATATGGAGAGTTATTAGGTGTAAAATTATGCATAATGGACCCTAACCATACCCTATAAATAGAGCCTCATTTCCTACATTTCTCTTGCACCAAAAATATTATAGAAAGAAAGAAAGAAAGAAAGAAAAAGAAAGAGAGAGAGGGTCCTTTTGCTTGGAAGAATTGCTAGAGGAAGCCATTGCTAGGAAAGGGAGCTTTGCTAGGAGGAGGAGCCATTGCTAGGAGTTGTCTTGGAGCTAGAAGAAGTGTCTCATCTTTTTCTTCAATTGTTCAAACTTCAATAAGGTGGGTGTCTCCTACTTTCTAATTCTTTTTTTTTTGAATGTGCATGTTAATAGAAATGAATGAGTAATATAGAATTTGATTTGATAAAATAGGACAAACCTATGCATTGGATGTAATGAAATATTGCTTTATTGAGTAAATAAACCCAACTTATGTTAATTAGTAATGAGAAAGAAATGTTGATTTGTTTTGTCATGAATTAGTATGCATGAATGAAGATATAATTGATTGTATGAAAAATGTTGGGAATACATTCTTTTGCAAAAATATTTTTGTAAAGTTAATTGAATACCATAAACTTGTTTTGATTGTTGCCATGCTAGTTGAAAAGAAGAGTGCAACTAAAGGATTAATTCTACGAACCATATTAGAGTGTTTGCAAATTTGTGATTTGTCAAATGTGTGATATGTAGGAGAATTGTTAAAGAATGCTATATTTCGACATATGATTAGAGATATGATGAAAAAGAAAAGAGAAGGAAATAAATTCTTTTTTATGAAGTATGTTGACATATGTCAAAAATACAATTTTTGTATGAAAGGAATTTCTTTGAGACACCCATAATCGATTAAAAAAATATGTTTGATTCTTAACACAAATTTTTATTTGTAAGATGTTGGGCATAAACTAGTTTTTTAGAAAATCATGATTTTAATTTTCGAGTTTGAAAAGAAGTGTAAATTTTGTAAAGAAAGGAAAATCTTTTTTTTTAAAATGAGATATATGCTAAAAATAAGTTTGGACTTGTTGATTACTATTTAAGATTTTCTTTTAGTCCAAAGAGAAGTTTATTCCAATATCCTAAAGGATTGAATTATTGGGTAAACAAGTTTTATTAAAAAGAAACAATTTCAGAAAATTGTGAACAAAA
Organism: Hemerocallis citrina; assembly: GCA_017893485.1. NCBI lineage: Eukaryota > Viridiplantae > Streptophyta > Magnoliopsida > Asparagales > Asphodelaceae > Hemerocallis > Hemerocallis citrina. Next base: position 230,591,757 of record CM030367.1, read on the forward strand.
GTATATGGATACAACTTCTAAACAAAAAGCACACTAGGACTTACCGGTCAGTCAATGAGCACCTCTTATAAGAGATCTTGGGTTCAAATCTTTTGATAGTCATCTTTTATATTTTTTGATTGGTTTTAATAAGATGTTTTTTTTAGTATGAATAAATTCCTATTATAGTCATAAGATAAAATGGAAGCTATTAAAGATTGTTATGGAAATTTTATTGTCTATTTTAAGAAAGTGAAAATGAGACTTTAAAAAGTGAACTTTTGATTAAAACTCATACTTTCTTCATATAAAATGAAGTAATAAATATTAAAGTTAATCATAACTTTATTGCATATTTTGAGGAAAATGAAATATAAATTAGTACATGATTTTAACCCCAAAAAGTATTATTTGGGTAATGTGGATTTGTATAACTTGCCAGTAGAAATTTATAATGTTGAATCTTTTGTCAAGAAAGGAACTATTTGTTCTATGTTAGAGTGAAATGCATGAACAAGTTCTAAGATGAAACATGGATAATAGTTTAAGAATACCTTGAGTTAAGACATGGTTATTAAAGGGTATGTGTACCCATGTTTTCTTGTACATGAAAGCTTATGACTTTGAGTTAGTAAGACCTCGGTACCGGCATTATTGAAAGAAAAGAATTGAGAAATGATTTGTAAGGAGCCATCTCGTATTTGTTGATTAAGACCGGTAGGAGGAAAAACTAATTTTTTGAATGGAGATTATTCATGTCTTGAACTTAGGAAAATTTAGGCACATAAGTGAAGATGTAGTAAACTTAGGGAAACGTAAGTGGGGTGCTCTATATAGTCGGCGGTGGACTCCAAGACTATAGACCCAGTTGGTGGACTGAGGTTGCCCTGTGGGAGACGGATTATTATATTTTAGTCCGGGACTATGAGGACGGGTCAGCGGTGGACTCCGGGATCTTGAGTAGTCGGACGGATGGATTTTTGTGTTTACCGTCTCCAATGTATATATATATATACTGGGCTAGAGGGTCACATACGGGACGGTTCGTACAATGTGGAATCTGTTATAACAGCTGGCGGTGGAATCCAAGGCTGGGATTCACATTCGTAGAATAGTCTGAACTTTGTTTTGCTACCGGGTAGTTTTCATGGCGAGGGATCGAGCCCTTTATGGTGGAGTACGTAGGTGCTTGCCCTTGGACCTATGTAGTATGGGATGCATAGAATCCGAACAAGTGTGCATTAGTGTCATCCTAGTGTGGAATTGTGTGCATTAGGCATTAAGGCATGACATACACTTATGTTTAGAATAATCACTTTGACACTTTACTTGTTCATTCAATCTTTTTGTGATTTGTTAAAGTATGAGATCGTTATACTATTCCCGGCATAGAGAGGATAGCCGTGTATAACATTTCGTCAGTTGTAAGTAACTGACGTGCCCACAGATTGACATGCAGGTAATGAACTATTCATGGAGCTATAAAGTGGATATGCTGGTGCTGTTTTATTCTAAAGATGTTGTAAATGTTTTATTGTAAATTTCATTCTTCCGCTGTGTAAAACCAAGTTGTAATTGAACTCTGATGTATTATCGAAAAAGTTTTAAATTTTTCTTGTAAAATTGTACGAAGTGAAGTAAAGATCCTGTGAAATCTCGAATTTATCCTTATTTAAAATTCGGGGTGTTACAGATGGTATCAGAGCATGCTTCACAAGTAGTACAAGTTTATAAGGAACGATAAAAAGTGACGATAAATTTGGAAACAAGCCAAAAGAGTCCTTCTGTCAACCGGGTGTAAACAACCCTAAGCGACATGGTACTTAAGCGTCTTCGGACCACCGCTAGCTGGGAACCGACTCTTACAGCTAACCCAAGTAAATCAGAACTTGATAGACTAAAGATTTGTTTAGGAGGAGTAGTAAGATCATTAACTATAGTCTAGAACCCGTGACACCTTATTGAGTAGTTACAATATTATTCCTGCAGACACTAGAGTGTGAGTTTCAGTCTATAGAGATTTAAATGTAAGTAATTTACATTTGTGTTGCTCTATGCACTGATGTTTTCTCTTTCTTTTGGATGACTGGAGTTGTGAATGAAGTTGTTATTGAACTTGCATTCAATTTCATTCATGATGTTCTCCTCGTATACATTAATATGAGAGTGTATGCGAGCACATTTTTTCCCTGGGTATCAAAGTGGCGCAGTGGAAGCGTGGTTGGCTTGGACCGTCATTCATGATACCTTACACACTTCCCTCTCAAATTATTTTTGTAGATCATTATCATGGTACTTTCTCCATATTCAATATATAAATTTTTAATAAATATTTTCTTATGTTATTAAATCATTTGAATATTTATTATTTGTCTATCTTCCTTAGTCTTGATATTTTTCAAACTTAAAATTTTTGTCTTTCATTTATTTATGTCACTTTATGTTTACCCATTTATATCTGCTATTACTTTACGTATTTTGTCAAAGTTTTAAATTGCCATTTATTAAATTAATATTTCAACAATTATTTTCTTCATTTATTATTCTGGATTTTTCTTATGAAATTTTTTTTTGTGCACTCATTTTATTTGATTTTGATTTCTGTGATACAAATTACCTGATCCTATATATTTTAAACTAAATTGAAATTTTCTACCTATATAAATGTGACCTACTATTTGTTTTATTTGTTTACATTCGGTACTATTATTGCATATTTGTTTTGATATATTCATTTTTACTATTAATCGTACTCATTACTTTTATAGTTTTGCACTGTATATACTCACTATTTATACATTATCTTTTCTCAAATGGTAACTGTCTTTGCATTCTTAGTTATTACTTATATTTTTTCAATGATTTCTATATATATCATATATTTCAATATTCTTATTATACATATCATTTTACCCTCATCTAATTACTACATTAATATTTTTGCATATACTTGTTTATGTCCATTGTCCTAATTTGCTATACTATATAATTATTGTTTTCAATTGTGTTTTCATCTCGTGTATGTGCTTTACACTATTTTGTCTTAATGTTATAAATTAATTTCATCACTACAAAATTTTGTATATTCAAAAGTATTTCGACGTATGCCTTCTAGTTTTTTTAAAATTGTGTGTATAATTGTTATACTTACCTTACAAACTATTTTATTAATTGGTATACAAAGTCTTTTTATGTTATCTATACTTTCAACCAAGTCTCATTCCCATTTATTTTTCCAAACTCTTATTCAATGGTCTTGTTTTTAAAATTGCTAATTTTGCGAATTTTCTACCGTTTATTACATTGATAATTTTTTCTTTCTAAACTACCTATTGACTATGTTTTCTTCACCACATTGTTTTCCGAACTACTTCGAAATTAACAACTTAATCAACTTTTCTCTTTTATCCAATAACTTACCTAATATTATTTTTGTACAAAAATTTCTCTCAGACTATTCTGTCTACTGTCACATTTCATTTCCTATGCCATTTTCATATTTTTCTTGTTATGTCTTGTAACATTTTAATATTCCTAATTTTTCTATATAGAGTTTATCTTGTTTTCCTCGTTGCATATTTTAAAGTTTGCAGTTTCCTAAATACAAGAATAATATTTTATTTGGTTTGTACAAAATACAATCTTTACCATAGCGAGTTCCGGGGACGGAACTACTCTAAGGGGGGGAGAGTGTAACACCCCGCAAAATTGAAATTACAATTTTGCCCCTGGGTGTTACGCACGTATATTTTGTAATGCATTTCACTACATATTTTGGATTCGTACTATTTATACATTTTCCGTATTGATTTCAGTCAACTAAAATATAATATTTCAATCCATGGGATTTACGTGCTTTTTAAGTGTTTTGATGCACGTGTTTCCACCACTACGTATAATATTTTCTATAGGTTTAAATTATTTATTTTTATGTATTTAAATCTATTTTATAAAACGAAAATTTATTTTCCCCTTGTTTTGATTAAAATGCATTTTTCGATTTTTTGCACGTATGATGCACGTGCAAATTTTATTCTCATTTGTTATTCTCAATTACAAATTTTTAACATGCATAAGTTTTAATTAAGCTTTCTTGTGATTCATGGACCTATAGAATAAAATGAGCCCATGTAGCAAGCCCACTAGATAATCAAATTAATTAATTGGAAATGAGCCCATGTAGCAAGCCCACTAGATAATCAAATTAATTAATTAGAAGTGAGCCCATGTAGCAAGCCCATCATCAAAATCACAAATTAAGTTATACATGACAAGTTACAATATTAGTACACATTTAGAGTTATAGAAATGTGTTCATATTTGTTTGTGCATGTATGCATGCACACACAAATGTATTTGGACTATTTCTTGGGCAAGGGGGTGGCCGGTTTCTTCATGCAAGGGAGAGGGAAGATGAGTTAGTGCTTGTGAAGAGTGGGGAGGTGAAGGGTTGCAGGTTTTAGGAGTTAGGAAAGTGGAGAGTTGTAAGAATTAATATGGAGAGTTATTAGGTGTAAAATTATGCATAATGGACCCTAACCATACCCTATAAATAGAGCCTCATTTCCTACATTTCTCTTGCACCAAAAATATTATAGAAAGAAAGAAAGAAAGAAAGAAAAAGAAAGAGAGAGAGGGTCCTTTTGCTTGGAAGAATTGCTAGAGGAAGCCATTGCTAGGAAAGGGAGCTTTGCTAGGAGGAGGAGCCATTGCTAGGAGTTGTCTTGGAGCTAGAAGAAGTGTCTCATCTTTTCCTTCAATTGTTCAAACTTCAATAAGGTGGGTGTCTCCTACTTTCTAATTCTTTTTTTTTTTGAATGTGCATGTTAATAGAAATGAATGAGTAATATAGAATTTGATTTGATAAAATAGGACAAACCTATGCATTGGATGTAATGAAATATTGCTTTATTGAGTAAACAAACCCAACTTATGTTAATTAGTAATGAGAAAGAAATGTTGATTTGTTTTGTCATGAATTAGTATGCATGAATGAAGATATAATTGATTGTATGAAAAATGTTGGGAATACATTCTTTTGCAAAAATATTTTTGTAAAGTTAATTGAATACCATAAACTTGTTTTGATTGTTGCCATGCTAGTTGAAAAGAAGAGTGCAACTAAAGGATTAATTCTACGAACCATATTAGAGTGTTTGCAAATTTGTGATTTGTCAAATGTGTGATATGTAGGAGAATTGTTAAAGAATGCTATATTTCGACATATGATTAGAGATATGATGAAAAAGAAAAGAGAAGGAAATAAATTCTTTTTTATGAAGTATGTTGACATATGTCAAAAATACAATTTTTGTATGAAAGGAATTTCTTTGAGACACCCATAATCGATTAAAAAAATATGTTTGATTCTTAACACAAATTTTTATTTGTAAGATGTTGGGCATAAACTAGTTTTTTAGAAAATCATGATTTTAATTTTCGAGTTTGAAAAGAAGTGTAAATTTTGTAAAGAAAGGAAAATCTTTTTTTTTAAAATGAGATATATGCTAAAAATAAGTTTGGACTTGTTGATTACTATTTAAGATTTTCTTTTAGTCCAAAGAGAAGTTTATTCCAATATCCTAAAGGATTGAATTATTGGGTAAACAAGTTTTATTAAAAAGAAACAATTTCAGAAAATTGTGAACAAAAGTATATGGATACAACTTCTAAACAAAAAGCACACTAGGACTTACCGGTCAGTCAATGAGCACCTCTTATAAGAGATCTTGGGTTCAAATCTTTTGATAGTCATCTTTTATATTTTTTGATTGGTTTTAATAAGATGTTTTTTTTAGTATGAATAAATTCCTATTATAGTCATAAGATAAAATGGAAGCTATTAAAGATTGTTATGGAAATTTTATTGTCTATTTTAAGAAAGTGAAAATGAGACTTTAAAAAGTGAACTTTTGATTAAAACTCATACTTTCTTCATATAAAATGAAGTAATAAATATTAAAGTTAATCATAACTTTATTGCATATTTTGAGGAAAATGAAATATAAATTAGTACATGATTTTAACCCCAAAAAGTATTATTTGGGTAATGTGGATTTGTATAACTTGCCAGTAGAAATTTATAATGTTGAATCTTTTGTCAAGAAAGGAACTATTTGTTCTATGTTAGAGTGAAATGCATGAACAAGTTCTAAGATGAAACATGGATAATAGTTTAAGAATACCTTGAGTTAAGACATGGTTATTAAAGGGTATGTGTACCCATGTTTTCTTGTACATGAAAGCTTATGACTTTGAGTTAGTAAGACCTCGGTACCGGCATTATTGAAAGAAAAGAATTGAGAAATGATTTGTAAGGAGCCATCTCGTATTTGTTGATTAAGACCGGTAGGAGGAAAAACTAATTTTTTGAATGGAGATTATTCATGTCTTGAACTTAGGAAAATTTAGGCACATAAGTGAAGATGTAGTAAACTTAGGGAAACGTAAGTGGGGTGCTCTATATAGTCGGCGGTGGACTCCAAGACTATAGACCCAGTTGGTGGACTGAGGTTGCCCTGTGGGAGACGGATTATTATATTTTAGTCCGGGACTATGAGGACGGGTCAGCGGTGGACTCCGGGATCTTGAGTAGTCGGACGGATGGATTTTTGTGTTTACCGTCTCCAATGTATATATATATATACTGGGCTAGAGGGTCACATACGGGACGGTTCGTACAATGTGGAATCTGTTATAACAGCTGGCGGTGGAATCCAAGGCTGGGATTCACATTCGTAGAATAGTCTGAACTTTGTTTTGCTACCGGGTAGTTTTCATGGCGAGGGATCGAGCCCTTTATGGTGGAGTACGTAGGTGCTTGCCCTTGGACCTATGTAGTATGGGATGCATAGAATCCGAACAAGTGTGCATTAGTGTCATCCTAGTGTGGAATTGTGTGCATTAGGCATTAAGGCATGACATACACTTATGTTTAGAATAATCACTTTGACACTTTACTTGTTCATTCAATCTTTTTGTGATTTGTTAAAGTATGAGATCGTTATACTATTCCCGGCATAGAGAGGATAGCCGTGTATAACATTTCGTCAGTTGTAAGTAACTGACGTGCCCACAGATTGACATGCAGGTAATGAACTATTCATGGAGCTATAAAGTGGATATGCTGGTGCTGTTTTATTCTAAAGATGTTGTAAATATTTTATTGTAAATTTCATTCTTCCGCTGTGTAAAACCAAGTTGTAATTGAACTCTGATGTATTATTGAAAAAGTTTTAAATTTTCCTTGTAAAATTGTACGAAGTAAAGTAAAGATCCTGTGAAATCTCGAATTTATCCTTATTTAAAATTTGGGGTGTTACATATTTAAAGGAAATAAGTTCTCTTGATTTATATCTTCATCAACATTGACAGGCATATTGACATCACCTTCCTCATTCTCAGGCTGCTATGGGTCTTCATTATAAGTCTCATTCAATTCATTATATTCTTGACTCACATCGGCAGATTGATCAACATCTTCATCATCATTCTCATTCCTAGGGTGATCATGTAGTTCATTTTCATTGTCATTCTGATTATCTTGTTCCTCATTCACCAAATTTTCAACTTGTTCTATGACTCCTGTCATCTATGCTATTTGGTTGCTAGTAAAATACTTATGAAGACTCCTTGCTTTACTCTGAATTAGTGTTTCTTACTTTTGCTTCTTTTTTTCTTTTTTTAGCTCCAAACAATTGTTTTATTATAGGAGGCATGATTGCTTCTCTAGTGCGGTGTAAACAAAAAAATGATAGATTTTTAGAGGTTTGGTTGCCAAGTTTGTATACAAGCAGTGCCCATAACAAAAATGATTGATGAGAAAGACAAGTGAACATGAAATGTCAATAGTAGAATATTGTTTCGATTCTAGTCTAAAATTTGGAGTGGTAAGTAAAATGACATTATGATAGCGAAACAATGATAAAGCGGGGGATGAAGTAGGTGTCGCATGGTAAAATAAAACACGGTCATATCTTTAAACATATGGCTTGATATACACCAACTATATATGTTTTAGCATCAGAAGTTTGTCTTGGGAGTACCTCTTATAAAATAAAATAAAAATGACAGTATAATAGCATTTTAGATAAACCTAATTGTCATAAACATAAGGCACATACAAACTTCTTGGATGGATTTCTCTTTTTACTTTGCTTTCCTTTAGCTAGTGTAATTTGGACCATTTCATTTTTTTATAAACATGCTCAACTCTTAAACTACTTGTGGACATGCCATTTGCTTGCATTTCAATTCTTATGTACCCACTTGTAGTGAATGATTTATCTATTGTCTCACTTGAGTTTATGTTATTTTCTAAGGTGGGAGTGTAAAGGATGATATTTTTAGTTTGCATAGTTCCTTTTATAAATAGGACCGGTGCTTCTCACTAATTTTACAATGAGTTAATTAATTACTGCTTATAGTTGAGAATATGAAATGAATTGATGCTTACATTCTCTCTGTCAAGAAAAAGTTCATGCAAATTCATTAGTTAAAGAATGAACAAATGTGGGCAAAAATAAACTAGCTAGGCAATTGGTTCATCATCCGAACCTTAATTCATGTATCTACCAATATGATTTATTGTAAAGTGTGGATGGATTTATCTTTTTTACTTTGCTTTCCTTTAGTGTAATTTGGACCCTTTCATGTTTTTCTGAACATGCTCGACTCTTAACCTACTAGTGGATATGACATTTGCTTGCATTTTAATTCATATGTACCCACTTGTAGTTAGAGTTGGTATCGGGTCCTATCTGGTCAGGTCCTCCACTATCCGAATCCGAACCTGATACCTCACGGGTTCAAGAATTGGACCCGGACCCGGACTTATGAGAGCCAAGTCCGGATTCGGATCCGGATCCGGGTCTGGGTTCTAGTTAAAAATATATATTCGTCGGGTCCGGTAGCGAGGATAAATATTGCACTTAAGTATTTTTGCACCCGATACCTTACGATTCCAGCATTTTTTTGCACTCAAGTACATGAATTTTATTATATATACACATCTATCTTCAACAATTACTATTTACATGTATATCCCTATAACCATATTATTCAAATTTCATATTTTGGAGGTATTTTTTAATGAGTCCGGGTCCGGGTCTATTTTGAGCGGACCCGAAAGTGATTTGGGTCTTATCTTAGGACCCGGACCTGAACCCGTATGGATCGGGTCGGTTCCGGTCCATTGCTGGGTCCAGGCCAGGTCTGGGTCGGGTCCGGGTATCGAGTAACTGTGACAATGCTACTTGTAGTTAATGATTTATCTGTCGTCTCACTTTATTTTCTGTGATTTTCTAAGATGGGAAGTGTAAAAGATGATATTTTTAGCTTGCATAGTTCCTTTTATAAATAGGACTGGTGCTTCTCACTAATTTTATAATGAGTTAATTGATTACAGCTTATTGTTGAGAATATGAAATGAATTGATGATTACATTCTCTCTGCCAAGAACGAGTTCATGCAAATTCATTAGTTAAAGAATGGACAAATGTGGGCAAAAATAAACTAGCTAGTCAATTGATTAATCATTCGAACCTTAATTCATGTATCTACGAATATGATTTATTATAAAGTGCTTATGCTTGTTTATTTGGATATTATCATGACATTGTTTTTTCTTTCTCTCTTTATACATTATTTTTCTACCAAACTTGCAATATAAACTATATGAAACGAATTCAAACAATTCATGAGACTAAAATTTTATATTTAACGAATTGCATTTCAATTTTCTACTAATTATTCTGATTTTTATTTCAACTCAATTTTATCCAAAACTAAACAGAATTTAGATAATTTGAAGGGAGAACGATGATAATCGTACCTTCTCGGCTATTGGCTATCCACAGTTCAGAATAATTGCCGACTTGAAAAAAATGTCCATTTGAGAAATTGCATAAAAAGAAAGAGTAATAATCAAGTTTAAATAACATACAATGATTTTAAATTAAAACTAGGAAGAAAGATTATTATTAAAAAAAGGATAAAATATTGACTTCAGAGTATGCCAAAAATAAAAAATAAAAAAATAAAAAACTCCCACAAGGGCTTGAACAAGTTCAACCTAGTATTGTTTAACAAACGCACACTCTATCCAATCCAACCAATCATATATATTATCTATAAGGGTACTATTATCTATATAAGTTGTAAGTGTTTTGGGGTCCCAAAAAATGTCAAAATTTTGGGGACCGAGGCAGTGGCGGAGCCAGGATTTTCATCAACCGGAAGCGAAATCACAATCTCAAATCTCAAATAATTATCTCATATTCTTAAATATGAAGTATATCTGACTCTGACTGTGAGGATGACGACCGAACTCCTTGCAAGATTTTTCAAAAATGAAGACGACGCCTTGGCACTTGGCAGATGAGTGATTTGGGAACGTCAACGCCTTCGAAGATGAGCGACTTGTCGACTTCAATGTCTTCGGAGATGACGATGACGACGTTGAGGAGACGACGGAGATGGCGGTGAGAGATTGGGGGAGGAGGATTTGAGAGAGGAATTGAGGGTTTCGAAGCTAGGTTATGGAGGAGATCGAGAAAAGAAAAATTAAAATGTAGAATAGAGCAGCGGAAGAAAAAAAGGAATGGATTGGGTCGGGTAGTGTGTGAGTGTGGGCCTATGGGGGAGCGGGCTGTATGGGCTTACATTTTAAAAAATTAAAATATATTTTTTTTACAAGGGAGTTGCCAAGCCCAGGGGGAGCGGCCGCTCACCCTAGGCTTGGTGTGGCTCCACTACTGGACCGAGGTGGTCGCTATATATTTTATATCACCAGAGCATCTACTTTCTCATTTATAAGGAATAAATGATGAAAGCATATGTTTACTATTTTCTTTCTATATATGTTATTAGTTTTGTAATTGTACATATATGTTTAATTACACACATACTAAATTGTTGACCGCACATTCTTATTAAGAGGAAGAAGAAGAAGAAGAAGAAGAGGAGATTATAATATTTGGGGCCTACTTCTCACTAAAGACAATGTTTTAACATTGTCTTTTAGTAAGAAGTGGGCCTCAATATATATCTATAATGTATGTTTGGAATAAAAACTCATGTATGTCTAGCATTTTATAAAGAATAAAGGATATAAACGTAGCAACATTGTTAGTTACTTTATCAATAAGCCAAGCCGTTCAAGTAACATAAAAAAAAAATATCCCATAATCTAACCTCGCAAAGTTATGTAACTAACAAAACCTCAAATACAGCTACTTTCTCATTTATAAGGAACAAATGATGAAAGCATATGTTTACTATTTTCTTTCTATATATGTTATTAGTTTTGTAATTGTACATATATGTTTAATTACACATACTAAATTGTTGACCGCACATTCTTAAAAAGAAGAAGAAGAAGAAGAAGCCGATTACAATATTTTAAATGTTTTCTAAAAACAAGAAGAGTTACCAATAAGTGCAAAAAGAATAAGAGGATGACTACACATACATGAATCTTTACGTACATTATAAATACATTTGATGCCTACTTCTCACTAAAAGATAATGTTTTAACATTGTCTCTTAGTAAGAAGTGAATCTCAATATATATCTATAATGTATGTTTGGAATAAAAACTCATGTATGTCTAGTATTTTGCAAAGCACAATGAATATAAAGGTAGCAACATTGTTAGTTACTTTATCAATAAGCCGTTCAAGAAACATAAAAAATAAAAAATAAAAAAATCCCATAATCTAAGCTCGCGAAGTTGTGTAACTAACAAAACGTCAAATACAGTCACATAAACTGCATGTTAACTCTCCACCCTTTTCCCTTTCCAGCAACACAAAAGATATTCTATTTAGCATCAAGCTCGTGAAAACTTTACATTGGAAACGTTCTCTGAACACTCATTTGACTACTCTACATACCCAATTCAGTTTCAGCACGTGATATCAATTCATTATATCATTCTACTCCTGCATAAAACCGTTACAGAACTATACAACATAAAACGACTTTATTTCGCTAGTAATACAACACAGGTCAAGCAAATCTCAAATAATTTGATCTAATGTCATCAGAGTATTTGCAATTATTTGCTATTTTGGCAAAATGGCAAAAAAAAAACGGAGCAAACGAATGCTGTAATCGTTTGTTATTTTGCCACATTTTAGCAAACGAGGAACAAGACCTTGTTATAGCAGACGAAACAAGGTATTTCGTCTCTATTTTTTTTTTTTTAAAAATTACAACGATCAGACGGATCTTGTTGTTTCGTAGGAGTTTTTTTATTAAAAAAATCAAATATATCGGACAGTACATGTTTACCGTTAGGGCTGTAAATCGGACCGGGCGGGATCGGACAATTATATGTTCAATCTCGGACCGAAATTCTACTCGGACGGGCTTATGTCCAGCTCGGTCTAGGTCGGACAAAATTTTTATAGTCCGGACTCGGTTCGATAAAGTATCGGACTGCAATAATACTCGGACGGACTTATGTCCGGTTCGAGCTCGGTAAAGAATCAGACCTAATAATTTGTTCGAGTTCGGTTTGTATAACAGTTCGGACGGTCCACGGTCGAACCATTTATCGAGCCGGACTCGGACGGACGACGGACCATCCTATTCGTTTTACACCCCTATTTACCGTAAAAAATAAAAAATAAAAAAGGGATCAGACGAAACAACACCGTCCGAAAACCCAAAATTTCTCAAACAGGCCAACATGTCCTCTTTGTGAATTGTCCAGCCCAAACTTAAAGTATTTAATGCCATATTTAGTGTTTAAGTGTTAATTTTAAATTATGTTTAAGTGTTAACTTAATAACTAATTAAATCCCTACTGCCTATTTAAATCCTAATGCAATTTAAATCATTCTACAGATTAAAAAAGACCTGTTCCGTCCGCTTCATCTTTTTAAATTATTTTCTCAAATTATAGTAAACGACGGTTGGAGCGAAAACTCATTTTGCCATTTGCTATTTTGCCAAAATAGCAAAATAGCAACAATGATTGGAGATGCTCTTAGAAATGTGAATAAGTTTTGTTATATTTTCAAAAGAGAAAAGTGAGCATCATATTTGTATAAGAATTTTTTTTCATACGAAGTGAGGTGTCAAAACAAGAACCTTTAGATTATAGTTTTGTTAAATAACATCTTGGTTCATTTGGGTTGTTAAGATTCTTTATTGTAATTTGCAAATGATTCATTTGATCAAACCTATAATCTAAGAGGTTTTTTTTTCCTAATACCTCATTTTGTATGAGAAAATTTTTCTCATACAAATATGAGGCTCACTTTTCTCCTAATTAAAAAAAAAATAATCCAACTATACGTATACTAGTAATTTACACGTGCAATGGACGTCTTAATAAATATATATTTTTAAAAGTAAAAACTCCGACATAGTTTGGTCTCTAACCCGAGACATCTTTCATATTAACTATGTACGCACAAAACACATAAGTTGGTATATTTATAAATGATAACTCCAACTCTCATATTATAATATTAGAGATATTAGACATTCATAATATTAGAGATGGGTAATGCTACACCTACTACAAATTTTATTATACATTTCTTTATTATTTTAAGTGGTACATTATTAGCGAAGATTATTATAGAGTAGATGGTAGAAACATTCATTAGTAGTGTGTAACTTAATATGGTAATAAAAAAGATGGTAAAATTGATAGCTGCGGTAGCATTACCCATTAGAGATCCATTAACAATCCATCGTCCTATCAGAATCTGATAATGAAATCAAAGGAGGAGGCAGATGTAGAGCTACACCAATGTACACACCACTACCATACGTAATTACCAAACTACCCCTCCACTCCCTAAAAAACCCGAACCAGATCCCCCGTCTTCACTCCAACCCCTTACCAGATCCCGCAATGCACCAACCCGACCCGCAACCCGTTTCCGGCTCCGACCCCCGATCCGACCGCGTCTCGGATCCGAAACTCGCCTCCCTTATCGGCTCCCCCAACGGCGCCAAGTACAAGGCCATGTCGCCGGCGCACCTACCGCTCGCCGCCCGCTCGCCGTGCCTCACCGTCCCCCCCGGCCTCAGCCCCGGCGCCCTCCTGGACTCCCCCGTCCTCCTCTCTAACATGAAGGTCCATGTCACTCTCTCGATTTCAGTCTTTTAGGGTTTCATCAATTTTGATATGTTTTCTTTAAAATTAATTAATTAATGAGTTATTGTTTATTTGGAGGAATGATTAGGATGCTCGCTTTAAGTTATTCTGTTTTAGGGGGATGGGAATTTGGATATTGGAATGCATGCATTTGGTATTGTCGAGGGTTTTATATGCTCGAGGTTGCCTTTTGCTTTTCTTGATTGAAGTATGGGGTCTGGCGTTATCTTTGGTGGGGGGTTTTTGGGAAAGGTAGCGATCTCGGTATGATGAGGGGATATGTTCCTTTTTCGTCAGTGGAAACATGAATATCATCGATGTGGGAGGGGTTTAAGTTCACCATGTTGGATGGAATGACATTCCATTCAGGTGTATTATCGATAGTTAGAGAGGATGTTCAAGAACGAGACGAATGAAGCTTGTAGTTTCCGGGTATTATGTCAATGGTTTTTCTGGTTTGTGATTTAGATTTATTTGATTTTTGCCGGTATGCAAACAAATGGTTCTTGTAATGGCTACCGAGTTTAGTGTTATAATAGGCGTGGCTCGTTTTCGTTGTTTGTTGTTTGATATGTGTGTAAGAGAAGTGAAATAAGGATTGATCATAGATTGATGAAGATAGTTAGAATTTAGAAGAATGATTTTGCCTTCACATCTAGTTAGTGAAGTGGTTTTAGTAGTTTGTTACATTGACTTTAATATGGTGCTCTTGATTCTGCTTGGTATTCTCTTGTACTCTTGGGACTTTTACTTGCTTTTGCATCTGTCTCCTATGAATGAAAAAATCGACCTTTACATTTTGTTTTTAATAGTTTCGCCTACACCTATCTGCTCCATATATATAATTCAGTTTGATTAGCTTTCTTGCTAAATTGGAACTTAGCAATCATCACATGTTTGGTAACTTTCATGTTTGTTAAATTCTGACCTTTTGATTCATGTGCCTGATGTCAATGCAGGCGGAGCCCTCACCAACTACTGGTACGTTCTCCTTGCATGCAATGGTAAATGCCCGTGTTGGTTCGAACTCGTTGAGTTCTCCAAGAGGAAGCTCCAAAAGCAGTGCACAAGATGAGGGGTTGTCTAGCGATTTTGAGTTTAAGCCTCATATCAGATCGTCATCATCTTCAGTCTTGTCCTTGGGACCTCTGGTGAGTGGTGACTTCTCATATATATATATATATATATATATATATATATATATATATACTAGGTTTGCCCGTTGACACGTGCCTACGGCACGTCTTCGAAACGGTGCATCTTGTTTGATCATATAAAATAGTTTTGGAAGTCCAGCAAATTAATTGAAGTAACAAACATATTATATGAGAAATTTTTGGGGGTCCGGCAAAAAACATATTATATGATTTTTTTTTTTTTTGATTTTTTGGAATTATTTTTAAAGTTTTTAAATTTTTTTTTTTTTTTTTAAATTTAAATTTTTTATTTTCTTAATTTTTTAAATAGAAAAGGGAGGGAGAGAGAGAGAAAAAAAAATTAAATAAATATATGAGTTGTTTTGAGTGGGAGATTTGAATTTGAGTTTTGGGGGGAAACTTTTCGGGGGAAAATATGTTTTGTGAGGTTAGATCTGGACCTTTGATTTTTGAGGGGATTGAAGGAGAGCCACTTGATAGCTTTCTTTGTGTTTTATTATATAGATATAGGGGAGTGATCATGTGAGAAGTAGTCCTTACGATAAGCTTCGTGAGAATTTTTTACATAGCCATCACATGGATGATCCGAACCGTTCACATTATTTAGAATGACAAAATTAGTTTAAATATGTAAAATCAAGTCATTTGGAGTTCATTTATCCATCCATCATGTCATTATAAAAAATAACGATCTTCAGCCATACAATTTGTAACACTTAAATGCATGTACAAACAAATCTCAAATGACCTGATTTCTCATTCGTAAACTAATTTAGATGTGTAGATGTGTAGATCAAAATGAACGGTTCAAAATTTTCAATTTATGTCTAAAAAAAAGTTCACACGTGGTTCTCACCGAAGGAGTTCTCACATGATCATATCCCTATATATATATATATATATATGCATTTTCTGGAACTAACAATGGTAATAAATATTTGCATCTTTATACAATACCATCAAATGTTATTTTGCATACTTCTACTGCGACATACTTAAACATGATCAGAAGATTTGCTATGGATATTAGACTTGGGTATGCTAGAGATAAATCATGATTGTCCTGTGTCTTTGGTGTTAAGTATCAATCAACCTCTATAATGCCAGGACTCAGTAGTTAGGACTAAATGCATAAGGGAGTTGCAAGTAGAGAAGCAATAGAACAACAATGATATGTGTTTGAATCAGTGTTCTAAAAGTTGCCAGGCGGTAGTTGGGAAGCCGATGGGGGCCTAGCGCCTAGATCTTGTAAGCGGGGCCTGGCTGCCAGGAGCTAGACAGTTTTTTATTATTTTTAATATATTTATAATATTGCATAAAGTATAATGTGTATATATATAATACTAATAAAATAACTAAAAAAATCATAAATGAGAATTAGCTCAATGGTAGAGCACTCGTTTTGTGTATTGCCCATTATCAAGATTCCAATGAGAGAGGGACAATCGATTTGAGATTTTGAGGATTTGGGGAAAAACAAGAGCGATTTAGGGGATTTCTGATTTAGGGATTTGAGTTTTTTGGGAAGAGACAACGAGAGAGGCACATGGGTCGGGAGTTTTGAGAATGTAGGGATTTAAGTGAACCGACTTAACAAACAAAACAAAAAACCGCTTAGGCCCGTCTCAGACCCGCCCGCCTCAAACCAAACCATTTTTTAAAAAAATGCACAGGCCTTAGGCAAGTTGGCTGGGGACATCCTAGCGCATAGACGGGGCCTAGGCGGCTGCCTAGCGGGATTTTTAGAACACTGGTCTGAATGGAAATATAACTCGCCATCACAACACCATCTTTATACATTGTTTTCGTTGCATTAGATCATAATAAATAGAACCTTGTATGCATATTGAAAAATATTCTATTTTTGCAATTTCAGGGACCAAAGCTCATCACATTCCTCAGCCCATTAAAAGACAACCAAAATTTATTTCGTAAAACCAATATCAAAACTACCTCTACCTCCACTCATACCTCTATTTCCACCTATTTTAGTGACAACCAAATTTTTATCTCCCACCGACTCAATGGTGGAAATTGTGAGAATATTCAACATGTATTTAGCCAATCAACTTATATTTCTTTTTTATCCTAATTCGATTGTATCCTTCTACCATAATTTTCACTATGATAATGGTGATTTATTTTCCTCTACGACTACAGTCATGGTTTCTTTATTATTGAAATATACAACAGCTAATCAGTCTCATATTGAGACAATAATAATCATGATTTTAAATAATTCAGGCGTTTTCATAATCTGTTAGGTTTTAGGAGGCTTTTAGAAATAGCAGGCATCGAGAATTCAAGATTAGTACGAATAAGGGTCAAGAACATGATTAATCAAACAGCACATGGAATATTGCTAATTAAGTACAAACAGATAGGATGGTACATAAAGTGTTTTGAGAGCTCAGCACATGGAATATTGCTAATTAAGTACAAACAGATAGGATGGTACATAAAGTGTTTGAGAGCTCACCCAGGTTTTAGAAGCATCTCATGCGCAGTATTGTTCTCTATCAGTTAGACAAGGTGCAGATTATGTAGAAAACACATGGATAGCTATTATGTTATAGTTCCATTATTCTTCTATATGTAATTTTTGGTGATTTATGAATTATTTCTAATAATTTTTTTCTTTTAATTATTTTATGGATTCCTTTCCTTCTTAGTTTAATCCCTATATATCCTGCTATTCTCCCCCTACTTCCTTCTCTCACTCTCTCCAATTAATGTATGGATTCCTTTCTTTCCTCACTCTAATGCCTTTGTCTTGCGATTCTCCCCTCTACATCCTCCACACCCTGTACCTCCTCCTCTCTTTTTCCGTCATTCTCTCATTCTTTTTTGTTTCCTCATGAAATTTCAATTTTCCGTTTTGCAATTTACCCTTGTAAACCTATTGGTCATTAGAACAGGTTCAACATGATTACTTGTTTGCCCCATTGTATGTTATATAGCAAAATAGAATAGCATATGTGCGTGAAGATTTTTGGTTGATGTCTTACTTCTCATATCAATTAATAAATTTTGGAAATCGTCAGAGTAGCAGTTTAGAAGGTAACTAAGAGTAGAGGATAACAGATATTATCCAATCAAGATTATTTTGTGCTTGATTGTTGACATTGTCACATTGAGAAATATTTCAACCTCGTTTAGGAAGATAACCGATTAGTATTTGAGGTCAATGTACTTGCATACCAAAAAGGAAAAGGAGAGTATCTATGAGAAAATGTATTTTAATGGTTTATCCTTTAGAAATGGTAGCCTTATATGTAAATGCAATGCAAGTGTAAAATATTTTGATTTCGTGCCTTATGAGGTGGATGAATAATAGACAGAGTGCGTTCTAATACCACATGATATTAAACTCCAAGAGCGATCAGAGGGAAATGGAAATGAAGGATTTCGATCACAAGTCTGTGAAAATAATGTATAAGACTCAAATAAGATAAACTATTCCATTAGCTTGTGTAGTCGTGATATTGATGAAGTTTGTCTTATAAACTGAAAAATATTTGGAACTTTGTGAGCAAGGGTGAATTCGGGGTGTGTGTGTGTGTGTGTGTGTTGTGGTGGTGGTGGTGGTTTTTTTGGGGGGGGGGGGGGGTCTGTGTTGAGGCAATGAGGTCCCCCTTCAACTATTGAAAACCTGTATATATACTTAATTACATAAAATATAGATTTCGTGCTAATTTTACATAAAATGAGCTATACTCAGTTGGTTAGTAGCTCTACTTATCTTACTAGAGTTTTTAATATCCTTCTTAATTGTATTCTTTTGTTACTAGATTTTGTATATTCTCTCCCTACTTAAACCCTAGATCCGTCTTTGTTTGTGAGTATAGTGAATTTGACTTTTGTAACTTTGGTTTGATTTCTGGTAATATAATGATCGAGTAAGCGGCTAAAGACTTGGAATCACTAGAAAGAGCAATCCAAACATAGCTACCACTGTACTAAAATTCAAGGACAGAGTTCTTATCTGGAGGGGAGGGTTGTAAAAACCACGTTTTCTTTAGCAAACTATAATCAAGGGTCCATTGTTATGGTTGCTAGAAATGGATGCAAAATATTCGTTTGCGCGATTTACCTTGTTTTTCTGCATACAGTGAACATTATACAAATATCTTTTAGAAAGGCAACTTAAACCTATCCCTCCCTTTTTTTTTTCCAACCTCATTTCATAACCGTGCTATTTCCAATCCCTAAAATAGCCTCACATCCAATATCATTACATGCAGAAGTTCTAACTCTTCCATACGTCTGACGACCAACAGTTCAGTTTGTTTATGTATATTTAAATAACAGGCCTGGACTTTGGTAGCTTTATGATATTTCATAAGCAAAAATGTTCAATCATCTAATTAAGAACCTGATCATCTCTTGTACAATTTATCTTACCACTTGTTTCTTTATGATTTCAATTACATGTGCTTGGAAAGTTGGTGCAGAATCATTCTTTTGATATCCTGCAACAACTTTGGTATTTAGCCTCAGCCAGAATACATTATTAGAATTATTAATTTGATTATAGTAATGCTTCATGAATTTCCGAATCTCCTGATTTCTGGTGCTACTTTCTCATACTGTTAAATGTTAATCATTATATACCAAACCTGAAACTCCCATTGTAATAGCCAGCTATTTCTTGTAAGTTGTAATCATTCAGTCGAAATGTTCTAAATGTGGAATCTTAGGTGTTGATTAGACCCACCATTTACTCACCATTTGATCATATTTTTATGAAAATTTGGAATCTTATACTTATTCCCGAGTTTCTACTTTATTTGTTAAGCACACAGGTCTCTCTCGGTTGGTACTGGCACTCAATTTTTTCTTACTGTTGTCTTGTAGGCATATTTTAACTCAAGCCAGCAGGAATTGGAGCCTTGCAGACAAATGCAAACTCAATCCCAAATTCAAACATTGGAATCTTCTCAAATTCAATCCCAAAACACAGTTCACTCTTCCCATGAGTTGACACTATCAATGACTGGTTCAGAACCACCTAGTGAGAATTTACCAATGGAGGTTGATACACCTGAGGAAGTTGCTTCTGATGAATTAGAACAGATAAAGGATTCCAACAATAGCACACAAATAACACAGTCTGATCCTAGTGGATCTTCTCCCTCAAGTGCTGTCGAGAAGTCATCAGAAGATGGATATAACTGGCGCAAATATGGACAAAAGCTTGTAAAAGGCAGCGAGTTTCCTCGTAGCTATTACAAATGCACCCATCCCAATTGCCAAATGAAAAAGCACCTTGAACGCTCACATGATGGTCAGATTACTGAGATTATTTACAAAGGTCGACATGATCACCCAAAACCTGAACCTAATCGTAGATTAGCGGCAGGTACTTTTCCTTCAGGTCGAGAAGAAGAAAGATCTGATAGGCTTTCTTCTGTAGTAAGTGCTGAAGGTAGGACTTCTTCAACTTTCACTTTCATCCTTTTTAAATCCTCTTTTTTACAGAAACTTCTTCCACAATTTGCAGAGAAGTTATTAAATTCTCGTTGCATTGATCCCAATGTAAATGCTGAGCTGTCTCCTGTATCCCTGAGTGACGACGATGTTGATATAGGAGGTGGGGTATCCAATCATGATGGGGATGAGGTTGCTGATGATGATGATCCAGAATCAAAGCGCAGGTGGCTTAATTATGTCTGAGTGAAGTTTATTTATTGAGATAATAATAATATTTGCTGAGACTGATTGTTGAAAGATGTCTAAACAGGAAAAAGGAGATTGCTGCATTTGATGCAACTCAAATTGGTAAAAATAACCGTGAACCTCGAGTAGTTGTACAAACTGTGAGTGAAGTCGATATCTTGGATGATGGGTACCGTTGGCGCAAATATGGACAGAAAGTTGTGAAAGGGAATCCCAATCCAAGGTATGCATTATATCTGAAGTTCTGAACATATCGCATGTACTGTGGCGTGCTGATCATGCCTCTATATTATTCACTGTACTTGGAGTACGGTACATGGTAATATAGAAAAATCAAATCTAGATTCTTGTGCTTTTCAAAGTAATGATGTGTGAGATTCTTCAGGATTGTTAAAGAGTTATGGAAAACTCTGGCTGTAGTCTTACAACTTAAACATGTTCTTTTCTTATTATGCTACACTTGATATGAGACTCATATGCCCTTATATAAATAGATTGATTATTGATGCGGTTCTTTTTTGGGGTGTGGCTGCAACAGGTGTGAGTTCTTGTAATTTTGTGGAAAGGAAACCGTTAGTACTGGCGTCGGTCCGACCCCGTGTAGCGGGAGCAGCTCGGAGATAGGAGCCGAGAGGTAGTGGCGGGTGGCTCGGCTCGGCTCGGAAGCAGGAGCGGAGAGGTAGAGGCCGGGTGCTTCGGCTCGGATCCAGCAGCTCGGCTCGGATCTAGTAGCTCGGCGCGGCTCGGTCTTCTGTACCTGCACACTGTCTACGGACATCGGGAGAAGTCCCGGCGACAGACCCTCCGATGATCTAGTCAGTCACTGAGAAAGGTGCTGGGCAGCTAGGGTTCAGGTGGAGAGAGAGATTACCTTTTGAGGAGGGAGTCTGGTATTTATAGGCAGAGGCAAACGGGTCTGGAACATGAGCGGGCCGGGTCGGACCCGTTTGCCTGTGGGCCTGAGGCGGTAACGGCCCGTTGGACATCTGTTGACTTGATGATCAGGGAAGAGTGGGTTTTGAGGAGATCTGATGGCCTGGGAGGGGCCATGTCATCTAACACATATCAGGAGCCCCCCACTTTCAGAGGGCGGGGTAATCCAGTCGTGGAGGAGTGATTTGTCTCTGTAGGAAGAGCGGAGCGGTGTGTACGGTGGAAATGTGGTTTGTATCTTCCTGGAGAGACCAGTGGGGTAGGATGAAGGAGATCCCTGTAAAGGTATGAGGGGCGTCGAGAGCCGAGCGTAGAGGGTCGTTAGCCGAGCGTTGAGGGACGAGCTCCGAGTTCCTGTACGCTCGAATGTCGGGACCTGTTGTCGAGCGTCGAGCGTCTGGCGCTGAGCGCCAAGTCTTCCTGAGCTCGGGTGGCGAGGCTAAACGTTCGGATGCCGAGCCCAGGAGCTTGTCTGTGGGAGCCAAGCATGGCTCTAAATTGTCGCTGACCGTCGAGTCCCAAATTTTATGGAAAAGCTAAGGGGTGGCTTGGGGTTACTGTCGAGCGCTGAGCCCCACTGTTTGTTGGAAAAGCATGGGGAGACTCGGAATTGGTACCGATCGTCAGGCCCCCATACTTGTTGGAAAAGCTGGGGAGGCTCGAGGTCACTGCCGAGCGTCGAGTCTCTTTGCTTGTTGGAAAAGCTAGGGGGTGGCTCGAGGTCCCTGCCGAGCGCCGAGCCCCCCTGCTTGTTGGAAAAGTTAGGGAGTGGCTCGAGGTCATTGCCGAGCACAGAGTTCCCTGCTTGTCGGAAAAGCTAGGGGGTGGCTCAAGGTCCCTGCTGAGCGCTGAGCCCCCTGCTTGTTAGAAAAACTGGCGGTGGCTCGAGGTCACTGCCGACCGCCGAGCCCCCATGCTTGTTGGAAAAGTTAGAAGTGGCTCGAGGTCATTGCCGAGTGCTGAGCTCCCTGCTTGTCGGAAAAGCTAGGGGTGGCTCGAGGTTTCTGCTGAGCGTCGAGCCCCCTGCTTGTTAGAAAAGCCGGGGGGTGGCTCGAGGTCCCTGCCGACCGCCGAGCCCCCCTGCTTGTTGAAAAAGCTGGAGGGTGGCTTGAGGTCACTGCCGATCGCCGAGCCCACCTGCTTGTTAGAAAAGCTGGGGGGTGGCTTGAGGTCACTGCCGATCGCCTAGCCCCCCTGCTTGTTGGAAAAGCTAGCGGGTGGCTCGAGGTCCCTGCCGAGCTCCGAGCCCCCCTGCTTGTTGGAAAAGTTGGGGGGGCTCGAGGTCCCTGCCGAGCGCCGAGCCCCCTTGCTTGTTAAAAAAGCTAGGGGGTGGCTTGAGATCCCTGCCGAGCGCCGAGCCCCCTTGCTTGTTGGAAAAGTTAGGGGGTGGCTCGAGGTCATTGTCGAGCACCGAGCTCCCTGCTTGTAGGAAAAGCTAGGGGGTGGCTCGAGGTCCCTGCCGAGCGCCGAGCCTCCCTGCTTGTTAGAAAAGTTGCCTGCTTGTTGGAAAAGCTAGAAGTGGCTCGAGGTCATTGCCGAGCGCCGAGCCCCCTGCTTGTCGAAAAAGCTAAGGGGTGGCTCGGAGCCCCCCTGCTTGTTAGAAAAACTGGGGGGTGGCACGAGGTCACTGCCGACCGCCGAGCCCCCCTGCTTGTTGGGAAAGCTAGAAGTGGATCGAGGTCATTGCCGAGTACCGAGCCCCCTGCTTGCCGAAAAAGCTAGGGGGTGGCTTGAGGTCCCTGCCGACCGCCGAGCCCCCCTGTTTGTTGGAAAAGCTAGAAGTGGCTTGAGGTCCCTGCCGAGCGTCGAGCCCCCCTGCTTGTTGGAAAAGCTTTTGGGGAGGCTCAGAGTTACAACCGAGCCCCCAAAACTTGTTGGAAAAGCTTTGGTATGGCTCGAGGTTACAACCGAGAGCCGCGCCCCAATGCTTGTTGGAAAAGCTTGGGTATGGCTCGAGGTTACAACCGAGAGCCGAGCCCCAATGCTTGTAGGAAAAGCTTGGGTATGGCTCGAGGTTGCAGCGGTAAAAAAACAATGTGGAGTACTTGAGCCGTTGCCACGGGACACCGAGCCACCGTACCGGCTGACAAGGCCAAAGGTAAAACCGGGTTTTACGTGCCAGGCTGACGTCATGGGGGTGGAAATCGAGGTATTAGAGATCTTAGTGGCCGTTAGATCTTGATGCTCAAGATTGGACGGTTAAGATTCTTTTTGCGAAATTCGAGGAGTCTTCCCCACTCTATAAATCCCCCCTTCATTTCTTTACTTCGCAGTCTCTCTCTTCATAACAGGAATTTCCCTCTCTTTGTTGTCGACAACAAGTTTTACAGTGATCTTCCCGTTTCCGGTAATTCAGGTTAGTATTTTGTTTCCTTATGTCGCGCTCTTAGTCCGGTTCCGAGGCGAGTTCTTCGGGTCGTGATGTGGAGGAGGTCGAGTCATAGTCGACGTTTTGGTCCCTGGGTGACCCTGCTTTGGAGGAGGAAGAACAGTCTCGGATTCGGGATCCGACGGAACGAGCGATGTGGTTTTGGACGTGGCCCCTTTGCGAAGTCGTATGCCAGAAGAGGGGACGTCGGGGGAGGAGACTGAGGAGGGGTCCGAGGAGGAGCTTGCCGAAGAAGAGGGCGAACAGGAGGGGCGAAGAAGGAATCGAGGGAGAGGGCGACCAGGAGGGCGGTGAAGGAGGAGCCGAGGGAGTGGTAGGGGAGGAAGAAACGGGTCTCCCCCCTCTGCCCCCGTTGTCAACTCCGTCTCTGGAGAGGAAGCTTCGCCCCCGTAGGAGGAAAAGAAAGTGGATTCGGCCGGACAGTCCAAGCACGCCGGACGAGCTCGGAGAAGGGCTTGCGGATCATCCTCCGTCTAATAGGAACCCAGGATCAATCAGGATGTATCCTGACGACGTTGAGGAACTTGTCCAATTTACTGTGGGGGAGCGTGCATCTGATTGGACCATGATAAAGATGGACAGCATCCAGTGTGTGCTAAAGGCGGACTACTTGCCGATATTAAGGGCGGCTTACTTCATTCCTCGGGAGTTTGAGCTGCTAATTCCGAGCCCCGGTCTTCGTCCAACTACTGAGTTGGAGAAGAGTTTCTGTATGTTTTCGGAGGACGCTTTCGTCTCGGAACTAAGGTTGCCGCTACACCCGTTTATCAAGAGGGTGTTGAGGTGGGGGAGCTGAGTCCGATGCAGTACGGCCCCAACTCGTGGAAGCATCTGGTCTGCTTCATCCTAAAGTTCCAGGAGAAGGGGGTCAAGCTGAAGTGGAGATCTTCTATATGTTGCCACGCCCCCACAAGAGGGTGATGCACGGTCACCCGGACTCGATAAAGGCGTGGAAGGAGAAGTACCTCGTTGTCCGGAGCGAGACGCCTTGGAAAATTCCCACAGTCTGGAATTTTTACAAGCCGAACCATAAACCCCCGAGGCGGAGGGACTTGACGGAAAAAGAATGGGCTGAAGTGGATAAGATTGTAGAGGGACACAACATCGGTTGGCCCCGCGTCACAGAGTTACATCTAGCTCGAGCCGGACTGAGCCCAGCACCTCTTTGTATGTTTTTGTTTCTACTTTGCTTAATTTTCTGTCTTCGTGTTAACATTTTTCTTTTCCTTTAGCGATGGACGCGAAGAGCCTCGATACGAGGAATGCCCACCTGGCCTTGGCCGTGAAGAGGAGAGCTGACAGGGAGAAGGCTGCTCCGACAGCAGGGTCCACCCAGGTGGCGGCCGAAGGACCTTCGGAGCGGCCTCCGAAGAAGTCGAAGAGAAGTCACCCGTCTAGGGAGCCGAAGGAGTCGGAGCCGAGCTCCAGTAGTAAGGTGGCGGCGGTTATGAAGGCAGGGATCCCAGCACTTTGCCCCGATGCCTAGGAGATGGTGGGCAGAAGATGTCTAAAGCCATTCGCCTCGGATTGGGCGGTTAAGGAGGGCGACACCATAACGGAGGGCCCGATCGCGATGGAGGTGGCGGAGAAGCTCGTCACGGAGTGTGACCGGATGACTGGCGACGGAGACGTCCGAGACGGCCTACATGAAGTGGGCTCAGCAGGTTGCGGTAAGTATTTGTTAGTTATCCGCTTTGTGTTTAGTATTTATGAATTCTGCGTCTAACTCAATTCTCCTCGGTCAGGCGCTGCTGCACGGGGCACTTCTAAGGAAGTGCCTGGAGAAGGAGGGTTCAGTTCGAGAAGAGGAATGCTGAGCAGTACATCCGAGAGGGGAAGAAGCTGAAGGACGAGCTGACGGCGGCTCAGGGAGCTCATGCGCTCCTCCAAGCAGAGATGGCTACTCTGCAGGATCAGCATGCGTGCGAGGTCGCGACGGTTCGTGCAGTGGTGAAGTTGACGTATGACGAGCTGGAGATGTCCTGTGCGGATGAGCTGATCCAAGCTCAAGACGACGCATACGACCGGGCCAAGGAGCACTTCCTGCACCTACCCGGAGGCCAAGATCGACCACCTAAACTACGGGTGGGCGCCTCCCGTGGTTCCACTGACCCCCGGGGGCGAAGAAGACGAGGCTCCGAAGGATCCTCGTCTGGAGGAGGCAGGGGGTGAACCGGCTGCCGAAGAGGTGCCAAAGTAGTGTAGGATTTTTGCTTTCTTTTCTATTTGTACTTGCATAGTGCGGACTTGCCACCGCTTTTTGTAACATAATTTTTGAATTTATAAAAACAAAATTTTGGCCGACCCTCTGTGACTTGTTTTTTAGCACGCTTTCTTAGTGAATCGTTGCCTCTCCCCTGTTTTTGCTAGATGAACGAGACTGTTGTTTTTTAGCACGCTTTTTTAGTGAATCGTTGTCTCTCCCCTGTTTTTGCTAGATGAACGAGACTGCTGGGGCCAACCTCAGTTCTGCCGAGGTCCGACGACTTCGAAATAAGCTGGAGTCCAAGGAGAGTGTGCTAATCCGCTATCGTAAGCAGACTCGGGACCGAGAAGCGGCGGTAGACTATTTTATGAACATGTCTAAGGAGCTCAGTTTAGAGGTGGCTCGTCTGAAGAAGGCCCTAGCCGATTGCGATTGGGGGAGTGCTGAGACGAACTGGGCTCTATCTGATGCTTCTACCAGGCGTCCGACTTCTGAATCCGTTCTTCGCGAGGTCGTTGTTGAGAAGGAGCTGGAGATTCAGAGGTTGAAGGTGCTGCTAGGCATCGGACGACCTTAGCTCGACCGCTCGGAGCCAGGAGGCCTCTCTGTCTTAGGCTCCTCGCCGACCCTTTATCTGGAGATGGTGAGGCCTGCTGATGCGCAGAGCTCGGTCGCAGGGGCCTCGACTATGGCTATGCCCAAGTTGGCGGATTAGATTGCCGGAGGGCGGAGCCGTTCCGCCGGGCTCGAGGCGGTTCTTACGAGCCCAGAGGGTCAGGGGAGAGACCCCTAGCTGGAAGTGGAGGAAGTGTGCTGTAATGTTTTTCCATTGTTTAGTGCTTTGAGGGTGTGTATGAATAAAATTTGATTTGTTTGACCCTTGTTGACTTGGAAAAATTAGAATGTTGACTGTCCCTAGAACTGGGCTCTGACCCCCCTGCTTTGCTCGGGTGCCGAGCCGTTACTTCCGCAGATAGCACTTAATGGGGGACGTTTCACCTTCCGATAACACTTAATGGGGGACGTTTCATCTTCCGTTATTTGGACTCCCCAATGTCATAAATGCGCTTCTCCGTTGGGCTATATAACCCTCCCCCCTTCACCAGAAGTTCATCAGGAATTGTCTCACTACACCGTGAAATCTCGTCGCCGGTGACTTTTCTGCCACCCTCTGGCAATTCGAGGTTGCGGCTTCGAGGGCTGTTTACCCCGAGTTGTCAGCGGGTGAGGTGGGTCGATCCCGGGCGCGGGACTCGGGATGCTTGTCGAAGGCGGGTGCCCTAAAGCGGAATTTTTGGCCGAAAGCGTCGGATCGGTGGCTTCCCTGCCACCCTCTGACAATTCGGGGTTTCGGCTCCGAGGGTCGTTTACCCCGAGTTGTCAGCGGGTGAGAGGTGGGTCGACCCAAGGTTCGGGGCTCGGGGCGTTTGCCGAAGGCAAATGCCCGAAATCTTAATGAAAACTTTTTGGGTAGGGACGAGAGTTGGAGTCCCGAAGGCCGAGGCCCTGTAGCCTGAAAGAGTTGTTGGGTCATGGCTCGGAGGCACTACCGAGCGTCGAAGCCCTGTTAGCTTGAGAAAGCTAGGGCGTGGCTCGAGGTGAGTACCGAGGGTTGAGCCCTCTTAACGTAAGAGGAGTTGTCGGGTTGTGGCTCGGAGGCACTGCCGAGTGTCGAAGCCCTGTTAGCTTGAGAAAGCTAGGGCGTGGCTCGAGGTGAGTGCCGAGGGTCGAGCCCCCTTAACGTAAGAGAAGAGTTGTCGGGTTGTGGCTTGGAGGCACTGCCGAGCGCCAAAGTCCTGTTAGCTTGAGAAAACTAGGGCGTGGCTCGGGGCGAGGGTCGAGGGTCGAGCCCCCTTAACGTAGGAGGAGAGTTGTCGGGTTGTGGCTCGGAGGCACTGTCGAGCGCCGAAGCCCTGTTAGCTTGAGAAAGCTAGGGCGTGGCTCGAGGTGAGTGCCGAGAGTCGAGTCCCCTTAACATAAGAAAAGAGTTGTCGGGTTGTGGCTTGGAATTGCCGAGCGCCGAAGCCCTGTTAGCTTGAGAAAGCTAGGGCGTGGCTCGAGGTGAGTGCCGAGGGTGGAGCCCCTTTAACTTGGGATAAGAGTTGTCGGCTAGGAAGCACGGATACTTGCAAATGGTCGACGTACCCGTGTCGGGTGCGTATCGGGTGCCGATACTCCTTGGGTACTCCCGGGTGCGTACCCAAGGAACACTGAATTTTTTAATGCATTTTTTGCAACTTTTAGACAATTATATTTATATAAATGCATAGGGTCCTAGAGTAATTTTAAAAGTTTGTTGTTTACAATTATGCTCAAACACAAAACAAGTCTACACAAAGATTTGATAGTTAGATTATCATTTCTTTTCTCTAAAATACTCATAATTATGATGTATTCTTATAGTTCTATGAAATTGTTTAAATGTTTGCATTTTTAACAAGAAAATATTTTTATATCTATAAATATATGTAAATTATTTTATATTTAATGTACCCACCAACGCACCCGTATCCTACTTTTTTGTAAAATCACGTATCCCCATACCCGTGTCGTGTCGTACCCGCACCCCGTACCAGTATCCGTGCTTCATAGGTTGTCGGGTTGTGGCTCAAAGTTGGCCATGACGAGGCTGATGACGAGGGCATCGCAGTGCGGGAGCTGGACGCCTTCGAGGTCTTCTCCCAAGGAGACAGCTAGCTGCTGGACACGGGGGGAGGGATGGTTCCGGACAGAATTGACCTCTCGGACGAAGGCCTTGCGGGACGTATTGGAGTCCCCTCCCATGGGTCCGCCGTGGACGTAGTGGAGGATAGTCGGTCCCCCTGCGTCACCGGGTTCGGGATCCCGCTCGGGGCGGCGGCTGTTTGCTCGAGGAGGCGAAGACCTTGGGCTCCTCGGTTCTCTCCGGTCTTTGGGATTAGTCCGGGCGAACTCCCTCAGATACCCTCGTTGGATGAGGGCTTCGATCTCATCTTTGAGGGCTCGGCAATGATCTGTATCGTGCCCGGTGTCTCGGTGAAAGCGGCAGTAGAACCTTTGGTTTCGCTTCATGCCGTTCATCTGTCAGGGAGGGAAGCGGACGATCCCTTTGTCCTCGATCTCCATTAGACCAGGGAAGCGGATTGCCTAGATGTTCTGAGACGGGTGTATATCTCTTGAATCGGGGGACCGGAGGGACCCTTTTTAGACCAGTTGCTTCCTTCCCGGGCTTCTTGAAGGGCTCAGCATCATCGACCTTACGCTTTCCCTTAGCAGTGGCTTCCTTGGCGCCATCGGGATTGAGGGCTTTCTCGGCCCGGATATACTTCTCGACCCTGTTGAGTAGGTCGGGGAAGTCCACGGGTGGCTTCTTGGCCAAAGAAGCCTTGAGCTAGCCGTGGCGGACCTTGTGTCGGAAGGCTGTGGAAGCGACCCCTGCGTCGAGGGAGGAAACTGACCTCGCCTCAGTGGTGAACCTCCGAACGAACTCCCGGAGGGATTTCCCGTTCTTCTGTTTGAGGTCCAGAAGGGAAGAGCTCGTCTTCTCGACCTTCTTGCTGGTCACGAAGTGGGCAAGGAAGCTCGCCTCCAGTTGTTCAAAAGAGAAGACCGAGCCGGAGGTAAGTTTGGAGAACCACTCCCAAGCCGGGCCACAGAGAGTAACAGGGAAGGCGCGGCAGAGGAGGGGATCCGCAGCGCTGTGAATCATCATGAGGGTCTTAAATCCCTCCATGTGATCAGCAGGATCACCCTCGCCATTGTAGGTCTCGAATTGGGGAGGCCTGAAATTTTGAGGATCTCGGCCTCAAGGATTTGGGGGGAAAAAGGGGGTCCAATCTGCCGATGACTGCGACCCGGCACTGGCCTGCCCTTGCCAAGATGGGCGAGGCGGTTCTCCATTTCCTTTAGGCGATGTAGGACGACGTCTGTCTGTTCCTAGGGACTGGCCGATCCGCGGGGACTCGCCGGCTCCTGTTCCTGACCGGGGGTCGGAACTGTTGCGGACCTCGGTAGTCTGACCGCCTTGGATGGCTTGGAGAATCTCGTCCCGGAAATTCTAGAATTCGTCCCTTGTGATGGGGGCCTGCACCGCCGCGTCCTGCGGGGGATCGCGCGCCTGAGAAGGCTGTCGATGACGGTTCGAGACCGAGTTGGAAGCGGCCTCTCCCCTCGTTCGGCTGGCCTGCCTGTCTGAGATGACGCGGCGCAAATCGGACGTGATTGGAGGTTGGGCCGTGCCATTGACCCGAGGTTGGTTGGAACCCTGGTCATTCGCGCGGCTATGATGTAGAGGGTTCGGATGTCGTGCCGAGGTGACGGCTCTTCTGGTTTTGGGTGCCATGGAAGAGCTCGGACCCGAGGTGACGACTTTGGTTGGACTCGGAAGGGCGACAGTAACCTAAAAGACGTTTTCCACAGACTGCGCCAACCTGATGCGGTTCTTTTTTGGGGTGTGGCTGCACCAGGTGTGAGTTCTTGTAATTTTGTGGAAGGGAAACCGTTGGTACTGGCGTCGGTCCGACTCCGGGTAGCGGGAGCGGCTCGGAAGCAGGAGCCGAGAGGTAGAGGTCGGGTGCTTCGGCTCGGATCTGGTAGCTCGGCGCAGCTCGGTCTTCTGTACCTGCACACTGCCTAGAGACACCGGGAGTTGTCCCGGCGACAGGCCCTCTGACGATCTAGTCAGTCATTGAGAAAGGTGCTAGGCTGCTAGGGTTCAGGTGGAGAGAGAGATCACCTTCTGCAGTGAGGAGGGGGTCTGGTATTTATGGGCAGAGGCAAACGGGTCTGGAACCTGAGCGGGCCTGGTCGGACCCGTTTACCTGTGGGCCTGAGGCGGTAACGGCCCGTTGGACTTCTGTTGACTTGATGATCAGGGAAGAGCGGATTTTGAGGAGATCTGATGGGCCAGGAGGGGCCACGTCATGTAACCCATATCAATTATGTATTTTTGTTTGAGAAGAATCTGAATGTATAAGATTCAAGAAACCAAATGATATATTAGAATTATTATAGGTTTGCTTGCATAACTCTTCCAGCTAGGCTGCATCATCTATGTTTTCATTTTTATTTACACCTCCCTAAATATATGCGCATATATACATCTGATGATGCATGCTTAATTGAATGTATATATATGGGTAAATAACTCTTCATGTACACATCTTTAACCCACACACACACTGCTGCTCAGTAAATACTGCACATACTTGCAACGAGTTAATACATGATAGGCATCTTACTGCATATACTTAAAACAGTCAAGCACACTGCACAAACAGTTTCTACAAGCTGCTAAATCTTATTGCCTAGATAGTGTGTTTCTCACCTCAAACCTTTTCTATTTATGCTTGTCGTAGGAGTTATTACAAATGTACCAACGCTGGTTGCTCCGTCAGGAAACACGTGGAACGGGCGTCACACGACCCAAAAGCCGTTATAACCACATATGAGGGCAAGCACAACCACGACGTACCTGCTGCGAGGAACTCCAGTCATGACACTGCTCCACCCACGACAGCCAATCCTCAGATGCCTGCAGCTTTGAATGGCATTTTGAGGGCGACTTATGACTCTATTGTTGCTTCCCACCCTTACCATACGGCTGATGGAACCGACATGATTAGCCTCGACTTGGGTGTCGGAGTCCGTGCAAATCATGGCAGCTCAACAGCAGTGGAGAAGCCAGCTGATCAACAGTCCCAGAGTTATCATATGCAGCAGTATGCAGTTCAGGCCGCCCCAACTGCCATTATTTATGGAAGTTCAAGCAACGGTTTATATAGGATGTAAAGAAGGTAAAGGAGATTATTTTGTAGACTACTCTTCCGGAGGACAGAAAATTGGGAATTGCGACTACTAATATCATGAAGAGATGGGAAAAAGGAAAATCACAGTGGATTTTCTTTCGAGTCTCAGAAGGTGTATTGTGTTGTACTATGACGTATCTATCTTCCATGTCTTCACAGTGAGTCACAGGAAGCTAAATCCACTTGAGGAACATGATCATGGGAAACATCTCAGGAACATCTGTCGTGTTTATCGACTTTCAGGCAGAATGTGGAGTAAAGTTGATGATGCAAACATGAACTTGCTTTTGTAACAGAACTACATATGATTATGTAATATTTTGAGTGACCCAGTGGGATTCATTCACATCTTGTTGTAGAAGAAGTTAATTATGCTGATAGTTATCAAGAACATTAATTTGTGGAAGGACAGACAAATACTGAAGAACCTGTAGAGCATTTTAACATATTTCCTGCATTATATATTCTGATAAAGAAGTACTGTTGTTTAAAGGGAAAGAACTGTCGTTTGGTTTGATTATAAATCTAAATGTTTTGATATTTTGATATTTCTATTTTGGCCAATCCGTTCGTGCAGGGAATGTTACAGTCCGAATTACCTCTATCATTATCTTTGCTCAAAAAAGTTCGAGCCTTCAAGACAACTATACTGCGAAGATGTTATGTACGGGTAAAGAAGAATTGCTAGTAATAAGGACACACAAAATGTCTTTCCTTTCTTTCTGTACTTAATCATATCTTAAACCTGTGATATTTTACAGTTATTCGAATGACGTTCTGATAGTTATTTAATCTCAACTATTTATTTTTAAGTGAGAATTATATTAATCATTCATTTACTCAATTGTTATCAGTTATCAGAATACCCTCAAAGTTTAAATTTATTTAGGACATAATTATTTACAAAAGTATCACTCATATAAAATAAAAGTTTGTGCCAATAGAGATAATTTATAAAGAGTATGTAATAAGTAAATGGAATGTTCAGTTTCGAGGCCAGATTACGTCTTATTATTTTACTATTACGTGTAGATTATTAGTAGTAATAACTCTTCTGATATCCTTTGCTCAACAAAGTTTGTTGAAGGACCACAAGGAAAAGTAATAAGTAGTTGATGACAACAACATGTCAATTCTTGGGATCATATGCATGTGGCCATTTTTCGAAGATGGACTTCTCAAAGTTGTAACTAGTTTCTCAAACCAACAAGACCTACTATAGTTTTCAAGAAATTTTGACATGCGTCGCTCGCAAAAGTAGGAAAACTATAGACACCCAACTTCCAAAATTCACACCATATACCTGTTCGCAGCTCAGTGAATATGATGATTAGGACACTTAACCAAAACACAAGGTCATCGCTTTGGCGGTTCCATAAGTCTAGGGTTCCAATCACAACTGAAACTGATGGGAAGTAATATTAAGCTGAGCACCAAAGCTGCCCAACTTGTAACAATTATGGGTAGTTCCTAATTTCCTATCCATCTCAGTATTCATCGTAGAGACTACCACTTCTCCGAAAAAAGAAGGGGAAAAAAAAGGAAAAAAGTTCAACATATTCGCTGTATATGATTCCTTGTTTGCATATTGAGCAGTCTGAGAACTCTACCATCTTTTAAAAGAGCGTTATTAAGTTTTTACCGAAAGTAATCTAAACACGACAATATTTAGCGCAAAAAAGAAAGAAAGAAAGAACGGTATCTGAAAATCGACACTTGGATGAATTATCTGACTGTTCAGTAGAATTCAGGATCCAGCTCAATCAGTATCATAATCTCCAAAAAAGAAATTCAATTTAATGCCATTCTGTTCTTATTTGGGAAATCCATCAACAACATTAGGGACCATTGTCATTAATACAATGTGACCTACAAAGATTTCCATTATATTTTGCAGGGGGAAATGGAAGCACAGAAAAGGAAATAAAGATCAAATATCGAAGAATCTAATTCTATCTCCATTCACTCCAAATTCCATTCCTGTTGCTGTAATTGTAGTCACTTCAGCTAACTCGGTAGCTATTTCAGTTTCACCATCCATCTGTGAACACATCAATCTAACCTGGTAATCCAATAACCAATTTGAATCCACCCTGAATTTTTTCTTTTCTTTTTTTTGTTTACAGGCTTTAAGAACTCCTCTGTGAAGATGCTTACCGGGGTTTGATTGCCAAGTGGAACCCTTGGTTGATCTGGAAGTAAATTTTGTATATTCCGAACAATACCGCAAAGCGGACACTGCTGTCGAACCCTAATCTTCAAGTAGTTTATCCTGTGGGACTATCAATCAAGGTCATATACAAACATAACATTGCCTTATATTTGAGCTTATTTCATACAATCACAATTTTTTTGCGCATGAGCAGATTAGCTACAGAACCAAAAAATATTTGACTCAGTGGTTAGTTTGCGACTCTATCAACCTGAAACATAAATAGAACAACGGAAATGGCACGCAAAAGTACACGAAATATAAAGCTGTACAAATCAGATCACATTCACTGATATGCACATCAGGCAACAAAGGAAACCGAATTAGGACAAATGAGAAATACGATACTCTATCAAACCTGAAACAGAAATGAAGGACGGAAATGTGCACGAAATATAAAGATGGACAAATCAGATCAGATTCACTGACATGCACATACAACTCAGGCTAAACAAAGGAAACCAAATTAGGACAAAGGAGAAGTACGATAAATGCTCATGAAATTTAAAGCTGAAGAAGTCGGGTTACATTCAATTGCATGCAGTTCAAGATATCATCTCATCATTACAATGTTTTCCAGACTAAATGATAAAGCAGGCTATATATTACAATCAGATTCCGATTAGGAAGTTCAATGGAAAATTTCTTCGTTCATTTTCGACAAGGATACAGCCTACGATTAGATTCAGAGCTAACACTTTATACGACATTAAACTATCAGTTCAAAAAGACTAGTAGTGAAAAATAAAAAGAGATCATCACCTCCATGCACAAGACACGCTTAAAGCTCTGTTCTTCCATCCAAGATAAAGCACACCCTCCCTTTCTTCGAGCCAAAACATCGGATTGTAGTTCTCCAGAAGCAATTTGATGGTGGCATTCACGTGCGAACTCAGCGGGACTTGCGTGAACCCTGCCATTGTGAACCTTGATCTCCATTTCCCCAACGGTTCGTGCCTTTCCACCCTCTCAGCCCCCTCGCAGGCAATGATGTTGACTATATCCCTTGCCAAGCAGTGCTGTTCTACACTTATCCGCTCCCTGTTGTCTCTTGGGAGTGTCACATCTATCGACTCAAAGATGGCGGTATAGTAATCCAGAGTTTCTGCAAATCGCTGGAAGAAGGGAGCAGTGTTGGAGTTGGATTCTTGTTCTACTAGAGTCACAACCTTCGGGGATAAACTCTTCACCATCCTCAAAATCCTGTCGCGATGGTTTTCTAAACTCACACTCTCGTCGGGTACATGGTGAAGTTGGAACGGGAAATTGACGGCTAAAGCTTCCTTCGGATCGATGTAGAAATGAGATGCCTGAATCTCACAGACCGGTAAGACTACAGCATGGAATTCAAGCTCCACGCCCAACGATTTAGCAAATTGAGACAATCTCTTGCCCACGATGTGTAGCCCACCACCTCGGGCATAAGCAGATTGAGCATCATCAATGCCTGTAACTCTGACATGTGGAGGCCCACCAGGCCTTTTCCCCAGAGCTTGAAGGAGAGTCACCCACTGGGTTCCCTGTGCGATTTGGAAGTCGATGATGTGTACCCTATCTTTGTCCCTGAATGCCTCAGCAATTGCTCCATTTGCTGACACATAGCCGAACTTGAAATATGGGCACGCTTCATACAGCAAGTGCATGTACGAGAGAAGATCGTTGCTTGTTGGTTCCTTGCACTTCAAGGCTTTGTAGATGGAACTACCAGTGGACGAGAGCCTGGCAACAATCCCTTCCAACATATAAGCTCCTATCCTCTGTAGTGGCTCCCCTGAAACGGAAACCATCTGTCTCAACTCGGTTATCAGCCATTCTGCCACAGTTAACTGGTTCTCGGCTACTGATTGAGCAAGAGCTAAGAGCATCTGCTTCAAATCGCTACGATCAATCCCCATCATCTGAATAAACCTCTCGGGGTCCAACATGAGGTTGCTCTCAAAAGAGCTCTCAATACTATCGACTAGATTGTCAGGGTTAGGACCGAGTATTGCATTCTCTAGTTCCCTTAGCTTTAGTTGGAGATTGTTTGGGTCTTCAGTGATGCACGAGACACTTAAGGGAGAGCCATATGTTGTGTCCGATTGGTGGTCTTGGTTAGATAAAGGGCTTCCGCTTGTAGGAGTGATGCTAACAGTTGAGGGCGAGTTATAAGCAGTGTTGCAACCAGAATTATTTGACGAGGACTCAACAGTGCAGTACTGAAGTTGGCTTGTTGTAGGGGTGGTTTGCCTTATTTGGGATCCTTCATCAGAGCAAAGTGGATTTGAAGATTTATAATTTTGACGAATAAGGTGGGAATCAGGTTCTCTCATGGGTATGAGGTTGTTGTGATGCACACTCTTTTGAGAAATCTGCATAGATCCACAATCGAAAGATAACAGCTTATAACAGCTTATACCGAAGGGTATGACGATTCCTCACTATGCCTTGCTTCAAATTTCGATGACATTATCAATAGGGTTTATGTCTTCCTGTAAGAAATCACAGACCGAGAAGAAGCTAAGTAGAGAATAAGTAAAAACAAATGATTGATTTCTTTAGGAATTAGAATAAAAACACACAGCAAAAATATGACTAAATAAATAACCCCTTTAAGCAACAAAAGATTAGATCTTTCAACTATAAGCTGAACCCTGCTACATTTCTCTACATTCCCCAAAATAGAGAGGTCAAATCAGAAATAAGGCCATTAGTTAGTTATTTTAATGATTCGATGTATGTGTCAAATACAATGAAGGGCAAAAGCCAAAGTACCCCCCTAACGTTTGGCCCGAGTACAAAATGCCCATACAACGTTTGAAAAAATACAATAAACCCATTCTCCCGTTAACTTAACCCTTTCCATTAAGTTATAATTATTAAATTACTTTTTTACCCTTACCCTTTCATATCTAATTGTTATACACTATTATTATTGTTATATGTGTAAAACATTTTACACATATAACAATGTTATATGTGTATACTCTATCCTGCTGGAAACATAACCTGAGCATTCTTGTTGAACTATACATATATATTTTCTTCTGATGATTTATAATTACACATTAAGTAATATATTAGCCAGTAGTATTAGGATAGGATAATGATAATGCATCCGAAGCACTACTTGTTGATTATAGTTATCAAATTTTGTCAAGCATTCCGGAGGTACAATAGCCTGAACTTGTGTCATATTACCGAATACTAGGACAATGCATTCATTATAGAATGATTCAAATTCGAGAACATTTTTATTAAAAAAATAGTGTATTATTCATTTATTTGTTCCTCTGTATATATATAGATAAGGACATGGTTAATTTGCTAAAAGAATCTGAAGAATAAACCTCAAGACTATGAAGCATAGCCGTAATGATATTTAATTTGCTAAAAGAATCTGAAGAATAAACCTCAAGACTATGAAGCATAACCGTAATGATATATATATATAACATATAACAATTAGATATGAAAGGGTAAGGGTAAAAAAATAATTTAATAATTATAACTTAATGGAAAGGGTTAAGTTTACGGAAGAATGGGTTTATTGTATTTTTTCAAACGTTGTATGGGCATTTTGTACTCGGGCCAAACGTTAGGGGGGTACTTTGGCTTTTGCCCTACAATGAATATGAAACCTTTAAAGGAAGATTTCACAGCAATGCTCTTATCCGTTCATTGGACATTCACCAAATGTTTGTCTTTTTATATATTTAAAGTAACTACGGGGTTTGCAACTATATCTAAACATGTCTACATTCAAGGAAAAAAATGGACCTATGATTTCATTAAACAAAAACTGACAGATGTTGATAAATAAGCACAACCTTTAATCCATGTGAAATTACCTCACATAATTCATATGAGAGCAAATGCTCCCGTTAACTTAACCCTTTCCATTAAGTTATAATTATTAAATTACTTTTTTACCCTTACCCTTTCATATCTAATTGTTATACACTATTATTATTGTTATATGTGTAAAACATTTTACACATATAACAATGTTATATGTGTATACTCTATCCTGCTGGAAACA
Source organism: Hemerocallis citrina (assembly GCA_017893485.1). Lineage (NCBI taxonomy): Eukaryota > Viridiplantae > Streptophyta > Magnoliopsida > Asparagales > Asphodelaceae > Hemerocallis > Hemerocallis citrina. The sequence goes on from CM030367.1 coordinate 230,630,238, forward strand.
TAACCTGAGCATTCTTGTTGAACTATACATATATATTTTCTTCTGATGATTTATAATTACACATTAAGTAATATATTAGCCAGTAGTATTAGGATAGGATAATGATAATGCATCCGAAGCACTACTTGTTGATTATAGTTATCAAATTTTGTCAAGCATTCCGGAGGTACAATAGCCTGAACTTGTGTCATATTACCGAATACTAGGACAATGCATTCATTATAGAATGATTCAAATTCGAGAACATTTTTATTAAAAAAATAGTGTATTATTCATTTATTTGTTCCTCTGTATATATATAGATAAGGACATGGTTAATTTGCTAAAAGAATCTGAAGAATAAACCTCAAGACTATGAAGCATAGCCGTAATGATATTTAATTTGCTAAAAGAATCTGAAGAATAAACCTCAAGACTATGAAGCATAACCGTAATGATATATATATATAACATATAACAATAATAATAGTGTATAACAATTAGATATGAAAGGGTAAGGGTAAAAAAGTAATTTAATAATTATAACTTAATGGAAAGGGTTAAGTTTACGGAAGAATGGGTTTATTGTATTTTTTCAAACGTTGTATGGGCATTTTGTACTCGGGCCAAACGTTAGGGGGGTACTTTGGCTTTTGCCCTACAATGAATATGAAACCTTTAAAGGAAGATTTCACAGCAATGCTCTTATCCATTCATTGGACATTCACCAAATGTTTGTCTTTTTATATATTTAAAGTAACTACGGGGTTTGCAACTATATCTAAACATGTCTACATTCAAGGAAAAAAATGGACCTATGATTTCATTAAACAAAAACTGACAGATGTTGATAAATAAGCACAACCTTTAATCCATGTGAAATTACCTCACATAATTCATATGAGAGCAAATGCAGAAAACTGAGAAAAATGTAATCTCAGATGGATACTTCAAGGCAAACTAAAACTATATGACACATTACAATTGATGTAATTCATACAAAAGTAAACGCAGAAATGTGTGAAAAAAATAACCTAAGACGCAGGGATACTACAAGCCAAACTAAAAGACTATATAACTAGTACGAATCACAGAACAAGAGGAAGCTAAATAGAGAATAACTTCAATTCTATTAAATACTATAGCTACTACGAATTAGAATAAATACACACAACAAAAATATGACTAAATAATTAACCCATTTATGAAACACAATAATAGATCTTTTAAATATAAGTATAATCCTGCTACATTCTTCTAAATTCCTCAAAATAGAGAGGTCAAAACAGAAAGAAGGCCATTAGTTACTTATTTGAATGATTTGATGTACGTGTCAAATTGAATGAATGAATACGAAACATTTCAGGAAGATTTGATACCAATGCTCTTATCTAATGTTTTAAATATCCTCGATATATCCTATATATCTGCCGATCTATCGGGGTTCGAAAGAAAACCGACACGATATGTTCGAAATTTTAGTTCATATGTTTTTGGGTAAAATATCGGCAATATATCGGTATCGGGAGATATATCGGCCGATATATCCCCAAAATATATCGGTGATAATTGTTGTTAAATATTAGTGGTTTTACGGGTTACAATAAAATCAAACCCGAAATTGTTCTTGAATTCTTATAACTTTTTGTTCTTTTATTTTGTTTCGAATAAGATATGCCAAACTTTGTGATGTTTCTATTTCTGTAATCTATATATTTCGTTTGGTTTGGTTGATTTTACAATTTGATTATGCTATATTTTAGTTCATGCATATATGAATGTTTGGCATCATATAATTTATTAAATATATGACATTAATGCATGTGTTTATTAATTCACTTAGTGTCGTATTATCTTTGTTATTTATGTGATAAATGTGAGAATGCAATGCATGTATATGTCATGTAGATCATATCTAGGATATAATCTTCTATCCATAGCCCGAAATATATTAGATATCCCGATATATCTTCATATATATCCCGATATTAAAAAAAAAATCCTAGGCCGACACGACAACGATATCCGACATTTAAAACATTGCGTATCTATCAATAGAACATTCACCAAATGTCTGTCCTTTTTATATTTGTAACCAAGGGGTTTGCAGCTATATGAAAAGTTAAAACATGTCTAGATTCAGATAAAATGAACCGACAATTTGAATAAACAAAATATAGGAAATGTGTATGAATAAGCTCAACCTTTGATTCATGTGAAAGTGCTTTACCATAACTTTAATACATAATTCATATGAGAGGAAATGCAGAAATGGTGAAAAAATAATCTAAGCAGGGATACCACACACCAAACTAAAATAATATGACACAACATACAAAAAAATTTGATACTCGAAATCTCCATGCTTCATAGTAATTGACAGTAAGAGTCAACTTTCACCAAGTAAAGGATTTAACATGACATTTAAGATGCTAAGCAAACAAACTTGAAAGCTAAAATTAAAATTTTAACTTAGAATGTGAAAAATGCTTGAGTTAAGCCAGTATTTACTGTTGGATATATAGGTATATTCTCACTATATTAATAATATTATTTGAAATATTATTCTATGGGTAACATGTGTGTTACACGTACTAATTGTATGGATATCGGAACGAGGGTTGAGTGGGTTGAGAACCCAGTACCCAAACCAGTATTTATCCTATAAATACTGGCTTGTGACAGTAGTCTAGGTATTCCAATTTTGATACCTAGAGTAAATATCTCAAGCACCTTAGTCTAGGATATTAACCCTAATTTTTATTGTTATAATCTCTCATAATCTCTAACACTTACTACTTGCTGTGATTCTCTTTGGAGTTCAGTCCTGCCTTCAACATTTACATGATCATACAACAACTAAGTCAATAATACAAATATATATTTTACTACAAACCATAATAAGAAATATCAACATAATTAACTATTTCTCATGATGAAAGCATGATATCCATCATAAGACAAATGTAGATTGGCCTATCTTTGGATATAAAGTTATGATAACTTGAGTTATATTCTAAGTGGAAGGTAGAGGTAACAAACCTTAGTATGCTTTTGCCTTTACCTCTACTACAAATTAAACAACAAATTATCTTTTATGCATCTGTTTCAATACAAAATTATGCGGGAAAAAAAAAATTTGAGGTTGAACTCAGAGTCTAGAAACAACCCAAAAATGTTAAGAAATATCACATTCCATATCAATATTTCTACCATTTTTAAACAAACAACAACTTCTAATCCTGAAGTTCATAGTGCCCAAAAAAGAAAGTAACTGTTCAACAACAAAAAACCTAACAGAACAGAAGCATTGAATCAAACTTCATAACAACAAACACACTAGTTAACCTTAATTTCTCTAAAGATCAACCTTTTAGGACGTTTTTTTTAAAATTAGAAACTACAAATTACTAAAAGAAAAACTTTAAAAATTCAACCTTTCAAAAAAATTCACAAAGTTCAATGGATCCACAACATACGAGAATCCATTATTGTCCATAAAAACAAGAACGGAGATCAAACAAAGACCAATCAAAACTCAGAGAAAAGTTGCATAGATCTACAAACTCTAAACCACTAAATACAAATCCAAACACAAAAAGAGGTGGTTTTTATGGAAACCCAAGTCAGAATTTCATATACCTCGCGAGTTGAAGATATCTGACTTCTCAATTTTGGGCTTCGAAAGCAAAGGAGAAGCAGGAAGGGAGGAGGGAGCGAGAGTCTCAGAAGCGTAAAGAACAGACAACACGGTCCCTAAAATAAGCCTTCAACTATATGAGCAGACAACGAATGCCCTTGAAAGTTCAGTTTAATTGCTTAAATGCCACTGGGTTTATCTATAGGAATATAGGAAGAAAATATTGCAACCCTACTTTTTTTGGCTGTTGTTTTTTTTTTTTTTTGGGAAAGAAAATGTGGAATAAGGATATTAATGAGAATTAACCAAACAAACCAAGAATACTGGGACAAATTACAACCTACAGACAACAAAATAAAATATAAAGCAATATAACCAATATATACAATCAGGGCTCACTCTAACACTTTTTTTTGGGCTGTTGTTGATGATATTTATCACTAATTTGTTTAGCGTGTTTTTTCTGTTCGTATTTTGATAACATATAGTGATCTTAGGATAGGAGTTCTCTTATTATAATGTCTCTACTGGTAACTACAAAAAAAAACATAGATAAAATTGTGTAAGGTAATACGATACTGGTATTAGGGTATACGTAAGTATAAAAATAGTAAGACAAAAATAGAAAAATAAAACACAATTGATTTTAAAAATTGCTAGAGAGAAAATAAAATACAACATAGACCGGTGTCGGGGGAATTAGTAGGAAAAGTCACAGCTCTACGCTTGATATATGTGTTGTGAAGTTAAAGTGAGTTCCACCATTCAACGATCAAATTAAGGGAAAAACGAGGATTAATTGACTGACTAACTGGAAGTTAACCATGCAGTTTAGTTGAAGGGTAAAAGGGAAATTTTAATACATTACCGCCATTTTTTCATATGAGAATGATGATTAATCAGGAAACATAGTTTAATGGCCAGAACATCAAATGGTGGTTCGACAGGAAAAAAAGGTTTCCTTCAAATACGGTTGTGGATTTGGGTTTTGACATTTCTTGATTAATTTTGCATACCCGGCCCACTAACCATATTTTAAATACACTCATGGACCGGATAAGGAAATCCTCTTCGCTAATTCAACTAAAAGATCCCCCCCCCCCCCCCCCCCCCCCCCCCCCCCCCGGGACGACTCCATACGGTTTTGCTTGGCCTCATCCTTCGTCGATCTACAATTTCTCTATGAATCTGCCTCTCAGCTCAACACCGTTGGTCCCCAACTCTTAAAGCTCAAAACCCTATCGATTGATATCGTCGATCTCCATAAAATATCTTCTATCCCTTAAGCAGACTTGTGATTAAGAATCCTGATCACAACTCTGTATACCTAACTATAATGTAAAACCCTAATCGACACTCGACTTTTTTCAACCCATTTCCCTTTTTGCAATATTATAACCATCTTAATATGAAATCTTTACATATTCAACTTTCATCTATTAACCGACAAATATGATATTTGTAAGTAATATTCAACAAATTTGTTAAGTCCTACTGTTTTGTTAACACAAATGTCAAAAAATAAAATTGGCCACTCAATTCTATGTTCGATTTTCTCCCTTTTCTGTTCTACCAAAAGCCTCCATGACATGCATTTTAATTTTAATTTTTGTGCTAATGCATTTTAAAAAGAAATTAAGAAAAAGTTTTATTTTCACATAAAATTCCATTGACAAAGTGGTGAACAAAAAATGCACTTTAAAAGTTACTCTGTAAATAGGGTCCACAGTCAGGGGCAAATTGGGTACTATGAGGAAGCTATAGATTTGCTAGATGTATAGCTAGGTGTAGTAGTATCTGCGTCCTCTAGAAACCAGCGAAAAAGATTCCTTATGCGCTTGTAATCCCTTATAGGAGAGAGCTCCCAACCGTCAGATTAGAAAGAAAATCTGACAACTGCTTTACGATCCGCGCACCCAGTTCATTTATCTGCCCCCATAACTGTCCATAATACAAGTTCCGCGCATAGAAGTTTATTTCGACAAACCCGGGGACTTGCTTACAGATTTTTCAGAAACCGAGGGGAATTTTGAAAGTTGACTGAAATAGTAATTAATTAGTAATTAGTAATTAGTATAATTAATAAATATAATTAAAAGGGAATCTAAAACGATGTTGGGATGTGGGTCTTTGAAACTGCGCTTGACCCACACGGCTTCATTTCATCAAATTAAGTGCCTCTTTTTTATTAGTATTAAATTATTATTATTATTATTTTATAATAAAAAAAATAATTATTTTAATTAAAGTTCGAAAAGAGAAAGTTCATACTAAGGTTCTCGAATAAGTTTTAAAAGATGCCAGTTATTGGTAGTGAAGTTGGCGAGACTTGTCATACTTATTTAGTCAGTAAGAGCATCTGTCGTTTGCTGAATATGCATATTTTGTCAAAATAATGCTGCAGTTGTTGGCTTAATATGTATATTTTGCATATATCGCTATAATAAACTGTTATATATGAGACTCAATATAAGAATTATGCATAATATAAAGGACGGAATGCCAAGTGCCGCCGCAAAAAAATAAAATAAATAAATAAATAAATAAATAAATAAATCTCTACTAATTTAATGGGAGAGTTGGGGTTATAAACAAACAAACCCTAATTTTGTAACTGATTAAACACGTGCAATATACGGCAAACTAAATCCACCAAACATACCTGTGTGATGCACGTGCAACTCCTTAAAAAGGGATATTTTAGCACATGCCCCCAGTTAAAAGGTGAAAATTAGCATATACCTCCACTATTTTTAAAAACTAAGAAATACTCCTATTTCTAATATTATAATGGGAGAAGACCTTAGTGTTGTTTGTAAATGTTTTGTCAATCTACCAACCCGTGCAATACACGTGCATAATTATTATAAAGGAGGTTCTAAGTTCAAATCCAGATTATGTCTAAATTTTTATTTTAAAAAACTATATTTATTAAGACGTGCATCGCACGTACTAGACGACACTTCAAGTGCCATCCCATGATCCCATCCCTCCAAAAGAATTGAATTTTTCTAATTAATTTTTTTTTAAAAACAACTAGTTTATAGTATAAATGTATATAGCAAGCTTTTGACCTCTTTTTAAAAACAACTTTTTGGTTGGACGACACTTGATGTGTCGTCTGACCCTTTTTTAAATAAAAAAAAAATTTCTCCGACCGAACTCGAAGTTCCGTCCCACCTTTTAAATTATTTTTTTTTTCTCCGACGCAATGTGAAACACAGTTTGTTCTCCGATTTATATTATTTTAAATTATAATGGTACAGTATAACTTTCGACGACTGCAGTAAAATAATAAATTGCTATATACATTTATTCATTTATGTATTTTGTAACTTATCACGACTATGGATGCTCTAAGAGATGTTTATTACTAAGCCGTAAGATCTATATTTGATGGTCGAGACTTCAAATATAAAATGACGAATGACAAGAGGTTAAAACAGAATGATTGCTATTCTTTGTGCCTCGTCAGATAACCTTGAAGATATAATAAAACAGAGTTCACGGTTGTTTCAAACCTCAAAAGGTATCTCTATGTTGTAATCACGTTTTCCATCAAGCCAACCCTTATCTTTCGTTTGAGTAAGACAACACCAAGACAAAAGAAATGCATTACAACACAACATGAGCTGTTAGTAGCCTTTAGTTAATTAGTTTGGGTTTTAAAAAAAAAAAAACTTGAATTAGGGGGTTTTGTATTGAATTAACTAACTTTTTTTTTTTTATAAAAAAAGATGCATATATAGCAATTGGAAATAACAATGAGGGATCAAGGGAGCACCACTACCATTATTTGCTAAATTTGCACCTAATGACATTTTCGTAATTAAATCAATGACATTTCCGTAATAAGTGAAAGAGAAAAAAAAAAGAAAAAAGAAGTTATCGGACGGATGATCGATGATGATCATCCGTCCGACATTTTTATTAAAATTTGAAAATGTTTTTTTCGTAATTAAGCCAATGACATTTCTATAAGATGTGAAAGAAAAGTTGATGAAGAAGTTATCAGATGGATGATGATCATCCGTCCGACATTTTTTGTGGTTTTTTTATTTTTTTAAATTTGAAAAAATTACATTTTTGTAATTAAATCAATGACATATTCGTTATTTTTTGAAAAAAGTTTCTGAAAAATGTTGGTGGGGGGTTGAAGATCATCCGTCCGTTCTCATAAATAATAATAATAATAATTAATAGACAGAGGATCATATTCCGTCCTCTATATTTAAGGATTGCTAAAGTGTATTGTTATATACATATTTAGCAAATGATAGTGGGACTTTTTTGGGTCGAAAATTGCATTTTTTTGCATAAATAGCAAACGATAGTGGATGCTCCAATAGTTCACACATTTTTCCCACAAATTTATCTTATCTTATTTAGAGAATTCAAGGTTCCTCACTCTTTTTCTTTCAAGACAAGTTTCTTTTTTCTTAAAAAGTTATACCCATTTTTTTTCCGATTAATATCTTTACTTGTGTGCTAAATGTTCTGGTAATAAAAGACTGATATCCAATATGATTTTTGAGTAAGATTGAAGTAGTAGGTAGTACTCAAAATGAGACACAAATTTGTTGTTCTAACTTTTTGAATCTTATCAAACTCTAATCATATCTACTTGGAGAAAAACTTAATTAACAAAAAAAAAAGACTTAACTTTACCGCAAAGGATCAACGAATTTATCTTTTAATTTAATTCAAGGTATCTTTTAATCTCTACCAAATATGAGATTGACAAGGGATGGAACCTTTTTTATTATTATCTATAATCTCTAATCTCTAATAATATTATAATTGGAGAAGGCTTTAGTGTCATTTGTCAATCTATCGACATATGTGATGCACGCATATAACTAATATGAATGATGTTTCAGGTTCGAGTCCTCACTACTTTTAGTTTTTTATTTTATTTAAAAAAAATATTAAGACATGCATTGTTCGTGTATAACCGATATAAAAGATATATTCGATTCGAGGCTAGACTACGTCAAAATTTTTACTTAAAAATATATATATTTATTAAGACGTGCGAAAGATGTGCAATCACGTGTAAATTGTGTAAATTACTAATATCATTTAATTAGAAATTAAACTAGTTGCTTAGTCTATTGGTCACTGTCATCAAATTGAATAATGGATGGAACCATGTCGTTGACAAAAACATGTGTAAAGGTCACACCTTTTTCTTAGTTCTACCTTCAATCAACCATATATTCTTCTTCTTAGCATTTGTACAAATTTTCACTTTGTTTATGAAAGTAGGAAGCAAATACTTCTTCATAGTCCTTGGTTTCAGCTTTCAACTGCTCCATAATTGATGAAGAAGTTATGTATTTGTTTCTTAATCTTAGCCCTATTTTTTTGTGCATCATTTCATATTCTCAGATGATCTATTTTTAGTGTCATTAGATTCATAGATTATTGTATTCATCGTAAATATTAGATATGGGCCGGCCCTGAGTTCTTTGGGGTTCAAGACGAAAGACACAAATTTGGAGTTCTTAATTATAATATAATTTTTTACATGTAAAATATGCGTTTATATTTACAATAAGAATACAAATTTGAAAGCTCATAAAAGTAAAAAAAATTTGGAGGTCTGAGACGGTCTCAAGGTGGGGGCCGGCCCTATCTGGAATTTGCATAGTTTGACATACTCCACCACAGAAAAACAGACTGCCAGGGCTAAAACCCGTCACATTTGGTTTAAAATCGACACAAAGCTAGCTGCGACGACTACAGTCCATCACAGTGTATATAATTGTTTTTATGATAATTAGAAGTCTTGTGTGACAAGTCGTAATAGATGCGTTGCTATTGTGATGGCTTAAATCCATCATTTTGGTTTTTTTTAAAAAAAATTTTAATTTTTTTTTAACACAAACATCGATTACAACATCAGTAAGAATTTTATTTCAAAAAACATCAGTAAGGATTAAAACTGTTTGTATCGCATGTGTGCAAATATTTATTTATTTTTATTATGATAAAAAGAAAGTGTTGAGTTTATGTTATGCATAATAAGTTAGATACAAAAATGATGAAGCGATGTAGAAATCGAGACGATCGGGGACGAATAGAAGCCAGCGAAACAACAACAACATCATCAGTAATAGAGAATGAGACAGTCAACTGTCACCCCCCCTCGGGCTTGGGGAGAGACCAAGTGCAGTCGACAACACTTTTGTGCAATTGACCGTGCGCGGCTTGATACAGCTTTCGGGTGCTAATCTAGGTGATTCGTTGGAAGCCTGAATTTTTGCTCTTTAAGTTAGATCATACAGCTCTTATCGTAGGGTTATCTCTCCAGACTATCTAATGGCTATTGTATAAAGATATCAAACTAGGGTTTCTCTGAATCTCTATATATTGTTGTAATTCGCTTCCATTGAAAGCCAAAAAAGAAAGTACCTCATTGAAGAGAATTTGAGTAGTTCTCCAATTGTAAACAACTGGTAACTTCTTGTGAGGCTTGAGAGATGATCGCTCTGAGAATTATAATATTCTTGTATCTTCTCGAATAATATTTCGGTTTCTTCTCCCCCGGATTAAGGCGAAAGCCTCAACCGGGACAAATTTGTATGCTTTTGTGTGATCTTCTATTTTGCGTGGTGGTTTGTATTGGTTGCATTGCACAACTCAACAAGGTCCTAGCTAGTACAAGAGGGAATCAAGTTTTCTAACAGAAAGAACCTTTATTACTGTAATGCCCCGAATTCCAAATAAGACCGAATTCGAATTTCCACATGATCTTTACACTTCACTTCGTACAATTTTACAAGAAAATTTGAACTTTTTATCATACAACAGAGTCCCCCATCGCGATGCGTCTCGAGCCCTCCACCTTCGTCGACTCTTCCCGCTCATCGTCATTCCCTGAGCCGAAACCCATCATCGCCACCTCCTCGTCTTCCTCATCGCCTCACGCACCGCCATCGCATCGACCACCTACAACTCCCTCGAGTCCCCCTCGCGACCTCCCGTTGCCACGTCGTCGCTCCTCGACCTCCTTCTCCGCTCACCCCCGTAACCACCGAAGATCCCTCGCATCGTCATCGTCGTCGTCCAAGCCCGAGCACCCCTGTCTTCTTTGCCTCCTCTTTTCGTCGAGAGAAACAGAGCACCGCTATTTCCCCCTTTTGCCGTGCCGTTCCTCGACCGCAGTGCCGTGGCCAGTAGTCCCGAGCACCTCGCTGCCAGTCGCCGCCTCCCGCCGTCGCTCTCTCTTTCTCCATAGCGTTGGAGAAGACGGAGCATAAGTGGGTGGATTTGGTGTGCGCTGTTTGTGTGTATGGGATTTGGACCCGTGTTTGGTGTTTGGCAGTTGAAGGGACTGATCTTGGTGGGCTGTTTTGGTGTGTGCTGTTCCGGGTGTAGGGGATCCGTGTAACCCTCCGAATTTCAAATAAGACCGAATTCGAAGTTCCACAGGATCTTTACACTTCACTTCGTACAATTTTACAAGGAAATTTGAACTTTTTATCATACAACAGAGTTTTTTACATTTATTTACACAGCGGAAGATAAAATGAAGTACAACAATGAAAATAATATACAATTTGCAACATCTTTAACTTGTAATTAATCAACAGCATCGTATCAACTTTATATTTCATGAAATCCAACTCCTGCATATAAAACTATGGGCACGTCAGTTGTTTACAACCGACGAAAATGTTATACGCGGACATCCTCTCTATGCCGGAAATATAACGATCTTAATACTTTAACAGATCACAAACTTGAATGCAAATAAAGTGTTAAAAGTGATTACTCTAAACATGTAAGTGTATGTGATGCCTTAATGCCTAATGAAGATATTTTACACTAAAATGACACTAATGCATATTTGTTCGGATTCTATGCATCTCATACTACATAGGTCCGAGGGCAAGCACCTACGTACTCCACATTAAATGGTTCGATCCCTCGCCATGAAACCTACCCGGTAATAAAAGCAAGGTTTAGATATTCCACGAGTACGGATCTTAGTCCTAGAATACACTGTCCGACTGTTATAACAGACTCCTCGTCGTGCGAACATCCCGCAAGTGCCCCTCTAGTCCCGGTATACGTATATACACTGGAGTACGGCAAACTATCCGCCCGACTACACATAGTCCCGGATTTAAAATAAAAGCTTGTTTCCATCGAAGCAACCTCAGTCCCAGAGTACACTGCCCGACTGGGTCTATAGTTCCGAAGTACATCGCCCGACTATATAGAGTGCCCCACTTACGTTTGCCCAGGTTTACTACATCTTCTCTTAGTGCCTAGTTCTTAAGTTCAAGACATGAATAAATTATCATACTTAGAGTTAGTCTTACCCCCTACCGGACTTAATCACAATACCATGATAGCTCCATGGCCATATATCAAAAATATAACTCAAATCTTTTATTTCAACGATGCCGGTATTCTCACTCAACTCGATAAGATGTTCATGAAACCGTTTTTTTTTTCCACTCAACTCGATAAGAGTAATCTCCGCTTTCAAAATAACATGCAAAATATACTTTTTACCGGCCACTTTTCCACTTAACTCAATAAAGGTCATATCTTATCTTCATCTTTGATATAATAGACTGCTAGAAAATAAAAGATCATATGGTATTGAAGACTAACCAAGTGCAATGCAATTATCTCAATGATATAGCTAACGTGTACCATGTACTCTACTTTGAACATTTCCAAAGAAAATGTACTCACAAATTTTTAATTCATATTTTAGACAATAAATCTAAATTTCAAATTATTTTCTCTCATTAGTGAACATGAAATGCATTTCTTCAATTTAATCAAAATAGCAATTTGTATATCTTACAAACAATTAAATGAATCTATGTGTGTCAATTTAACTTTACTAAAATTCATTTTAAACCACAAGAGAAAATCTCAACAATTTTTCATATAATTTTATATTTCGATATTTGTAAATTAACATACATATTTGTTCATGGCAAATACTCATTATTTCTTTTTCTCATTTCCAACTAACATGATGATAATCTTACTCATAACAAAATTTTACTACTATTCATAGCACATACAATAGCATGGATTCTATTATACATTTAACACATCAAATTTAATCTATAATGCTCATTAATCATTTCTAGCATGCATTTCCTACATTTAGAAAGCACAAGATCACCCACCTCTAATGAAGAATTTGTAACAAAGAAGATGAGACACAACTCCTAGCTCCAACAAGCACCTCCTAGTCCTTCCCCTCCTAGCAAGAGCACTCCAAAGCCTCCAATATAACAAGAACACTCTAACTCTCTTTATTTTTCCTTTCTCAAAATTTATTTTGTTTGGCGTGAAATGAGAAGAAAACTATGGTGTATTTATAGGACAAAAGTAGGGCTAAAATGCAAAACTGACCCACCTAATAATTACTCACTCACCTTTTCAATTTCCTAACTCCCCATCTTTTCCTCTCCTATAACTCCCGACCCTCTCTCTTTCAAAACCGGTCCCTCCTCTTCTCTCTCCCTATACACGTGCACGTGTTGTGCACTAGTGCACACACATACAAAATTAAATACAAACCCTATAATTCTAATATGTTTATTAAAAGTTGTTATATGTCATGTGTGAGTCCATGCACAACTAAAAAATTAGATATAACTAATAGACTTGTCTTGTGGGCTTGCTTTTAATTAATTTAATCAACTAGTCTAGTGGGCTAGAATCTATTCTTAGGTTCATGGGTTTAATGAAAGGCTAAATAAAAGGACTCATGCATGCTAAAATATAAATGAGAGTAAGAAAAATAAAGATGGAAAAATATTAGCACGTGCGATGCATTTGCACACACTTCCTTCAATTAAATATTTTTATTTAAATTAAAACACATGTATATAGTATATAAGATGCATATAAAATTAGTTTAATTTAAAAGTTATAATTTTTCATCCACAAATAAAATAGACACACATTTCAGAATTTATTTTTTGAAAACGAACACGCCCACAATACGCGCATCGAAACAAATACGTGCGTTGCACGTAAAATATCAAAAATACGAAAATCGACGTTATCAACGGAAAAATATTAAAAATTATAATATAATAAAATATATTTATTAATTTTATATATTCCATGATGTAATTGCTGCGTACGTAGAAAACACGTGCATTATACATATAATAATATTTTAATCAAAATAAGGGAAAATAAATTTCCGTTTATAAAAATAAATTTGAATACCTAAAATAAATAATTTAAACACATAGAAAATAATACACGTAGTGGTGGAAACACATAATCAATACGTGCATAAAAAATATGTAAAAGCACGTAAAAATGTAAGGATTGAAATTTAATATCTTAGTTGATTTAAATAGGATAAAATATATGGGGAATACATAAATAGTCAGAAATCAAAATACGTAATGAAAACACGTTACAAATATTATCAGTAACGGTACAAAATACACGTGCATAACACACAAGGACAAAATTGTCATTTCTAATTTTGCGGGGTGTTACAATCTGACTCTACTATTTGATGTTTTGCCTTGGATCCGCCGTGTTGCTCGTGACACGGCTTCGGCTTGGCTTAGCTTGGCTGGTCTGGTCTGGCTTGGCTCTGGCCTATATTTTTTTTGCCCCGCTCCAAAATTTTTCTTAGTTTATTGTTGAGGCTTTTCAATTCTGGAACTAATACCATTACTCTGTAATAGCAGAGTAATGGCTCATCAGTTACGTTCTTTGAAATTCTGTAACTGGTACCATTACTCTGCTGTTATAGAGTAATGGACCCTTCAGTTACTCATCTTCTCTTATAAGACCAGCAATTTTTGTCTGCCAGTACAGAGAGTTTTCAAATCTCCTTCTTCTTCTTTCTCTGAGTCAGAGTATGAGAGTACAACACAGCTACTGGTTCGTTGAGATCTCTGAAGCTAGAGTGCTGCTCTTCAGGGAAATGTAATACAATTGTATCCTGAGAGGCAATTCATTAACCACCATCACACTACGGGGCGAATTTTGCTTTAAGGACAGAGACCTTCATCTCGACTCTGTATTAAAGTGTTTGGTTTGTTCTTTTATTTTCTGTAATTGTGTTTCTTCACAAACATTGTTAGCAGTTTCATATTTTATGAAATTCAAGTTCTAATATCAAAATATCAAACTAGAGTTTTTCTAAATCTCTATATATTGTTGTAATTAGCTTCCATTGAGAGCCAAAAAAGAAAGTACTTCGTTGAAAAGAGCTTGAGTGGTTTTCCAATTGTAAACAACTAGTAATTAATTTTTGGTGAGGCTTGAGAGATGGTCATTGTGAGAATTATAATATGCTTGTATATTCACTAGTTGAATAATATTTCAATTTTTTCTCTCCCGGATTAAAGCGAAAACCTCAACCATGATAAGTTTGTATGCTTTTGTGTGATCTTCTATTTTGCGTGGTGGTTTGTATTGGTTGCATTGCACAACTCAGCAGGATCCTAACAAGTAGAAGAGGGAATTATATTTTTCTAACAAAAAGAACCTTTATTACAAGTACAATACGATCTCCGGTTGCTTTGACATAACGTGAAGGACCATGCTACTATGCCATTAGTCTAAATCTGAAGTTGCCATTATTTGTTATTACATCGGTGAAGGTTAGCCAGCAGTTGTGACAACTATTACAACCGTCAGAGAACAGCAGCCGTCACAGATGCTCATGCAAATTGTTTGTGGGGCTGTTGTGATGTTATTTGTAATAGTTACAGGTTTTAGCACTTTTGATGCCCTTCCATTATAGCCACCAACCACAGATGTTACCACCTGTGACGATTATACTGTCTATTACAATAGCCCTTACAGATGCCATTATCAATAACATTTTAAAGCAATTTGACACAATTGCGATTAGATTAATCACGGATTTGGAACTGTTACAATAACTGTTGATATATATGTCAGAACTGTTACAATAAATGTTGACTTATATGTAAACAGGTCGACCCCCACCTTGAGGCAGGTGAGGTGGCCACCTTAGACCCTCGATTTTTTCGCAATTGTATTTTTTCGTATAAATATAGATATGTATTTTGTGCGTAAAAAATTATATTATTATTAGGGATTCAAAATTAATTATTTGGACCTTTCACTTCAGCCTTCGGAAACTCGGGACCGCCCGTATGTAAGCTTCCATAACAGAATAGTGCTGTTGTTATAATGATGAAAAGAGCACAATGAATTTTTTTAATAAGAGTACATGCAAACTATAAACGACTTATATTTTGGAGAGCAATAATTTTTTGGCAACAAAATGTCGGGTTTTTTATTTTTTGGTTTCTCTAAACTTAGTGAAACACAAAAGTGGTCTCTAATTTTTCTTCCTCCCTAAACTTGTACCTTCTCACACTACAATCATTCCCTAGGTAATATTTTTATTTTTCTCATGTGCATGCAACACAAGTTCTTCTAGAACATCTACAGACACTTGATCCTCGTCAAAGATAATGATAACATTGCATAAATCAAAATATTTGAATGATGAACAAAGTCAAAGTTCATGTCATAAAATCATATAATTGAGGAATGTAATCGTTGGGACTTGTTCTAAGTCCAAAAGTTTGGCTGCATGTTTCAAATATTTATAGCAAGAAAAACAGGTCAAAGGGGACTATTTTTTCTTTCTTTGACATACAGGGTCTTCAATATGTAGGCCACAAACTACAAAGGGATCGTGTTCCTATGCTCGACTTGTAAACGTTTTTTTAGTACTATACCTTCATTTTGATTTTGATGGATGCAATTAAAGGTATGAGTCACTCACATGACCTTTTTTCAAGTCAAATTGTTGTGCAATATGAGAATGGGAATTTTGTATTTATTTTGTCATCCTCGTGTCATGCTCTTGTCATTGTTAGTGTAAATTATCCGGATTTTTTTTCCCAAACCGACCTATTTTTTGAAAGTTTTTTTCAAACCGACCTACTTTTTTTTAATTCCCCAAACAACCCACTTGGTCTTTGAAAGACCGAGTTTAGTGAAAACTAACTCGGTTTTTCAAAGACCGAGTTTTAGTATTGAATTTTTCGAATTCTAACACTCGGTCTTTGAAAAACCGAATTATTTTTCACTAAACTCAGGTAGTGTTCTTTTTCTCCTCTTATAAGAGGTTTACCTCTTGTAAGAGGTGGTCCCCCTCTTATAAGAGTTTTTTTAGTGTTCTTTTTTTTACCTCTTATAAGACATTTTTCTCAAAATATCTTATAAGCCTAAAAGACTTCTAATAGCCTCTTTCAAATTCTTATAAAACTTCTATCACTTAAAAAGTCTATATTACCCCAAAGTCTATATTATAATTGTTACTAATTAAATTAGTTTATATATTAGTCTATAGTAGCCCGGAATATGCTATCCTAGAAAAAGTGTAATCATATACGTAGTTGACTGTAATATGCTATCCTAGAAAAAGTGTGGGAATTCATTCTTCACAATCTCGAACAATTATGTTAGGGATGCTGTCGAAACAATTAGTTGACTGTAATTTTATTTATTTATTATTTATTTACAGCTAAGGGAGAATTTATATTAGCCTATTGAACTTAAATTTTTTTAATCCAACTTCTTTGAAACAAATTATTATTATTTATATTTATACATACTAATCTTCATACTAATTAAAAGTCTATAGTAGCCCAGAATTATAATTGATGATTTGCACTCATTTGTGAATTTAACTTGCCATTAAACTAGTTTATATATTAGTAATTTGAACTTATCTTTTCTTGTCCTTCATCTCACTATTTTTATACTTTGGGGGTAATATAGACTTTGGGGTAATATAGACTCTTGTAAGAGGTGAAAAAAGAACAGAAATCTCTTATAAGAGGTTCTTATAAGAGGTTATTTTTGTGTAAAAAGAACACCTCAAAAAGAGGCTCTTACAAGAGGCTCTTACTGTAAATCTCTTATAAGAGGTAACCTCTTATAAGAGGAAAAAAAAAGAACGGTACCTCAGTCTTTCAAAGACCGCACAGTCATTTTGGTAAATACTTTCGATAGTGGGCCAATTTGGTAAATACTTTCAAAAAGTGGGTTATTTTGGTAAAAACTTGTTCTTGTCATTCATCTAGATGCATATTTCTCTCCACTAGTCACTGAGAAATAATTGCATCTTGTTTTTTGATTAACCGACTGAAATATTTGCTGCTGCAGATCCTATCTCTCAATTCTTATCTACGGGTGTGATGAGTGATGTCCTTCTCCAAGAGGATTCACCAAGATGATTCAAATTCCATAATTACCACTGTATTACACATAATTTTTAAATATAACACTATGTAATAATACATTGCACATAATTTTTAAAAAGCGAACAATTATAAGAACTATTTTTGAAAACAAATTCTCCCGATAACATATATACAATATTACATGTTTTTTAAGGTTTGATTAAGAAATATAATTGCACTTCAAAATTTGGATGAAGAATGAGTGGGAAGTTGCCTCCTATATTTGCTATCTTTTTTTTTTTTTTGCTTGTTTTAAAAAGAAAAAAATTAGAAAAATACTTGAACCAAAAGTGAGTTAGAATAATATTTTGTATAGATTACAACTAGAAAAATAAATAACCTGCATCATTGTATCCATATTTTTCAGCTATTAACCTGGTAATAAAAAGGCAAATAGATAACAACAAAAGATGAAAAAATAAAAAGACCATACAAAGTATATAATTTTACTAAGAAAATTAGCTCAGACGATCTTGAAAATTTTAAACACGTGCATGTTATGATTTTAGACCCAATAATGCTTTTCTTTTTAGATTTAGGACAACACCCATCACATCAGTAGATAAGAATTGAGAGATAGGATCTGCAGCAACAAATATTTCAGTTGGTTAATCAAAGAACAAGATGCAATTATTTCTCAGTGACTAGTGGAGAGAAATATGCATCTAATGAAGGACAAGAACTCACCTTGGTCAATAATATTCACTATAATAATTATAGTTAATTCTGAAAGTTTTTACCAAAATAATCCACTTTTGAAAGTATTTACCAAACTGGCCCATTTTCGAAAGTATTTACCAAAATGACTGCACGGTCTTTGAAAGACCGAGTTTAGGGGGCGTTTGGTACGCGGATTGGAGAATTCCCAAGAATTAGTGGATTCCCAGGAATATGAGGGTGGAAATGAAGATTCCCAGGAATGTTGCAATACTGTGTTTGGTATACGACATTACATGCCTGAGAATACTTTATTACTGTGTTTGGTATAGAACAATTCATTCCCATCAATCCAGCTCTATAGTAGACATTACCTAAAATACCCTTTTGGCTTTATTTAAAAATAAATAAATATAAAAGTTATCTAATTTAGTAATTAATGTTTATATTAATGAAATGCCTTAAATTGTTGTATAATTTCAATGAGACTTTGTACAAATAAATATAAAAGTTATCTAATTTAGTAATTGATGTATATATTAATGAAATGTCTTAAATTGCTATACAAGTTTATATGTTTGAGACTTTGTAAATCTTCCTCTAAAATTATGTATAATTTCAATGACTTCATATTCACACATAAAAGCTTCATATTTTTATATAAAGTTAGTAAACTTTGAAGTATTGCCAGACTAACCATTGGCATTATAAACATTTTCTAATATTTCCTGTGAAGATTATAAACATTTTATAATATTTCCTGTGAAGATTCAAATTGGTACTCAAAACTATATTCAAAACTCTTATAAGAGCAAGTGAGATAGATCGATTTATCAGCTAATCGAGAAGGTTATAGCATACTAACATATAGCTTCTTGTTTCCATAGTCAAGTCAGTCCGTCTTTGCAGTACTTGCAACAAATTCATTTTCCCATGCTTTTCGGCATTAGAAATCATTTTGAAGATTGATTCTTTTAGGTATGCTATGGATTGATCTGTCATGTCCTCAAATATCCTGCCAACTACTTGGAGAGGTTCTGATATAATCTTGGTGATGATCCTCTCGAAACCACCACCATTGAGGACTAGCTGATCTCCATCATGTTGCTTGCTCCTAAAGATGTTGTTGCTGCTTCTCTCACTTGTGAGAAGCCTCTTATGTTCAGACTTAGTATCACGAGATCCCTCACTCTGAGCTGGAGATAGTTGCCATGGAAGACTAGATTGTCGTGATAGATTGTTGGGGTTTGGACTCTGCTGAAAATTCTGAGCTTGAAGTGAAGTATGACTAGGGTGGTTACTATTCATAAGAATTCTCTGAAATAGTGACCCACCTCCTCCCTTGGATTTTGGCTCATTTGAAGTCTGAGCTTGCCATATAGTTGAACCATTTGAAACCCGATCCACTCCTCCAAATAACGGACGGCTCCCTACTGACTGCTCAAAGTTATCCAACAAATTCTGTGTCAAGGAACAACTAGGATTGTGAAAAAATGTCCGAGAACCCGAAAATGAGATTGAATTTGTGAACCCATCTGACATTGTACGAAATGATGACGGAAAAGATTGGAAACTCGTCGCACGACTTGGAGAAGTAGGCTTTCGCAAACCACCAGACAACCCAAGAGAAAGATCCAGTGTCTCTAATTTTGCCTCATCATCCTTTTGCTTTTCTACAACAATCCCACCACTACTCGGTCTCAAAACACTAGGAAACAAGGGGGGATTTCGATCTGGGTGTTGGGTCGATGGGAGAGGGAGCAAGGGGGGTCGACGGCCTGGGCGAGGGCGGCGCTCGCCAAGGGGAGTCGTCGAAAGGGGTCGCCGGAGGTAGGGGCTCGCCGGGGAAGATGGACGAGGAAAGAACAGAGGATGGGTTCTGTGGATTCCGGCGTCGATAGCGGAAGAGAAGGGTCCGGCCTGGCTGTGGTGGCGGCTGAGCAGGGGGGGTCGAAGACAGGTGGTGACGGAGGTGGGAAAGTCGCTGGAGAAGGAGGGTATTTTGGGTTGGGACAAGGTTATATGATAATCTAGGAGGGTGTTTTGGGTATGCAATAATCTCACTCATTTTTTATGTGGAGGAATCCACAAATCCCATCCTTTTCAAGGGGAATGTTTATCCTTCCAAACTAATTATTTTGATAACCCTGGGAATTTAAGATTATTTACACAACTATACCAATGTCTTACCAAACCAGGTAATCAATAGGGTAATCCTAGATTACCTTATACATTACCGCGTACCAAACGCCCCCTTAGTGAAAAATAACTCGGTTTTTCAAAGACCGAGTGTTAGAATTCGAAAAATTCAATACTAAAATTCGGTCTTTGAAAAACCGAGTTAGTTTTCACTAAACTTGGTCTTTCAAAGACCGAGTGGGTCGTTTGGGGAATTAAAAAAAAGTAGGCCGGTTTGAAAAAAACTTTCAAAAAATAGGTTGGTTTAGGAAAAAATTCAAATTATCCTTGGAGTGAATAGGGTGATCGTGCAGAATTAAAACTTAAAGAAATAAAGTAAAGTAAAATAAAGTAAATCTAAGAGAGACAAGAAAATCAAACACAGATGACGCAGCGATATAACGTGGTTCGACTCCCTGGTCTACGTCCACACCACCTACTTGTAGCAATTCTCTGCCACAAGCATTCCACTATACTCAAAACTCTTGTACAGAGATTCTCGAATTCAGGCCGAGAAACTTATTACACCCACATAAATTCTAATCCAAGTCCCGTCAATTTACCGAAGTGGAAAAGAAAAGAAAAGATAACTCAATATCACTTAAGATCTTGACTAAAGAATACAACCAATTTAACGCTCACACTCGGTTGATCATCAAGAGATTAGTTCCAAGTATTTTTCTCGGTTAGAATCAGTAGAGAAGACACAGTGGATTTGTTCTATTAAATAGAAGAGAGAGTGTATCGATCAAAAGTAGAAACGATATATTCCAAAAAAAAAGTATACAGCTTAAGTTGCGGTCGACCGGTAGAAGTGTGCAGTCGACCGTTCAGCTCTCTGGCGTAGCTAGAGAGATGAATGGCCGACCGCTTTCTTAATCAACTGAAGTTGCGATCGACTGCGACGGTCGACCGGTATTAGGTACGATCGACCGGTTCTTGACAGTATAAATTGTTGTAGAATATGAGAATGGAATTTTTGTATTTATTTTGTCATCCTCGTGTCATGCTATTGTCATTGTTAATAATTTGGAATTTTTTGTTTTATCAAATTGTTAAGATGTATATTCTAGTGCGCTATGGCAGGTTGAAGATTATTTTTGTAGAGCAAGATCAGAGCTGTATAGTCTCTATTTAATGTTGCATAGTTAGCAGTATTCGAATAAGAGTTGCGCAATTTTTCGCCATACAAAATTAACAAAAGAGAACACTAACAATACACATGCAAGTAAAAACAATATATATAGAATCTTTATCTTTTTATCTTTTTACTATCGGTTGCGAATAGTCTGATTTAAATTGTAGAAAAAAGGTTCAGAGAAGCTGACATTATTTCTTTATTATTTCCACCTATCTCTACCGGCAATCGTCATAAGTTTTACACACTCGCTTCTCAATGATTCACGAAGATTATCATCAGCGCTAATCATATTCCCCAATATGAAAATACACGTTCAAAGTAGTTTCCTCTCACTTTCTTGAAAACATCAACTACACAACAGCATATAAAGTTTATCAGATGCATATCGATCTTTATATAAATTAATTGAATCTAGCTCATGCAGTATTAGGGGGTGTAAAATGAACAGCACAGTCCGTCGTCCGTCCGAGTCCAGTTCGGAAAATGGTCCGATCGTGGAAATGGTTCGATCGTGGACCGTCCGAACTGTTATACGAACTGAACTTGAACAAACTATTAGGTCCGATACTTTACCGAGCTCAAGCCGAACATACGTCCGTCTGAGTATTATTGCGGTCCGATATTTTACCGAACCGAGTCCGGACTATTAAAAAAAAATTCCGACCTGGACCGAGCTGAACATAAACACGTCCGAATAGAATTTAGGTCCGAGCTTAAACATATGGTTGTCTAGTCTCAATCGGTCCGATTTACAGGCCGATGCAGTATAATTTTTCCAAAGTGTACTAAGAAATTTTGGGCTCAAAAATATCAATGGGCTTCACATTTTCAAAATTTTGGGTTCGAAATTATCAATGGATCTCACTTTTATTCAAGGCCCATCAGTTTTTAGGGACCCATAAATTATGCAAAACGCAAAAGAAGATATTTGCAATTTCATAAAGAAGCATAGAAATATTTGCATAAATCCTTTAATTTGGATTTGATGTAAATCACTCTCCAAAACCCCCCAAATCCGAAATAAACCCTAGAAATTCCTCCTTAAAATTCGAGCTCGATCTCGTTCTCGTTCTCGATGGAGAAGAAGAGAGGGAGAGCTGCGGTTGTCGTCCTCGGCGACATCGGGCGTAGCCCTAGAATGCAATACCACGCCCTCTCACTCGCTCAACAGGTAATTTGACCAAACTCGATCCAAAGCTACAATCTTGGGATTTGATTGGTTTGAATAGAGATTGGCTTTGTTTTTTATTCGATGCAGGCGCATTTGCAAGTGGACATTGTTGCAAATGGAGGTTTGAATCCATTTTTTGTACCAATTTGGTTAAAAAAGGACACATGTTTAATCTGGATTCAATAAATTGTGATGGAGGAGTAATTTGATTGAGATTTTTTTAGATGGGTTTTGAAAATCAGAATCTGGGTCGGGTTCAGGTCATACCAAACATATCAGAAGTTTCGATAGGTTAAATTTTGAGCTGATATGGCTGACTGGTTGCCGATATTGGCTGCGAATTACACCATGTTTGTGATGAATTTTTTCCCGAACTCGGCCACTTTTTGAAACTAATTTCCAAGATGACCTAGTTTCCAAAGTAATTCCGAGGATAGATCAGTCCTCATAGGCCCAGTAGTACCATATTGCTGCCTCTTCGATTTCGAGGCCGCAGCTGCGGCCTAAATGCCTATTATACACCTTTGGCTAATAGGCTGACTTGAGAAATTTTTTCCTAAGTGTAAAATGTGAAAAATACGAGGTCGCAGTACCCAACTGCGGCTTTGTACTTTTCTACTGCGACCTCGTGTTTTTCACATTTTACGCTTAGGAAAATTTTTCTCAGGCCTCTTCGATTTCGAGACTGCAGTTCAACTGCGGCCTAAGTCCATTTCATACAATTTAGGCTAATAGGCTCCGTGACTTACAAAAAAAATTTCATTAAGTGTAAATATGAAAAATACGAGATTGCAGTTGGGTATTGTGCCTCAATATAATATATGCTTCGTAGGGCTCAGTTTTCAGCATATAACTGAGGCCGCAGTTGTGAACTGTGGCATATGTTATATCGAGGCCGCAATACCCAACTACGATATCAGATTTTTCACATTTTACACTTAAGATTTTTTTTCCAAGTCTTGAAGCCTACTAGCCAAAGATGTATGATTTGTACTTAGGCCGCAGTTGTGAATTGTGGTCTCGAAATCGAAGAGGTCGCAGTTTAGTACCGTGGCCTATGAGGACTAGTCTACCTTCAGAATTAGTTTGGAAACTAGGTTATTTTGGGAATTAGTTTTAAAAAGTGGGTTAGTTCGGGAAAAAAGTCGTATGCGATAAAATGGAAGAATTCAACACGATTAGATACTAGTGAGAACAATGTATTGGACAGTACATTAGATTGATTTATGATACGAAGGATGTTAGCTGATGGAAGTAAGGGAACCTTGGGTGTTAATACATGTTCACGATTTTGTGGGAATTGCCTCGAGCAGTGATGGGCATTTTATTTGGGTTGAAAATCTAGTTGTTTTGATACATATCTTCATATGAAGGTGAAAACGTATGATTTCTATAATTGCCACCCATGTCATCCTAATCCAAGGATACTAGTATGGACATATTGTCAGGGCCTTTCGATAATCAAATTGAAATTGAAACACTTTATGTTACCAGTGCCTAGTCCAGGTACTCCCTACAACAACAACAACAACAAAGTCTTTTCTTCAACTAGTTGGGATCGGCTACATAAATCATGGTTTTCCATTCTACTCGGTTTAGCCAATATCTTCTGTAAGACCACAAGCTATCATATCTTTTCTCACCGTTTTCACCAAAGTAAGTTTAGGTCTTTCCCTACCCCTAGCTCTACCCTCTTATCAAATTACTTTTTTTAATAGGGGCACTACTAGGTCTACGTGTGACATAT
Organism: Hemerocallis citrina; assembly: GCA_017893485.1. Lineage (NCBI taxonomy): Eukaryota > Viridiplantae > Streptophyta > Magnoliopsida > Asparagales > Asphodelaceae > Hemerocallis > Hemerocallis citrina. The sequence continues at coordinate 230,655,000 of CM030367.1, forward strand.
CCAAATCACTTGAGACAATTCTCTCTTAACTTATCTTGGATATGAGCTACCTTTAGCATTGCCTGGCTTGGGATAAGCAACTCCGCCATTGCCTGTACCAAGCCAGGAATCCGACCACAAACCGAGTAAGGTGGAGGGTTGTGTTAGGCAGTTGACAGCTAACACAAAATTTTGTCAAATCCTATGAACATGACTACATGAGTCCATATACTCCCTCCGTTTCAAAATATAAGTCATTCTAGGTTTCTATACGACTATTAAGAAACAACCTAGGATTGAGTAAATGTACTCCATATTCTTGATTTTTGAAGCTCATAAATGAGCCATCAATTGTACAATGTCTTATTTGCCCTCCTCTATAATTTTTTATTACTTCTCTTAAAAGAAAGGACAAGGGTAAAATTTAAAATATCATAGAAATTAGTTCAGGAACATTTAAGAATGACAAGATATCTCATCAAAAACCTAAAGTGACTTATATTATGAAACCAAAAAAAAAAAAAAACTAGAATGACTTATATTTTAAAATGAAGGGAGTATTTAACTAAACATGGCTTTTGCTTCACCCTATGCATCTGGATGCAGACATGATAATGCATTGCGCAATGATTTATGAGATACCTTAATGTCAACACTCATTCTTCGTATGTTTATACACCATCATTAAATGCACTTAGTTTTGGGCTATGTTGCATAGGTACGAACCTGTTACGGATATTGGGATACGATAAATATGTAAAAAATAGGGAACATGACTACAGTTATATTATTTTAAATATAATTTAATAGATTAAAATCAACATAAAAGAAAATCCATATAGTTAAAAGAATTCAAATGCATTGAACATTAAATTGTTGAACTACAGAAAATAAGTCATCTAACTGTAACAAAAGTTTTATACTCTTAGTTATGACTATTTTAGTTACAATATATGACATACTTTATAATCCATACAAAAGTACACTAATACAAGTTTTTTTTAATAACTGGATATGGGTCAGACCATTATGTTTTTAGACCCAATAAAGTTATTAAAAAAACTCAATACTTGCCTGCCGTACCCGGTACGATACCCATACTGATGGGTATCGGTACATGAGGTACCCCTGCTTTGTAGGTTTTGGGCAATATCCTTATTATAAATCATAACATCGAATTAAGACTTACCAATTTTTCTTTCTGATCCTTCTTTTTATGAATAAAATATAACTACTCGCTATTAATATTAATGACACTGTTAAAGTAGTGCTTAGTTTAGTCTCACATCGGAAAAATGTATTAGTTTACTTTTGGTCAGCTCCTATGTATGCAAGGCATTGTACTAAGTCATAATCATCTCAGTAAAGTATTCTTTCTTTTCTCTATACTATACTAGTTGTTGCTGCTGATTTTGGTGTAGGAGCAAACAGATGTATTTGTTGATTCTTTTTGAAACAAATAAGACAAACCTGTTGACTTTTGACTGGCGTTTGACTGTTTCTCGCTGCTGCCGTTAACCTGCAAAAAGTTCGATACACCGGGATGGATCCTGGTGACGAACCCTCTGACGCTTAGTCAGTAATAAGGAAGATTATGAAAGAGCGATTTGTGGAAAAAATATTGATTACATTTTTTATGGTGGGGGAGAGAGGTATTTATAGTTGCCTTTAGAGACAGTTTAGAGATAATTATTTATCTTTATATCCTGGTGTTTTTGGATAAGATAAGATGTAGAGTTTAAATCGTTTTATGATAAGATATTTGGTTTAAACTGTCTCTTAGAGATAATTATGATTTTGGATTACTCTTTAAATGACCTGGGATGCTTTGTAATGGGTTATCACCCTGACCCAGTAGGACAGTCCCATTTTTGGATTATTGGGCTTTGAAGAAAGACCCAGTTTCTAATTCGAACCCATTTGTAGGTGAAATTACCATTTTACCCTTGAGAGCTTTAAGATTCGTGCCCGATTGAACGGTCCCGATTTGGTTCTATTTTTAGCCATATCACATGCCCCCCTCCTGAAGACTGAGTTTTACAGCCTTTGAGGAGTAGTTCGCCCGTTTTGAACGGCTTATAGAATTTATCGGAGTTCTCGGGGGGAGTTTAGATCTTACTCGAGGTTTAATGGTGTTATTCTAAGCTTGTAAAATACCAATTTTTTTTAGAATTTTCTGGATATTTAGTGATTTTTTGAGATTTTTCTGAATTTTTTCCAATTTTTAATCATTTTTTGAATTTTTTATTCAATTTTTGAATTTAAATAATTAATTTCCAAAAATTTTAATTAACTATTCTAATTAAATAATTATAATTTTAGAATTTTTAAATTATATTCTGAATTAATTATTATTTTTAGAATTTTTTTAATTATTTTTTTATTTTAATTAATTTTTCGAATTTTTTAAATAACTAATACAAATTAATAATTAATTAAATAAATTAATATTTACCTATACACGTGGCGCAAACATGTGCGTTGATCACGATCATGAGAGCGCGCATCGGGAGGCAGGGTGTTTTCTTGCGTTTTCACACTCGGAACACGCTTTGCTCGGATCGCGCCGATCGTGCGCTGAGAAGGCTCGAAATGGCGCCACGTGGCGGTCAACATAGACCGTTGACTTGGTCAACGTTGACCCCTCTTTTTTCTTCCTTTCTTTCTTCTCTCTTGGACTTCGTCTTCGACCCTGCCCTTGATCATGCCTTCGACTCAGACCATGCCTCCGCCTTCGACTTCAACTCTGACTCCAACTCCAACTCCGTCTCCAAGGGCGTCACTGGAGCTCGGCGGAGGGTGAGCTCAACGATGAGAAGAGCTCGACAGAGCTTCGGGAAGGAGCTGCTTTGCGATGGGTTCGGAGCTCGACGAAGCTTCGACGAGGGAGGAGCTTGTCGGCGTTCTGAGCTCAGTGAAGCTACGGTGGAGCTCGACGCCAATGGAAGAGCCTGGTGAGGGGGACTCACTGATGCGGAGACGAGCTCGACGAGGAAGGAGGGGAGCTCTACATTTGAGCGGTGCTCGCGAGGGAGGAGTTCAGCGGTGGAGTCGAGCTGGCGATGGAGGGGGCTCGGCTAAGGGTGAGCTCGACGATAAGAAGAGCTTGACAGAGCTTCGGGAAGGAGCTGCTTTGCGATGGGTTCGGAGCTCGACGAAGCTTCAACGAGGGAGGAGCTCGTCGGTGTTCTCAGCTCAGTGAAGCTACGGTGGAGCTCGACGTCAATGGAAGAGCCTGGCGAGGGGGACTTACTGATGCGAAGATGAGCTCGACGAGGAAGGAGGGGAGCTTGCGAGTAGTATTGGTATCGGGTCGGGTCGGGTCCGGGCCCTATCAAAATATACCTACCCGTTCGGGTAGGGACGGGATTGTGAGCGGCGAGCGGAGGCGGCGAGCGGAGGATTTAGAATAAAGGAGAGAAGAAAAAGGCATGAGTTTTGAGTTTGGAAGATGAAGATTTAGAATTGAGGAGGAAGGAGGGGAGTGATGAGGATATAATATTTATTTTTATGTTAGTTTTTTGGGTTTTTTTAATGGGTCCAGGTCCGGGTCGGATCTCTTTTGAGCGGATCCGGACCCGAAAGTACAACGGGTCCCATTTTAGAACCCGGACCCGAATAGGCCGTGTCGCTTCCGGTCCAATGCCGGGTCCGGGTCGGGTCCGGATCGGATCCGGGTTTTGGGTATTTATACCAATGCTGCTCGCGAGGGAGGAGTTCGGCGGTGGAGTCGAGCTGGCGTTGGAGGGAGCTCGACGAGGAGAAGAGCTCGACAGAGCTTGGGAAGGAGCTGCTTTGCGATGAGTTTGGAGCTCGACAAAGCTTCTACGTGGGAGGAGCTTGTCGGTGTTCTGTGCTCAGTGAAGCTATGGTGGAGCTCGACGCCAATGGAAGAGCCTGGCGAGGGGGACTCACGGATGCAGAGACGAGCTCGACGAGGAAGGAGGGGAGCTAGACATTTGAGGGGAGTTCGCGAGGGAGGAGTTCGGTGGTGGAGTCAAGCTGGCGATGGAGGGAGCTCGGTGAGGAGAAGAGCTCGATAGAGCTCGGGAAGGAGGAGCTGCTTCGCGATGGGTTCGGAGCTCGACAATGGAGGGGAGGAGAGGAGCTCGAGCTTCGACATTGGAGCTCGGCGTTAGTTTTTTGGCGCTCAATTCCGAAGGAGAAGAAGAAGATGAGTGTTGCGAAGGAGGGTTGCGGGTTTGCGGGCAGTGAGACCCGTACTCGTAGACCCGTTGGCAATTTATTTCAAAAGATCTATTTGTTTCCTCATCCCTTTTTGAAGGACCCAGGTCGATAGCTTCAAAATTTCATGATCTCAAGAACTGTTGTTTCTTAGAGTAACTAAGCTTGCAACGACTGGAGAAGAAAATGCATAGATAGGACCATATGCATGCAAGAAGTATTCATTTCCAAGTAAATATGAAAGTGGCTCATACATTTGGATTTGCTTTTGGGTTTGGGTTATAAACCTGACCCGATCTGAAGCTCTTCCTCTTTCACGAACTGAGTGTATTTGCTTGGATTTTTTTTTTTGGGTGCATCTGAGCCGTCGATCAAGATCAAGTACGGATCGGGAGAAGCTTTTCTCCATTTTCCAGTTCGGGAACACGTTTGCCCGGATTTGGGATCCGAGCGACGTGGCGAGATCTGAGCCGTCGATTTGGATCAGGCGCGAATCCTGAGGCGGAGATTTTTCCTAATTTCCCGTTTGGGGACACGTTTTCTCGGATTTTGGATCCGAGCGACGTGGCAAGATCTGAGCCGGCGATCTGGATCAGGCACGCATCCTAAGGCAGAGATTTTCATTTCACGTTCGAGGACACGTTTGCTCGGATTTTGGTACTAAAGAGCTATGGTTGCTCGACTGTGTGACACGTGTCTTTTGACCGTTGACCAGTTAATGATTTGTTCGCTCGGCGCAGCTGTGTTGTAACCCACTTTTCTGGTGCTACGGATGTCCGATTGGGGCATTTGACCCCTTGTTTCGAAGCTGACTCAAGGATCTACAATTTCTGTTTAGAAGTTAGTTGAAGAATCATCCTTCTTCATGGTCAAAATAGTCCCGCAACATTTTCGTCTTCATGAAGTTGAGAAGAGCTTTGTATGACTCTTGGGAAGATCAATTCTTGGAGGCGAGTCTAAGGAGCGTCTTTAGACGAGTTAGGCTCCGAACTCTTTTGGAAGAAGGCTGCTCAGGAGGTGAGTGGGAGGAGAGCATCACCAGGCTCTAGGAGAGAGCCGTTTGGGAGGTGAGTTTGAGGAGCAACTCTAAGGGAGAGTTGAGCTCCGAACTCGTTTGGAAGAAGGCCACTCGGGAGGCGTGCGTGGGAGGAGCATCACCAGGCTCTAGGCGAGAGATGTTTGGGAGACAAGTTTGAGGAGCAACTCTAGGGAACAGTTGAGCTCCGAACTCTTTCGGGAGGCGAGCGGAGCGAAGAGCATCACCAGGCTTTAGGAGAGAACCGTTTGAGAGACAAGTTTGAGGAGCAACTCTAGGGGAGCTCCGAACATGCTTATTGCAAAATTTAACTAGTAGTGGGATTAGTATGAATGTTCGTTTTGAGCCCCGAAACCGCATACTTGCAAGCTGTGAGGGTAATTTCGAACCATGATTGTGAACTTCGAACTAGTTGTTACGGAGTTATCAACAAGTTGTAGGAGTAATTCTGAATGGTGAGCTACTTCGCACTTGCTCGTTCGCAAGCGGCTAAAGCGGCATCGAACCAAGTGTTGGATTCCGAACTTGTTGTTTTAAGAATTTCAACGAGTTGTAAGAGCAATTCTGAATGGTGAGTTGCTCCGTACTTGCTTGTTTGCAAGCGGCTAAAGCAGCGTCGAACCAAGTGTTGGACTCCAAACTTGTTGCTTTAGGGGGTTAACGAGTTGTAGGAGCAATTTCGAATGGTGAGCTGCTCCGCACTTGCTTGTTTACAAGCGACTAAAGCGGCGTCGAACCAAGTGTTGAACTCGAAACTTGTTGTTTTGAGGTTAGCAAGTTGTAGGAGCAGCCTTGTAGGACAAGCTGGACCCCGAACTTATCATTTAACGAGTTATAGATGTGACTCACAGAGATAGAGATGAGGCAAATGCAATAATTTTCAATAGAAAAAAGCTAAGTTTTATTGAAACAAACTAAGTGGGCGCTTTAATGGGACGAGCCATTATTACATGCTTTTGGCCGTGTTACAAGCATCGACCTTATTGAATATTGAAAACCTACTTCTACGATAAGGTGAAGGCCTCTCGGAAGGAGTTTGATTCTCCTCTTATTGGACCTCCATGGATAAGGTGGAGGATGGCCCCAGGTTCGGAGTCTTGGAACTCGGCGGGCCTCTCGGTTCGCTTGTTGACTCGGGGTGGAGGATCGGCCCCGTCCTTTCTGACGAACTTGGCCAGGTGTCCCCACTTATGAGTTCTTTGATCTCCTCTTTGAGAGCCCGACAATCATCCGTGTTGTGGTCGTGATCCCTGTGAAAGCGGCACCACTTATCCCTGTTCCTTTTCTTGCCAGGGGTATTCATTCTAAAGGGACCGCGGAGTAGCGCTTCTTTGTCCACCTCCATAAGAACTGCTGATATACTAGTGTTGAGGGGGGTGAACTTCTCAAAACGAGGAGCTGGGCGGCGCTGGCCATTGTCGTCCTTCTGAAATTTCTGGGACCCTTATTCGCTTGTATTCTTCCGTTTGTTCCCGGAAGATGACTCCTCTTGAGTGGGGGGTTGAAAGCTTCTTCCGCTCGGATGTACTTCTCACTCCTAAGCAAGAGTTCTGTGAAGTCCCGAGGAGTCTTCTTGGCAAGAGACGCCTAGAGGTTGGCGTGATGGACATTGAGTCTGAATGCTGCAGAGGCCACTGATTGGTTGAGAGAGGCAATAGATCGGGCCTCGGCGGTATAGCGCCGAACGTAATCTCTTAGGCGTTCACCATTTCTTTGGCTGAGGGCTAGCAAAGATGCACTTGTTTTCTCGGCTCGGCGACTGCCAACAAAGTGGGTGATGAAGAGCTTCGCAAACTATCCGAATGAGAAGATGGAGGCTGGGGATAGACGGGAGTACCACTCTCGCGCTGGTCCCCTCAACGTTGCTGGGAAGGCCTTGCAGTTGCAGAGGAGCGCGTCCGAGGCTTGACGAATCTTCATGAGAGTTTTAAAACTCTCGAGATGATCAGCCGGATCTGACTCCCCATTGTAGGATTCAAAGTGGGGCGGCCTAAAGGTTTCGGGGACCGGAGCTTCCATGATGGCCCTGGAAAAGGGAGGTCTGCTTGGGCAGAACTTATTGGTCCACTGTTCTTCTTCGGAATTGATCTTGTTGTGGCGCCTCTCCATCTCGTGGAGACGGCGGTGGACTGAGTCATCCCTCCGGTGGATCTAGTCGACCCTCGGGACTCTCCTTCATGAGTAGCAGTATGGCGAGGACTAGGCGCACGCTGATCCTGACTTGTGGCAATATTAAGAGCTCGCATGATATCTTCTTTGAAGTTCTGGAACTCGGCCTGTGTGACGGGTGCCCCTCCAGCTTGGCGGTACCCTGGTGCGGCTCGGCTTATTGGAGTATGACTTCTCTGCCGACGACATGGAGGGAACTCTCTTCGCCTCCTCGGGGGAGGGGATCTTCTGGTCCTCGGCCTACGGGGGGTCCGGACTCTCATGGCCCCTGGGCGCTCGGGTTGAGGGACTTTCTCAAGGGCTCGCCTTTCATTCAAGTGAGTTCGGAGGTCGACTCCCTGTTGACGGTTAACAATTATTTGACGGAGATCCTGCCTGGGAGGGCTTTGAGAAGCCATAGAGTCAGTTGAGGGATTCGAGATCCCCCGGGGCAGCCCCCCGAGACCCTAGAGGGGCCTGTTGAGGAGGAAGCTGTTGGGAAAGGGGTTGTTCAAGCTGCGGTTGTTGAACTTGTTGGTCGAGTTGAAAAAGATCTTGGAGTGGAGGAGGAAGAGGAGTGGCTCTTCGGCTGGAAGCCGCTGCTTTTCATTTCCCTTTCGGAGGCATGGCTTGGAAACTAACTTCACCAGTGAAGGTTGGATTGCTATTTCTTGTTCCCACAGACGGTGCCAATCTGTTGCTACTGATTTTGGTGTGGGAGCAAACAGATGTATTTGTGGATTCTTTTGGAAACAAATAAGGCAAACTTATTGACTTTTGACCGGCGTTTGACTATTTCTCGCTGCTGCCGTTAACCTGCAAAAAGTTCGATACACCGGGATGGATTCGGGCAACGAACCCTCCGACGCTCAAGTCAGTAATCAGGAAGATTATGAAAGAGCGATTTGTCGAAAAAAATTTGATTACATTTTTTATGGTGGGGGGAGCAGTATTTATAGTCGTCTTTAGGGACAGTTTAGAGATAATCATTTATCTCTATGTCCCGGTGTTTTTGGATAAGATGTAGAGTTTAAATCGTTTTATGATAAGAGATTTGGTTTAAACCGTCTCTTAGAGATAATCATGATTTTGGATTACTCTTTAAATGACCTGTGTTGGTTTGTAATGGGTTGTCACCCTGACCGAGTAGGACAGATCCGTTTTTGGGTTATTGGGCTTTGAAGAAAGACCCAGTTCCCAATTTGGACCCGTTTGTAGGTGAAGTTACCGTTTTACCCCTGAGAGCTTTAAAACTCGTGTCCGATTTGAACGATCCCGATTTGGTTCTATTTTTAACCATATCACTAGTTTTTTGCACGTGCTTTGTAGTAATCTACACGTGCTTTGTACGTTTTAATAAATATACATTTTAAAGTAAATACTAAGACGTAATCTGGCCTCAAACCTGAGACATTTGTTTACTTGTCACATACTCTTTACAAATTATCCATAGTGGCACCAACTTTTATTTATATGAGTGACATTTTTGTAAATAATTATGTTGTAAATAAATTTAAACTTTGAGAATATTATGGTAACTAACAATAGTTGAGTAAATGAATGGTTAATATAACTTCCACTTAAAAAAGAATGATTGAGATTAGATGGTTGAATGTCTCCAAATGACAACCCCAACTCTCCCATTACAATATTAGAGATTTTAACATGGTATCAGAGCTGGAGAATTATACACAAATTCTCCACAAAAATTTAGTGTTCTTTGTTCTTTCCTTTTTTTTCTTCTCAAAACAATAATAATAAAATAAAAAATAAAATAAATAAAGTTAAAATTCTCTCATCTTCTTTTTCCCGATCCTCTCCTAACTCATATTAGCCCACTGCCCGCCTCCTCTCCTCAGCCCGACTTCGCCTCCTCTGTTGCCTGTCGCCTCCCTTCCCTCCTGCCGCCCTCCACCCTAGCCACCCTCGCCGCCCCTCCTCAGCCCCCTTCCTCCCGTAGCCAATCTATTGCCATCTTCCCGTCGATGCCTTCCCATCGCAACCCACCCATCACCGCCATCCATCTCAGCCCCGAACACCCCTCCTCCATCCCCTCCAGATCCCACCCTAAACCCAAACCCATCACCTAAATCCAACATCCAGAACCAAACCCAAATCCAAATCTAAATCCAAATCCAAAACCCAAATCATATCCAGTTCCAAAACCCAAATCATATCCAGAACTAGATGCAAAATAAACCAAATTGAACCAAACCAGACCCAAACTGGCCCAAACCAACCCCAAAGACCTTGATTTGACCAAAATAACAGTGAAGTCTCGTGATGTGTGTTGTCTCGTGATGCGTGCCCGCACTTGATCTTCTTCATACTCATCAACATCACCATAAGATCTAATCTAGATTTGCTCCAATGGCAATCTCCTCCCCTTCAACGGTGACCAATCCTCCTTCTCTGTTGCAGGTGGAACCCATGACCACTGAGCATCTCTCAGGCTGTGATGACAATCGCAACTTCAATATGAGCCGCTCTCATCCGTATGAGACGTGTTGCATACATCTCGGCCATCCTCATGCTGCTTATCAGTATTCCACCGTGAAACCTTCTCCTTTCATTGATGCTCCTACAGATGTGTCGACTCATTCCAATATACCATTTCTGCTGGAGAGTATCAGGCTTTCAACACCATGTTGTCTCCTTCTGGTAACACTGCTCACTCGGGTAATGTTCTTAGTTACTCTACTGATCCCGGGTTGTGGCACCGACGGTTGGGTCATCATTCCTCAACTACTCTCAAATAATTGGTTTCCAGTTTTAAGGTATCTTGTGAGTTATGTGAGTTAGGTAAACATTATTGTTACCGCTGATTTCGGTGTGGGGGTAAACAGATAGAATTTGTGAATCCGAGGAAAACCTGAACAGCTGACTCGGCCTTCTTGCTCCTGCCGCAACCTGCAAGGAAGTGCGAGACACCGGGGTTGATTCCGGCGACGCACCCTCCGACGCTCTTGTCAGTAATCAGCCAAAGATTAAGAAAGAGCTTAAGGTGGAAAAAGAGTGATTAACCTGGTCTTGGTGGTAGAGGGGCTGTATTTATAGTCGCCTTTGGAATGATTTGGGGCCTGATTTCCTGCCTAACAGTTAGGAGGAAAATCCTCTTATTCTGTTTTTGGGAAGTTGGCCCCTGATTCCCTGGTGAGAGCCAATCAGGTTTATTGATTTGATTTGATCAAATCAGTGGCCTGATTCTCCTCTCTTGGTGGATCGGGCTTGTATCGGGTCGGAACCCATGCCCGGTTGAAGCGGATCTGTTCGGGTGGTTGGTCCTGTGAGAAGGAGGCCCAATACCCGTTTTGGATCCATCTGTATGTGAAATTACTTTTTTACCCCCATGCTCTAGGATTCGTGCTCGATCTGGACGGTCCCGATTTAACCCCATTTTTAGCCATATCACGAGCCCCCCACTCCTAAAGGCTGAGCGTGATCAGACTTTGAGGAGTAGTTCAGCTGTCTCAATGGCTGGTGGAGTTGTGGGATTTCGAATCTAGAAAGGGGGTAATGAGGTAATTTTTGATGCGGTAAGCTGCTCTTGAGCTGAGTCGGGTATCTGATGGTCTTTTATCTACTTTTTTCGAAGTACTTGTTTAATTCTGCGATGTGTTTGCTAATCGTTCGGGGACTTTAGCGGTGCATTCGGGGTAATAATTGTTCGCTCCGGGGTCCGAAAGCGTGTCCCCGAATTTTCAATCATTTCCCAGAATTTTTAGCTAATTTTTCCGAATTTTTAGCAATTTTTTTCGCAAATTTTAAACAAATAAAACGATTAAAATAAATAAAAAATGATCTAAATACCGATTAATGGCGTGGCTTGATCTGAGCCATTGATCATAGGCGAGCACAAATTTCGGAAGGATCTGACTGCTGTTGTAGCTCGGCAGCGTCTTTCTCAATTTTCGAGCTCGGAAAGGCACTTGCTCGGCTGCCGACCGGAGACTAGGGGGTTCGGCGTTCCGAGCGACGTGGCGCAATCTGAGCCATCGGATGGTGGCGCATTTTCCAAGAAAACGCTATCTTGTCTTTTAGCGCACGCGGCGCAATCTGGACCATTCATCGTCAGGAGCACGAATTTCTGAGAGATCGAACGGTCGCGATTGATCGGTGGCATTTTTCCTCCATTTACGAGCTCGGAAAGGCACTTGCTCGGACGCCGACCGAAGGCAGTGGTGTTCGGCAGGTCGAGCGACGTGGCGTTATCTGAGCCGTCGGATGTTGGCGCGTATCTCGAGACGGGCGCAGCTCCCAAGAAAACACTATCTTGTCTTTTAGCGCGCGTGGCGCAATCTGGGCCGTCTGATTGAGATCAGATGCGAAAGTTGAGGGGAAAGTGGTTTTTCCCCGTTTACGAGCTCGGAAAGGCTCTTGCTCGGACGCCGACCGAGGACCTGTGGTTTCTCACAATCCGGGATGGTTCTGTTCTCAAGGGTATTAATTGTGCTCTGGGACTTGCGCGGCGTTCTGCCTTCCCAATGTCATTAAGGATAAGTCCCTTAATTAATACGCGGCGTTTCAACTTCCGAGGGTCATAATGACTGGTTCTTGAAGGTTGGCTATAAGTACTCCGCTCTCTTCGCCATTTCTGTCATAATCAACATAGAGTCTCAGACCTCGGGGGCACTTAGCCTTGGGTAGTTTCTCTCTCGAGGTCCGGGGAGGTGGTCGCCCTTCTACCTGGTTTTCCCTTTGTTCTTGACGGCCCCAAAGTGGATGTCAGGAGCGAGGGGGGAACGAGGTAGTAGTGGTGGCGACCGTAGTTCGGATCCGAGGGAGGATTTACTTCGGAAGGACGGGCGGTCGCCTTGTTGTCTTGTTGTTTCCCCATTCCTCACTGCTCCGAATGGGGGTGTTAGGAGCGGGGAGCAATAAGACAGTAGGGCCGACGGCAATAGTCCGGACCCGGGGTGTGGGCCTCTTCGGAAGGACGGGTGGTCGTTCTCTCACCAAGATCTTCTGCTTTCTTTGGTGGCTCCGAAGCGAGCGTCGGAGTGAGCGGAGGTCTTGGCGAGAGAGTGGCGATCCATGTCCAATGCCGATCTCCGGGCCATCCGAGCTCGTTTGTTGCAGCTCGGGCTTTTGGACCGTCCGAGCCTGTTGTTAGCAACTGTGAAGGCGCTGCGGTTAGAGCCCTCCTGGCAAGCCGCGCCTTCCAGTTGCAAACAACTGGCTAGGAATGGTGCGTGTCTCCCGATCCTTGAGTGTGGATGGGTCCCCTCTCATCTCTGTCTTCCTTCCGGGCTGATGGCTTCTGATGGGCGTCAGCCCGGGGGAGTTAGAGACGAGAGGAGTGCCGATCTGTTTCTGACCGGGGCCCGTGGGTCGGTAGGATACCGGCCGAGCCACGGGACCTGGGAGGCGCTTGCCGAAGGCGGCGCCTCAAAACTGAATCAAAATTTTATTGCCTTCCTTGGACGTAGGTGAGGCATCCGAAGGTTCGATCATCCGAGCGGCGTGGCGTAATTAGAGTCGTTCGACGCTGGCGCGTATCTTGAGACGGGCGCGTTTCTCGAGAAAACACTTTCTTGTCGTGTAGTGTTCTCGACGAGATCTGGGCCGTCTGATTGAGATCACGCACGAGTATTGAGGAGAAAGTAAGTTTTCTCCGTTTACGCGCTCGGAAAGGCACTTGCACGGATCCCGACCGGACCCTGTAGCCGTAATGTAAGTTTCGCTTGCAGCTCGGATTCAGATCCCCTGGTGCCGAGCTAGCTGACTTGGTGATGGGGACAGCGGTTGTGGGCCTTCGCGATGTTTCGAGAGCGGCCCAAAAGTCACTTTGGGAGTCCAAGGGACGTCCCGTTTTCACTATAAATCTTCACCCCCCCTAGACCAAGTCTCACTTTTCGTTTTTACTCTCTCTCCTCAGTTTTTACTTTGCTGCGAAGTTTTCTGCTCTCTGGCGGTGTTGCTGGCTGTCGCGGTAGCGTTCGTAGACTCCGGTGAACTCTCCGACCGTACACGTCACTTCAAGGTCAGTTTCTATCCCTTCTCTCTTTGAAATGGTTAAGATCACTGAGACCCCCGCCTCGGAACAAACCGTTGGCCGAGGGGATAAAGGGAAGGGTGTGGCTGAGCCGAGCGAGCAGGAGGTCGTTCGCCCGGATAGAGAAGGCGATGTGGCCGAGCGGCCTAGGGAGGTTGAGGCCCCGTCCGGGAAAGGCAAGGCCGTGGTCACCATTGTGGAGACGCCGAAGAGGGCGGGGGCGTTCGGTCGGCAACCCATCGTCTTGTCGAGTGTGAGCGGCGTTCGGGACTACGCTGATGACGTCCTGGAGAAAGTGACTCAGGGTACGGCCCCACTGGTGGAGGAGAATGAGCCGAGGGAAGTTTCCGAGGTGGACCATGCCATCTCGTCGCTCACCAAGGATGACCTTCGGATGATCCGAGAGGGGTTCCGGATCCCGCTAGAGTATGCCCTGCTTCTCCCTAGTCCGGGTTTTCGAGCAAACACGTGCTGTTCGCCAGACGTGTGTGTCTTCCCGGTCGATTCCCTTATCGCCGGACTCCGCTTTCCCCTCCATCCGTTCGTGGTCGAGGTCTTGGTTTTCTACGGCTTGAGTCCTGCTCAGCTGGCGCCGAACACATGGAGGCATGTTACAGCCTTCGTCCTTCGATGCCAAGAGGTTGGCGCTAAGCCGAGCATGTTCCTCTTCCGTAATCTTTACCGACCCTGCCAGCCGAGGAAAGAAGAACAGAGGTTCTACCTGTCGCCCCGGCCGGGCGTGAAACTGATCGAGAATCCGGACTCGATCAAACACTGGAAGACAAAGTACTTCCTCGTCCGATCCCTGACGCCGTGGGTGATACCGGCTGTTTGGGAGACGGAGGGCCTGCCCAAGCGCACCAAGAAGGAGGTGCCACTGAACGAGGGAGAGGCCGAGGTCCGGAGGAGGCTCCTCGCTTTGCCAACCATGAGTTGGAAAGATATTACAGAGGAGGATCTGTTCCGTGGGGGTCTCAGTCCGATCGACCCTCGTACGCTTCTGGTATCTATACTTATCGTTTAAAGCTTTTGCAGAGACGATGAAGATGGACTACAGGGCCCTGATGGCGAAGGGTCGTTCGGAGCAGGAGAAGAAGAAGAGGTCGGCGGCGGAGACTCAGGAGAGCCGGCCAGCGAAGAAGCCTTCGGTCGCGAAGACCGCCGAGCAGCCGAAGGTCGTGGTCCCTGACCCTGCGGAGGTCCAGGTCCTCGACCCGCCCGCTCCGGATGCTCCGACACCGACCCCGAAGGGGGACGCTCCTGGTCCGTCGGTCGGCACGTTCGGCGTGACGGAGGTGTTGTCCCTCCAAGTTCCGCCCCTGACTGCCGAGGCGGAGAAGATCCTGACCGAGCGCCACAAACAGATCTTTGTCCCCGACTGGCAAGTCATGCAGGTCGACGGCTTCTTGGGCGATGGCAACATCTGTATGGAGGCCGTGAAGCACCTGCCGACCCCGAAGGACCGAGCGACCCTGAAGGCAGGGCAAGCAGGGGACGCCGTGATGCAGATCGCTCGGAACACTATGTCGGTAAGTTGGCCGGGCTCTTTCTCTTTGGCTTTTCTTCCTTTGAGTTTTTCTCCCCCTCTTTTTTCTTTACCAAGTATTTGGGTTCGGATTTTAATCCGTCGCTCTTTTCCAGACCCTCTGCCACTTCAACTTCCTGGTCGAGGAGATGGCGAGCAAGGAGCAGGAGAAGGAGCGGGAGAGGGCGGAGCGCGTCAAGGTTACGCAGCGTCTCGATGCCGAGCAGCTCCTCTCGACGAAGAGGGCTGACGAGGTGAAGGGGTTGGAGGGGCAGCTGGCCAAGTCCATTCAGCTGTCGAAGGACACGGCGGCTAAACTTGAGGCCGCGGAGAAGGAGGTCGCCGAACTGAAGGAGGCCTTGGCCACCGCTCGGTCGGAGGCGGAGAAGGCCCAGAAGAGGGCCGAGAGGACCCAGGCCAAGCACCAGAAGAAGGTGAAGAGGGTGAAGAAGGCCGTGCAGGAGGAGGCTGCTCAGCATATGCTCCAGAACATGGAGGAAGCCTATGGTCGAGCGCTGACCCACATAGCCGCCAGGAACCCGGGCTTCGACATCTCCTCCTACCACTTTTACGACCCCGTGGAAGGGGAGGAGGGCGTGCCCGAGGGGATGCTCGGGCCTGCGGGAGAGACGGAAGTCGTCGAGGGTCCTGCGGGGTCCGAGGCCGAGGGGGAGAAGGTGGATGGCTCCGAGGAGGAGAGCTGGAGCGAGGGCGAAGGCGAGGGCGGTGACGAGGAAAAGACCGAGGGGTCGACGGACCCGAGCGGCAAAAAGGTCGACCCCTGACTCGGTTGTCTTCTTTTTTGTCTTTTTTTCTTTTGTAAGCCTAACTGCGGACTGGCCACCGCTAGTGTAAAGCTTTCACTTTGATTTTGAAATGAAAATATTTTGTTTGGCCAAAATTTGTCCAAGTATTGAGCTTCGAATTTGTGTGTGACTAGCCGTAGATGTTTCCGAGTGTTGGGTATCGGATTTATCTCTACTTTTCAGGTGAGGTTCGGTCCGGTCACGGAGCTCGTCTGCCTCCGGAAGGAGTTGGCCAAAATGAAACGTGAGCTCAAGGACAGCCGACAGAGGCGGTTTCTTCTGCTCGGCCAGGCAGAGGAGGTGAAGGCAGTTCTACGGAGGCAGTGCCGCGAGCTGTATCAGCTGCGGAAGCACTACCCAGCCCCTTGTCCCGGAGGGGAAGTCGAGCGGCTCCGCGGGGAGCTAACCGCCGCCGAGCAGAGGAATGCCGATCTTCTGGCGGAGGTCCGACACTTGGAGTTGGCGGAGAGGGAACGCTCGGCGGAAGCAGTTAAGCTGGCCTCCGAGCTGGAGAAGGCGTTGGCCGAGCGCAAGAGGCTAGTGGCCGACGTCGACAGGCTCAGAAGGATCACGATAGATAGGGGAATTGAGGTCACCCACTTCCGTCGGCTCGCTGCCGAAGGTGCTAATGCCTCCGGCTCGTCAAGGCCTTCTCGCCCAATGAGGTCGGCGAGGGACGACGTTCTTAGAGACAGGATTGTCGAATTGGAGGAGGAGATCGCGTCGCTCAAGCCTGCGCCGGAGAGGGCTAACGTTCGCAGTACTTCGTGCACCCGCGAAGAAAGTGAGAAGGGGATTA
Source organism: Hemerocallis citrina (assembly GCA_017893485.1). Lineage (NCBI taxonomy): Eukaryota > Viridiplantae > Streptophyta > Magnoliopsida > Asparagales > Asphodelaceae > Hemerocallis > Hemerocallis citrina. The sequence continues at coordinate 230,671,473 of CM030367.1, forward strand.
CGTTTTATGAGCTTGCGACGCGCTCGCCTATGACCAGGCGGAGTCCGGCTGACGCGCAGAGCAGCGCGGCTGTCTCGTCGAGCGGGGCCTCGGCAGGTGCCGTGGTCAGGGCTAGCAGCGAAGGGGGGTCGCGCTTCGTTGGTTTAGGATCGAGCTCGGAGGGCAGACTTCGTCGTTCTCGCGTATCCCTAAACCGAAGCATTCCCCTTCCGAGGAGATCTTGATCTTGTTGTTTTTTACTTCCGTTGATTGTTGTAAAGTTTAATTGTAGGGTCGGTTCGGCCATTTGTAACACCATTACATCTGAATGTGAATTTTGAAAGTTTCCTTAGAACATTTTGAAAGTGTATTGGACTTCGGCGGAGTATTGAACTTGCGTCATTCTCTTTCCCTTCTTTTCAGCTCATCGTGACGATCCATAGCTCGGACTCCGACCGTTCAAATGATGGCGCCGAATCCGGGGGCACCTCTGGAACGGTGGTTCTGAGCCCCAGGAGCGCCGATCTGAAGTTACACCGAGCCGAGAGTGAGTGGGATCACCTTTCGTTGGTCCTCAGTCTCCGGGAAGTCGAGGTCCAACGTTTGGAGAATAAGATCGTCGAGCTGAGCCCCACAGGAGAGGATGACGACTCGCAGGCCGCATTCAGCAACGCTCTTCGGGTCAAAAGCATTCGGCACATTCAGTCGAAGATTATTGCCGAGCGGGATGACTTGCTCTCGGAGATGCGGTACTTGCGGGCTGTAATAGCGAAGCTCCGGGGTGATGCAGAGGAGCTGTCAGCCGAGGAGGACGAGCGGTCGGCCGAAGAATTCAGTGAAGATATTTCTTTTTGAACACTAAGTGTTGTTGGTCGGAATTGTATCTTGCTTGCGAACATTTTGTAACTATGGGACGGATGTGGTTTGTATTCCGGCCTGGCTGTTTAATAAAATATTTTTTATTGCTCTGCGCTTTTGTCTTGTTTATGGCTGTGTTTTTTGCGCCGAGGTCTTAGAACCGAACATGCCGGTTTCGTCGGCGAGGTTGTTGGACTGAGCTGGCCACTATATGTGTGGCATTCTGTCGTTTAGCGACTTTGCCGGGGTGCGGCACGAACTCCCAGGCGGCTCTGTTCCTAAGAAAGTGCTATATTGTCGTTTAGCGTAGGTGGCAAGATCTGAGCCGCTGATTGTAAGCACGGATCTCGAGGCGGCTCAGCTCCCGAGAAAACGCTATCTTGTCGTTTTGCGCAGGTGGCGAGATCTGGGCCGTCTGATTGAGATCAAGCGCGAAAGTTGAGGAAAAGGGGGATTTTCTCCGTTTACGAGCTCGGAATGGCACTTGCTCGGCTGCCGACCGAAGGCAGGGAACTTTAATGAGTTGAGCGACGTGGCGCAACACGGACCGCTGGATGAATACGCGCATCTCGAGACGGGCGTAGCTCCCAAGAAAACACTATCTTGTCTTTTAGCGTTCTGGGCGAGATCTGGGCCGTCTGATTGAGATCAGGCGCGGAAGTTGAGGAGAAGGTGAATTTTCTCCGTTTATGGGCTCGGAATGGCACTTGCTCGGACTCCGATCGAAGGGTAGGTCCATCCTACTTGTTTTCCCCCGTTTCCGTGACGAGGATCGGACTGAATGTGAGCCGAGCGCTCGCCACAACGTAGGGGATTTCCGGAAGGCAATCTTTAGGGCAGGAATTTAACCAAGTGTTTGCCCTCGGGGTTGTCGCGGAGTTCGACGGCTGTGGGAGCAATTCCGAACGGCGATCTACCCCTGGTTCGTCTGGAGAAGAGCCGAGGAGGTAAAGTCGAGCCGAGTGTTGGACTCCGAACCATCGGTATAGTTCAACGGCTGTGGGAGCAATTCCGAACGGCGATCTACCCCTGGTTCGTCCGGAGACGAGCCGAGGAGGTAAAGTCGAGCCGAGTGTTGGACTCCGAACCATCGGTATAGTTCAACGGCTGTGGGAGCAATTCCGAACGGCGATCTACCCCTGGTTCGTCCGGAGACGAGCCGAGGAGGTAAAGTTGAGCCGAGTGTTGGACTCCGAACCATCGGTATAGTTCAACGGCTGTGGGAGCAATTCCGAACGGCGATCTACCCCTGGTTCGTCCGGAGACGAGCCGAGGAGGTAAAGTCGAGCCGAGTGTTGGACTCCGAACCATCGGTATAGTTCAACGGCTGTGGGAGCAATTCCGAACGGCGATCTACCCCTGGTTCGTCCGGAGACGAGCCGAGGAGGTAAAGTCGAGCCGAGTGTTGGACTCCGAACCATCGGTATAGTTCAACGGCTGTGGGAGCAATTCCGAACGGCGATCTACCCCTGGTTCGTCCGGAGACGAGCCGAGGAGGTAAAGTCGAGCCGAGTGTTGGACTCCGAACCATTGGTTGAGATCATAACATAAAACGCAGGTGATAAGAGGGGAGATTGACATGCTTATTTACACACATAACAGAGCTTTCTTTATTGATACTTGACGGCGAACCGTTTTACATAATACAATTTGAGGAAAAAATGGGTTACAAGTTGGAGAGGAATGGTTCGACGCCTCGGATTACTTAGAGAGGCGCCGGAGCGCTCTCTTGGTATTTCAGGAGGTGGTCGGCATTCCAGGTCCTCGGAAGCTCTCTGCCATCCATGTCTTCGAGCCGGTATGCCCCAGGCCGAACAACTCTTGTGATCCGGTACGGCCCTTCCCAATTCGGAGCTAGCTTGCTCCTCTGACTGGGGAGGGATATGGATAGCTTTCTCAATACCAAATCTCCTTGCTCAAGGTTGGCGGGTCGGACCTTCTTGTTGTACGCTAGCTCGACCCTCCTTCTGTAATTCTGTTGCCGAATCGATGCCCTTTCCCTCAGTTCATCTATCAGGTCCAAGTTTCCTCTGAGGTCCCTGGCATTCTGCGCTTCGTCATAGGCTATGAGCCGAGGGGAAGGTATTCCGACCTCGAGGGGTATCATGGCCTCGGCCCCATAAGTAAGGCTGAAAGGGGACTCTCCGGTGGGCGTCCGCTTGCTTGTGCGGTAGTTCCACAACACATTAGGGAGTTGGTCGACCCACAATCCCTTGGAGCACTTGTCCAACCTCTTCTTGATTCCTGCGAGGATCTGCTTGTTAGCGTTCTCGGCCTGTCCGTTCGACTGAGGGTGTGAGACGGACGAGAAGCGCTGTTGAATGACGAGGTCGTCGCATAGGGCTCGGAATGCTGTGCCAGTGAACTGAGTCCCATTGTCCGTCACGAGGACGCGGGGGACGCCGAATCTGCATATGATGTTCTTCCAGAAGAACTGCACCACTTTGCTCTCGGTTATCTTGGCGAGGGGCTCGGCCTCGACCCACTTCGAGAAGTAGTTGATGGCTACGACTAAAAACTTAAGCTGACCCGGAGCCAGCGGGAAAGGCCCTAGTAAGTCCATTCCCCACATCGCGAAGGGGATAGGGCTCGATAGGGAGGTGAGGTTGGCCTGAGGGAGGCGTCGGATGCTGGAGTGTCTCTGGCAGGAGCTACACTGCCGAACATGTCGCTCGGCATCTCGAAGAAGGGTCGGCCAGAAGTACCCATAGTTCAAAGCTTTCCGGGCCAAAGACCTGAATCCGGAGTGTGCCCCTCCGATGCCCTCATGAAGCTCCTGTAGGGCATATTCGGCCTGTTCCGGAGAGAGGCACCTTAGATAAGGTCGGCCATCTATTTGAGAGAAGGAGCGTTTGTATAAGACGCCCTCGATCAAGACAGCGCTCGGAACGAGTTCTGACTCGGCATGCTTCTTTGGGATCCGAGGGCAGAACTCCATCCCTCAAGAATTCTATCAGTGGCTTCATCCAATTGTCCTGCAGCATGACCGGCAATGACTCCACCGAGCCAGGTGTCTCGTCTTCGATGCTCGGTTTAGAGAGGACTTCAATCAGTACGGTCTGTTCGAGACCTTGTAGAGAAGACGAGGCTAACTTGGAGAGAGCGTCGGCTTGCGAGTTCTCCTCCCGGGGGACCCGTTGGATGACGGCTTCTTCGAATCGGCCCATGAGATCCCGGACTTTGGCGAGGTACTTCGCCATTCGTTCGTCCCGGGCCTCATATTCGCCCAAGACCTGGTTCACGACTAGCTGGGAATCACTGTGAATCCGAAGGCGCTGCGCCCCCGCACTCCGTGCGAGTCCGAGACCAGCTATGAGTGCCTCGTACTCGGCCTCGTTGTTCGAGGCCTTGAAGTTCATGCGGATCGCATACTGCAGGACGAAGCTGTCAGGACCGTTCAGGATGATGCCGGCGCCGCTTCCTTCGCTGCAAGAGGACCCGTCCACGAAGACTGTCCAAATGGGAGGCCCATTCGGGACGTGGCCGACCTCGGGGATGGTGGACTCTACGATGAAGTCGGCGAGAACCTGTGCCTTAATTGCCGTCCGAGGCTGATAGGAGATATCGTGCTGACTCAGCTCTATGGACCATTTCATCAGCCGACCCGAGGTCTCGGGTTTGTGGAGGATCTGCTTTAGGGGTTGATCGGTGAGGACAACGACCGAGTGAGATTGGAAGTAGGGCCGAAGCTTTCTCGCTGCCATGACCAGTGCGTAGGCTATCTTCTCTATCCTCGGATAGCGGAGCTCGGCGTCCCGAAGCACCTTGCTCACGTAGTAAGTGGGCCTTTGGGTCCGGTCTTCTTCTCTTACCAAAACAGCGCTCAAGGTCTGCTCGGAAGCGGCCAAGTAGATGAAGAGAGGTTCGCCTGGGACTGGCTTACTGAGCAGAGGGGGGTTCACCAGATAGGCTTTCAGCTGGTCAAACGACTCCTGCTGTGCTTGGCCCCATTCAAATCCTTTAGCCCCCCGGAGTGCTTTGAAGAAGGGAAGGCACTTTTCCCCTGACTTGGAGAGGAACCGACCGATGGCTGCGAGCCGACCGGTGAGCTTCTGCACCTCCTTGACGTTCCGAGGCGGAGCCATGTCTAATATGGCTTTAATCTTCTCGGGGTTAGCTTCAATTCCCCGCTGGCTCACCATGAAACCGAGGAACTTGCCAGAGGAGACTCCGAACGCACACTTGTTCGGGTTTAGCCGCATGTTGTACTTCCTCAACACACCGAAGGCCTCCTGGAGGTCGGCTACGTGGTCGGTGCCGCGGATGCTCTTGACGAGCATATCATCGACGTACACCTCCATGTTTCGGCCGATCTGATGCTGGAAAACCTTGTTGACGAGGCGCTGGTAGGTGGCGCCTGCGTTCTTCAAACCGAACGGCATTACTCGGTAGCAGTAGAGGCCTTGGTCGGTGACGAAGGAAGTCTTCGGGATGTCCGGAGGAAACATCCGGATTTGATTGTACCCCGAGAAGGCATCCATGAAGCTGAGGAGCTCATGGCCCGAGGTGGCGTCGATAAGGGTGTCGATGTTCGGGAGAGGGAAGGGATCCTTCGGACACGCCTTGTTGAGGTCGGTGAAGTCGATGCATATCCTCCACGAGCCATTGGACTTCGTGATCATTACGACATTCGACAGCCACTCGGGATAATTTACCTCCTGGATGAACTTGGCCTTCAGCAGCTTGTCCACTTCCTCCTTGATTGCCTGCTATCGCTCGGGAGCGAACTTTCGCCTCTTCTGCTGAACCGGTTTGCACCCCGGTTCAACACTTAGGCGGTGGACGAGCAAGTCCTCGGAGATGCCGGGCATATCTGCGGCCGACCAAGCAAATAGGTCGTGGTTATTTCGGATGCACCTCACCAAGTCGGAGAACAGCACGGTCGGCAAGGACTTGCTGACGAGGAATTTACGGCTCGGATGCTCGTCGGAGAAGAGCACTTCTTCTAACTCGTCCGCAGGTTCGGACGTTGGTCGGGCCTTCGGCTCGGGGATCTCTAGTGTCTCGAGCGAGAGCACTGGCCCCCCGGTGGAAGTCATGTAGCACTTCCGAGCTGTTTCCTGGCTCCCCCTGACTTCCCCTACTCCCGAGCGAGTGGGGAACTTCATCTTCAAGTGGTATGCAGAGGGGACAGCCTCCAGAGCGGCTAGGCCGGGACGGCCTAGGATGACATTGTATGCTGCCGGGACGTCGACGACCATGAAGTCCATCGGCTCGGTCCGGGTAGTAGGGGTGCTTCCCGCAGTAACGTCTAGGGTTATCACCCCTTCGACGGTTACCGGGACCCCCGTGAACCTGTGGAGAGTGTATCCGGCCGGCTTGAGACGGTCTCGGGACAGCTGCAGGCCTTGGAAGGCCGAGAGGAATAGGATGTTGACCGAACTCCCATTGTCCACCTAAATCCTCTGCACCTTGAAGTTGGCCATGCGGAGGTCGATGACGAGGGCATCGCAATGGGGGGTTCGGACCCCTTCGAGGTCGGCATCGGAGAAAGACACAGGGACGCCGAGACCCTTCGGGGGAGGGGCACTGTGGACTGAGTTGACTTCCCGGACGAAGGCCTTTCGGGAGGAATTAGAGGAGCCCCCCATTGGGCCCCCGTGGATCAGGTGCAGAACCCGTTCCTCCTCGAACTCGGGCGTCTCCTCGCGTCGCTCGGGGCGCTTGTTAGCCCCCCGAGGAGGAGAGTTCCGATCTATCCGATCGTTAGCTTTCACGAACTTGGCCAATTGCCCCCTCCGAATGAGGGCTTCAATCTCATCTCTCAGAGCCCGGCAGTCGTTCGTGTCGTGCCCGTGGTCTCGGTGGTAACGACACCACTTATCTTTGTTTCTCCTCTTCGCCTGGGTGTGCATCCTCGGGGCCGGAGGGATGATTCCCTCCTTCTCCACCTCCATGAGGATAGTAGAGACATTTGTGGTGAGGGGAGTGAACTTCTCGAACCTGGGGGGAGGGCGGCGCTGACCGCCCATGTCCTTCTGAGCTTTCTTGGACCCTTCTTCCCCGGTCGCCTTCCTCTTCGACCCTGCGGAGGGCCCCCCGAAGTTTGGAAGGGCTTCGGCCTCCTCTGCCCGGATGTACTTCTCGCACCTCAGGAGGAGGTCGGCGAAGTCTTGGGGGGGCTTTTTGGCCAGGGACGATCGGAGGTTGGCGTTAAGGACGTTCGACTGGAACGCCACGGTGGCCACGGACTGGTCTAAGGAGGCAATCGACCTGACTTCTGCGGTGAACCTTTTCACGTAGTCCCGCAGCTTTTCTTCCTTCTCCTGCCGCAGGTTCAGTAGGGAAAGACTCGTCTTCTCGGCTCGCCGGCTACTCACGAAGTGAGTGATGAACAGCGTCTCGAACTGTTCAAACGAGAAGATGGATGAGGGGGCGAGTCTAGAATACCATTCCCGAGCCGACCCCCTGAGGGTGGCAGGGAAGGTCCTGCAGAGCACTGCGTCGGAAGCTTGATGGATCAGCATCAGGGTCTTGAAGCTCTCGACGTGGTCGACTGGGTCGGACTCCCCAGAGTATGTTTCAAACTGTGGCGGTTTGAAGTTCCTCGGTATATGGGCCTCCATGATCGACCTTGAGAAGGGGGGTCGGCTGGGACGGAAGGTTCCGGCTCGGGACTCTTCCTCCCTGTCCATGCGGCCGATGCGCCTCTCCACCTCATGGATACGGCGGATGAGCGCGTCGTCCCTCCGCTGGTAGTCGTACGACCCTCCGGACTCCTCTTCGTAGGAAGGGGAGCGTGGACTGCGGCGCCGGTATTCCTGGGAGCGCCGAGGACTCTGTTGCCGCTGCTGTCGGCTGGGAGCCGGGGAAGGACTCCGGGTTCGGCGCCGGGGACTGGGATCCCTGGGGGGCGTCGGAACCCTCTGAGCATTCTGGGCGTTCTGTCGGAGATTGAGGGCCTGCAGAACGGTCTCTTGAAACTGGAGGAACTCGGCTCGGCTGATGGGCATATCTCGGTCCCTCGGATGGCGCCGATCCCTGGGGGACCGGGACCTCCTCCTTCGGCGCTCAGGGGACGCCGCTCGGCCTCTGCGTTCGGGGGACCTTCTGCCGTCCCGACGACGTGGCGACCGCTCACCTTGACGCTGGCGGGAGGCTCCCTCTCGGGCCCGCCTCTCGTCAAGATGGGTACGGAGGTCGTCGTCCTTATGGCGGTTTTGGAGTGTGATGCGGAGGTCGGGGTGATGAGAAGCCATCGAGTCCGAGGACCCATTATGGACTGAGACGTGGCCCGGATTGAGAGGCTGCTTCTCCTTCCGACCGTTGTGACCGGACGGACCGTTGTTGGGCTGCTGTTTGGGAGGAGGAGGGACCTGCTGGGTCAGCGGAGGGAGGTCAGACTGAAGGACAGGATTGACCGGAGCTTCATTTGCCCGGTCGGTGGGGTTGCCCCCACGGTTCGACCCTCTGGATCTGTTCTTCTTCGGCGGCATGGCTGCAGAGGACGGCGGAGAATGGGCTGAGACTGTTCGTGTGGTGCCTTCCCACAGACGGCGCCAATCTGTTACCGCTGATTTCGGTGTGGGGGTAAACAGATAGAATTTGTGAATCCGAGGAAAACCTGAACAGCTGACTCGGCCTTCTTGCTCCTGCCGCAACCTGCAAGGAAGTGCGAGACACCGGGGTTGATTCCGGCGACGCACCCTCCGACGCTCTTGTCAGTAATCAGCCAAAGATTAAGAAAGAGCTTAAGGTGGAAAAAGAGTGATTAACCTGGTCTTGGTGGTAGAGGGGCTGTATTTATAGTCGCCTTTGGAATGATTTGGGGCCTGATTTCCTGCCTAACAGTTAGGAGGAAAATCCTCTTATTCTGTTTTTGGGAAGTTGGCCCCTGATTCCCTGGTGAGAGCCAATCAGGTTTATTGATTTGATTTGATCAAATCAGTGGCCTGATTCTCCTCTCTTGGTGGATCGGGCTTGTATCGGGTCGGAACCCATGCCCGGTTGAAGCGGATCTGTTCGGGTGGTTAGTCCTGTGAGAAGGAGGCCCAATACCCGTTTTGGATCCATCTGTATGTGAAATTACTTTTTTACCCCCATGCTCTAGGATTCGTGCTCGATCTGGACGGTCCCGATTTAACCCCATTTTTAGCCATATCAATTATAGAGTTCTCTACTCATGACGTGTCAATAAACGTAGTGAACACTTGTTTGATTTAGTGAACTCTGATGTTTGGGGCCTGTTGTGGTTTCCCACATTTAAGAATTATCGTTATTTTGTTACATTTATTGATGATTACTCTCGCATGACATGATTATTCCTCTTAAAAGATCATTCTGAATTGTTTAAAAAATTTCAAGAATTTTTCGTTGAGATAGGAACACAATTTGACACTACTCGTAAATTTTTCGTTAGGATAATGCTAAAAAATATGTGAGATTTGATTTTCAACAAATTTTCTCCCAACGCGGAATAATACATCAAACTTTTTGCACATATACTCCTTAACAAAATGGTGTGGCAAAACACAAAAGTCAACATTTACTTAGCACTGTTCGCTTTCTGATGTTTGAAATAAAGGTTTCAAATTTTTTTGGAGTTTTGTGGTTCTCATTTCTTGTTTTCTTATCAATCGTATTTCTACTATTATTCTTCGAATTCAGTCCCCATTCAAATTAGTTTTTTTATTATCTAAGAATCCATTTTCACTATCACCTCGTGTTTTTTGTTGCACATAACAACAACAACAACAAAGCATTTTTCTCAAGTAGTTGGGGTCGTCTACATGAATCATGTTTTTGGTTGCACATATTTTGTTCAGAAACTCAACTCAGGCACTGATAAACTTGACCCGTGTAGTACTAAATGTGTGTTTTTTGGATAGTCATTTATTTTCAAGCTATCACCCTTCATGGGAAAAAAATGTTCATCTCAGCAGATGTTTCATTTTTTGAACACCAACCTTTTTTTATGAACAAACTCATTTCAAAACTTCCGATTTACTAAGGGCTGTTGTAGAGTCATGATTTTCCACCGTCACCACCACCACCACCACCACCACTACTTAGGATTTATGTAAGGAAACGAAAGAATCGTTCAGACTCGATCATCCAAGAGGTACCCTCTGTTGTTCAACTGGTGCCAACCACTTCTATCGGTAATATCCCTAATATAGATTATTTACCTATCGGTCAACGTACGGCTAAATGTTCTTGTGCTCACTATACTATTGCCAAGTTTGTTTCTTCTTATAAACTGAACAGATCTTTTCGAGCATACCTGTTATTTTGGATTCTATCTCTATTCCCAAAAATGTTCAAGAAGCACTCAAGTACTTTGGTTGGACAACAATCATGAAATAGAAAATGCATGCTCATCAGCAGAATAGTACTTGGCAGTTGGTTCGCCTCCGTGTGGATAGTAAGACAGTTGGTTATCAGTGGGTATTCACGGTCAAACATAATCCTGATGACATAGTTGAATGACTTAAAGTTCGCCTTATCGCTAAAGGATATACACAGTAATTTGTGGTTGACTATGCAAAGATTTTTTTCCAGCTGCGAAACTCACATCTTTTCGGGTTCTTATCTTTCTTTCATCAAATTGTTTTGACCCTTCCGTTAGCTTGATGTTAAGAATGCATTTTTTGGGGACTTGAAAGAGATGGTGTATATACAACAACCTCTTGGTTTTGAGCGTCAGGGGGATAATCTTGTATGTTCGCTCAAAAGGTCTCCTCGAGTTTGATTTAAAAAGTTCAGCAAAGCTGTGTGCTTTTATAGATTCTCTAGAGCAAGGTAGACTATTCTCTCTTCACAGAGAAAAGACGCAAAGACATTGTTATCCTATTAGTTTATGTTGATGATATCATTATTACAAGCACTGACTCGCATGGTATTGCAGACATCAAGCCGCAGTTAGCCCAAATCTTTTTAACAAAAGATCTTGGTCTCCTCAGATACTTCATTGGCATTGAGGTTGCACGCACGAAAGATATCTTTCTTTTACAAAAGAAGTATGTTTTTGTTGTTCTTACTGAGACAGGAATGTTGGGATATCGCCCCAGTGACACACCTATGGATCCCAATATTAATATGTTTTTCTCCAATAATGCATTGATCTCTGATCTAGGACAATATCGGAGGCTGGTTGACAAACTCATTTATCTCTTTGACTATGCTAGATATTGCATATGCAGTTGGACTAGGGATGGCAACTGGGCCGGGTCAACCGGCGACCCACCTGCGACCCGCCCGTTGAACCCGGCCCGGTTAAGAGTTTGGCGGGTTCGGATCGAACCCGTGAACAGTAACGGGTCGACCCGGGTCGAAGAAAACGCGAATCCAGTCCGCCTAACCCGGCCCGCGAACCCGTTAAAAACTATCCAACCCGCCGCCAACCCGCGGGTTACGACCCGTTGGATCCGTACGGGTCGAACGTTCGACCTGTTACGGGTCGACCGTTGGCCCATGGGTTAGAGACCTGTTGGGTCACTGTGCAACAGAGCCCAATAACGGCTTTTTAGCCGTTTTTTTGGGTTTTTTTTTGTTTTTCTTGGTTTTTTTTTACATTTGTAGCCTATAAATACCCCCAAACCCCCCCTAAAAAATCACACCTTACTCTCCTACTCTCTCTACTATTATAAATCATTTCTAAGGAATTTTTCAACAATTGAAGTATTCAACAAGCAAGTCTACAATAAGGCATATACACGATCAGTTTTCGATCGTATCGAAATCAAAATTCAACGTCTTCAACGTCTTCAACTCTCGTCAATTCTCCTTCAAGCTCTCCTCAATTCTTCAATTGCGGAATCGGCAAAGCGCTTCTTTCTAGTTCTACTTCTATTCTTATTTTCACAGTTTATTTTACATACGCTTATTCCACGGTGAACGGTATCAAAATTTCATACCTCTCTCGTTATATTTTTTTTGCGTTGTAGTTAAAATTATTGTTGGTTTTTTGATCTTCCCTATCTCAACCCTCATGTTTTTTTGATTTTTTTTATAATTCACCGTTCCTACATTGTGTGTTTTTTTTAACATACATTAGTACATTACTACATTATGTCTAGATCACGCGGTAGCGGTCTTAGCATGCAAGATTCCTCCTCCTCTTCCCGTAGGCCACCAATTGTCCCAACTAGTGAGCCCGCCCAAGAATACCATGATCCTCCTACCCAACAATGGGGTGCACCCGACGAGTTTGTAGGTGACATACAATTAGAAGAAGAAGAACAACAACAACAACCAACCGAAACCACACAACCCCGTAGTAGTAGGAAAAGTAGAAAAGAAACTAGTGATTCCAACGAGTTTGTGTGTCAACAATATTCCAATAATGGGAATAACCTGTCATTGGATCGACAATGATTGGATTCTTCAAAAAAGAATCATATCACTTGCGGCATTGCCGTATCCCCATAGTGGCCTGAAATAGCAAATCGTATTATAGAAATTTGTGATGTTTTTCATATTCGCGATAAAATTATATGTATTAGTTTTGATAATGCATCTAACAACAATGTAGCAATTACTACTTTAAAAGCCGTATTAAACCCTCCATCTGACAATATTTTTTATGTTAGATGTGCATGTCATATTATAAATTTATGTGTTCAAGATGTATTAAAAATAGCCGATCCATATATAGTTAAAATTAGAAATTGTGTACATTTCATTGCATTAAGTCCAAGCATATTACAAGAATGGAAAGCTTGGTGTAGGCTAAAAAATGTACCTTTTAGAAGATTTTCAAAGGATGTTAGACACTGATGGAATTCTACTTTTGATTTACTACATGTTGTTACCGAATATAAAGCAGTTGTAAATGATTTTTGTATCGCAAAAAATATGCACAATTTTGAAATGACTCCCACCGATTGGTTTATGCCGAATCTTTGTTGAAATTTTTAGAACCTTTTAAAACCGCAACTTTAAAATTTTCAAAATCATATGAATCCACTTCTAGTAGCATTTTTATTTCATTAGTTAGCATGATGCAAACATTTAACGAAATGTTAAATGATTCTTTTGTTGGTGAGATTGTAAAACCTGCATACCAAAATTTTTTGAAGTATTATTTTCTTCCTCCTATGTTGATTTATGTTGCTACCGTTATGGATCCTCGTATCAAATTAGAAGGTACGAAGAGTTTTATTGAAATGTTTTTTGCATTACTCGAGGAAAATGTAGAATTAGTAATTGATTGCGCTACTTTTTTAGTTCAGTTTGAATCTACATTAAATAACTTGTATGATTATTATGATAGACGTTTTGCTTCTAGTAGTACAACTTCTGTAGTTAGTTCTTCTTCTGGTACTTCTAAAGGTAAGGGTAAAAGTAAATTTGATGATAGAACCTTTAATTTACTTGAACAAATTCAATCAAAAAAACCTAGGACTAATCAACCAAATGAATTAAATTGGTATAACCAACAAGATTCTGAGCCTTCTACTTCTCCGCTAGATATTTTACAATGGTGGAAAGACCATGAACACACTTTTAGTATTCTGTCAGTTATGGCTAAAGGTTTACTAACTCCTCCTGTCTCTACAGTTGCTTCTGAGAGTGCATTTTCTTCAAGTGGCAGGGTTCTAACTGATTACAGGAATCGCTTGAAGCCCGACTCGTTAGAGATGCTCGTTTGCACAGAAGACTGGCTGAAGGCTGAAGATAGGACACAAGGGAAAACACTATCAACGTCCACAAGTGGGAGCAACTCGCCGGAAGAACAACAACAACAATAGCTTTGCTTGTAATAGCAACTCGACCAACACGTTAGAAATTGTATTATATCTTTGCTTGTTATGTTAAATTAGAAAAATTAGAGTCAATTAAAATTGTATATAAGAAATATGTTAGTGTATAAAACATATTTGTGAATTAAATTCTTCATTTCATTATAAATTGTGAAAATTGTATAACTTAAATTCATGTGAATAATATTTCAAAATTTTTTGCCAATCTCACTCTTTCAATCTTATTATTATTATTACGATTTTTAATGTTTATTAGTATTATTAGTTACTTGGTATTATTATTATTTTTTTTTTGAGCAAAAAATATTTTTTAAAAAAACTTATCTATCTAAACGGGCCAACCCGCGGGTCGACCCGACCTGACCCGGGTTGGACCGTAAAGGGTTCACGGGTTGGGCAGGTCGCCTAAATCAAGTTTGGGCCCAGCACGGCCCGGCCCGGCTAAGTCGCCAAACCGGCCCGAGCCCGCCCATGTCACGGGCCAACCCGGGCTGGTTCGACCCGGCCCGGCCCGTTCGACCCGTTTGCCATTCCTAAGTTGGACGAGTTAGCCAGTTTATGCATGCACCGACCATCACTCATTGCGAAGCAGTGATTCACATTATTCGCTATCTTAAGAAGGCCCAAGGGCAAGTACTTTTCTTCAAGCCTGGTAACTCTTTCTTTACAAGGTTATTTTGATGCTGACTGGGCAGAATCGGTTGATGAAGACCCTCAACTAGTGGGTTTTTTGTATTCTTTGGAGAAAACTCGGTATATTGGAAAATCAAGAAACAGTTCGTTGTAGTTAAATCAAGTGCAGAGTCTGAATACAGAGCTATTGTGCATATAGTTTTGGAAGTTTTATGGCTCAAATATCTTCTTCGAGACTTGACAATCACATTATCATCTCCAATTCCACTATATTGTAACAACCTATGCACATTTATGAAAATTCAGTGTTTCATGAGCGCACAAAATTTATGAAAGTTGATTGTCACTTTGTTCGTGATGAATGAGAGAAGGTGATTTCATTCTCGTATGTCCGATCCGGAGAACATCTTGCTGATATTCTAACTAAAGCACTACCTCCTAAGTTTTTTCAAACCTTCTTGAACAAGCTTGGCTTCGACAATATCTACGCACCAGCTTGATGGGGAGTGTTAAAGTTGTGTTTAGTTTAGTCCCACATCGAAAAATTTATTAGTTTACTTTTTGTTCTATCCTATATATATGAGACATTGTACTCATTCATAATCATCTCAATAAAGCATTCTTTCTTTCTATACTTTAACAGACACGATAGATAATATGTGCTCACTTTGTGCTCTGAAAGCAGGTAACGATCCTCATATTGCGATTAAAGAAAACAAGTCTATCCATCTTCACAAAATGGTAAAGATCATCACTTATTTTTCTATATTATCTTTTTTCTTTCTTTATGTGCTAGTTATATATATATATATATATATATATATATATATATATGTATGTAAACTTACAGCTAATACCACTTCCTTTTGCTGTTTTAGAGATCAGTTGAATTCCAGGGTTTGTCAAAAATATCAAAAGTTTTGGCACTTTTATTCAAGGCAGCAACACAGTTTGTCATTTTAGTCTGGTTTCTTTGTTTCAAGATTCCTCCTCCAGATGTTTTTATTGTACAGGTGAGGCCAAAACTAAAGTGCATGATCTTTGAATATTCTAGGTGATAATCATTCTTCATTGTAAGTCAATTTAAAGTGTTGAGTCCTCTCTATCTGTAGCACTCTCTTATCCGTGGTTGCCAATTTTCCATGTTTCGTTGGCATATTTTTGCTTCTATAGATCACCACACCTTTTGATGGAGTCACTTAATAATGATATTGCTACTCTTCAGTCTTCATTCAGCTATAGTATAAGCTAGTACTCTTTATTTTATTTATATAGTTACTGCAGTGATGCATGAATGCATGTATTTTACCATGTTTCGATGCTATCATGCCTCCTTAACCGCTCTTGTCAAAGGTCTTTCTTCACTAACTGTCCCTGTGTTATCAGACTAGTTGAGGGGATTAGAAAATGGATGGATGAAGGGAAGAAATCCTTCATGTACTATTACTGGTGACTTGGTGATGAGTAAAATAGCATGTAGAGGTGCTTATTTGCATCCCACCATTTGAGAACGGGTACGATGACTCCTTGTTATGAATTAAACACCTACATTTGCATATAAACATCAGATGGATGTTTTGTGAAAGAAAGATGAATTTTGGCTGTCTTTGAAGGATACAACTTGCCTCATGTTAATTTTTAAATGAAAACAAATGTATACACTAAATACAATCACATAACAATAGCAACTCTTGCTACTAATGGCGACTTTGAAGAAGAAATGGTCAAGACCACTGGATCCAACGGTAAAGGTGGTGGACAATGAAGACGTCATTTTAAGGAAGTCATGATGATAAGTTCCAGAATCTATTTATCATCCTTATGATGATAGAAGCATTCTATAAAAAATAAGGGAAGAGATTCTTCGATACGACCATATGCTGATAGGTATCCATTTACTTGATTATTGTGGGAATTCTAGAATTATGTGTCACCTAATGTGTTACTTTCTAGCAACACTTGTCATATATTTTTCTTTGGGCACCCTTACTACTTAGCCCGCTTAAACATGAGACTTATTGGGTGTACATTTTTCATCTTGCTTGCCACTGTACTTGGGTAATTGTTCTTCTTTGGTATGTTCAGTTGCATATGCTATGAAGTATGCTACAATTAGTAAATACCATTCTCACTCTTATGACTTTTATTTGCAGAATCCACCTTCAGTTCCAACATTAGCTGCTGTAAAATTATCTAGTTGGCTAAGAGGGTCAACTTTTATAATCGACTGGCACAATTTTGGATATACTCTACTGAGTTTATCTCATGGGAGAAGCCATATAATAGTGAAATTATACTACTGGTAATCTATGGTTTCGCTCATTATGTTTTAATATGCAATTCTCCAGTTATGACATTGAATTAATCAGATTTATTATGTAAGTTTTAGGTTTGAGAAATTCTTTGGGAGGATGGCAACTGGTGCCTTATGTGTTACAAAGGCAATGCAGCATGAACTTGCTCAGAACTGGGGAATCGAGTAAAAGATCTAAATAACCTGATTAAACTAGCTGATTTGCATTGTTCACACATTAAAAAACTCTTAACTCATATCCCTATGGATTTTTCTTTTTCTTTTTCTCTTTTAACTGTTTTCTTTCTTCCAAATATTGCCAGAGCAGTAGTTCTCTATGATCAGCCTCCCGAGTTTTTCCATTCTGCTTCATTAGAGGAGAGGCATGAGGTGAAGCATCTCCATATTTTATTTATCTTTACAATTACCGGTTCATATATTCACCAATATGACCTTGAAACATGCCATAGTTGTTTTGCAGGCTAGAGAATAATATATGTCATCAAAATGATGTTCGTGATTTTGCTAGTACAGGTAATGCTACTGGAAATCTGTATTGTTAATGCTTTCTAATTCTTAAAACCAATAGTTTCAAGGTCATATTGTTAATGCTTTTGACAGAAACATAGTTTTTAAAGCAAGATCAATTGTTAAGTGCCCTTTTATTTCCTTTCTTTTGCAGGACCTCCAGGCGAAGATAGTGCTGTTACTGGTCCTCCAAGCCACACACTGTTTACTGAACAAATAGACAATGAGATTTCTGTGAAGCCAAACAGGCCTGCACTTGTTGTTAGTAGTACTAGCTGGTCAGTTATTTGTTGAAGAATTTCGTAAACTCAAACAGTGCCCTTTCGCCAAATACTTAACTGAGTTATGGTTTCTATGTAGAGTTTGTATATCATTTCTCCAGCTTTTTTAACACACCTTCACCTTTTCTGGATTAAAGTTTACAGGATACATCCCCCTTTAGTATTGCTAACAATTTGATTCCTTGTTGATTCCACGTTATGATTCTGGATTGATCAGATTGGAGAGGACTAGGTGTTCTTAATTGGTATAGTTTGTAATGACACAGGATTAGCTATAAACTGGTTTAGGTGTAGATATTTTTCCAGATTTTCTGGCAAGAGTTAGATTCTTAGAAGCCATCATGGACGTATTATTGTTTGTATTATAAAAGATGAGTTGAGGATATTTATATATTATTTTCCTTTTTACCTAGTTGCTTATGATGCAACATTTTATTCAGTCAAGGTTCCCAATTAGTATAGTCAAGCTATAAATTGGAGTATCAATCTCATTGATTGGTCATATACTATTAAGTTCCATAGCAGGAACTTATCCTTGAGGCCTTTAGGCTTTGAGATACTCTCATTTTGACAAACCTTTTTCTGTCAGTTGAGTGACTTAGTAAATGAAGCTTGCACTTGGAAACTGGAGTTTGTTTGTAACCCTTTAATTTATATAATAATTGACTTTCACAATTTGTTTTATTGTATTGGAGAATGATATATGCTATATTTGTATCACTATTTTGAGAATAGGAGGGTCCATTTGGGATTTGGTAGAATTAATAGCGTCACTTCAACTAGTTGCCACAAACTTTTCTTGCATGTTCAGATGATGATTTGATCAGAAAGACCATGATTTGATACTGGCATGCTTGAGACATAGAACCTTTCACATCTCTATTGTCCCATTTTTAGTTTTGTACTACTCATGGTCATGTAAATGATAGCAGCTAAAACTCTTGCTTCATTTGTATATAACTGATTTCATGTTTATAAATTTCTATTTCCTTAGCTTCTCCTTTTAATTTTCCAAAAATTTCACCAGTACTTCTATAGTGGTCATAGTCCATGTATGGTCTCAGTCTCTTGTAACGAAGTAATGCAAAGTTGTCAAGATGGTATTTTTTGCTTGTTGATGGAAGTTCAGTTAAACTCAAAGGGCTACCTGAGCACGATTTTTGTTTATTTTAGGACTCCAGATGAAGATTTTAGCATACTTCTTGAGGCAGCACTGCTGTATGATAGGCGAGTTGCTGCAGCCTTAAATGAGGATGATGCAGTTGATGAAGATCAATTTTGGAGGGATACCCATAATGGACAACGATACTTGTATCCTAGATTGCTGTTCATCATAACTGGTATTGCTATAAACATTGCTGCAGTTTTTAAATATTTGCTAAATAGGATCATTTTAGCAGTTATCTTTGGGTAAAAATATTAAAGGTAAGGGACCAGAGAGAAGCAAATACGAGGAGCAAATAAAGAAGTTGAATCTGAGACGGGTAGCCTTCAGAACAATGTGGTTATCAGCTGAGGATTATCCACTACTGCTAGGTAGAATTTTGTTCTCCTGTGGATACTACGTCAAATAATTTCTTTTATGATTTTATAATTCTATATATGTAGCTTGTCAAAAATAATTCTGTGTATATTTTGTTGCAGGATCAGCGGATCTAGGTGTTTGCTTGCACACTTCCTCATCTGGTTTGGATTTACCCATGAAGGTTTGTTATGATTGTACATTTTACGCAGATCAGTACTTGAATTTCTATGCTCAAGCATTGCATACATTTTCTTAATTATGGCTGCTAATTCATGCATGCATAGGAAATGGATCGACATTATTAATCAGGAATGTTCAAATATCGATAGCTCCAATATGTGAATGAGAAAGAGGAAACACATTTACAAAAAAATAAATAAATAAATGGTCCGAACTATTTGGTAGAAGACATTAAAAATGTTCAGTAGTTTCCATACGTGCATGGAGTAGAGAAAAATATGTTCAGTATATGTTCCAAAACTCTAGTTTAGCGAGCAACGCCACACTTGTTACTCTTGATGGCTTCATAAGCTGCTTTTGGGTTTATATTAACGAGGGCTTGTGCATGTCTCCTTCCACATGCAAAGCTAATCATCATATAGTGATTGTTGCCAGGTAGTTGATATGTTTGGATGTGGGCTTCCAGTTTGTGCTGTTTCCTTCTCATGGTAAAATCTCCCTCGTATTTCAGCTTGATTTGCTAGATGACTGCTATCAAAAACTGACGAGGTGTTTTCCCACTTTTTTCTGTTTCTTTTTGAAGCATCAAGGAACTTGTAAAGGTCGAAGAAAATGGCCTTCTCTTTTCATCATCTTATGAGCTGGCTGACCAATTTATGGTGAGTTTCTCTGCAAGATGGTTATATCATTGTATGCAAGTGCCCAAACAGTTCAAATGAGAATCAAATCCCAATTGGAATGATTGTAGATTGATAATTATTTTGTTTAAATCAACTTTCTATTTCGCATATATGTGGCTTAATGAGTGCTTATATGTGGCTTAATGAATGCCTACTGGGTATATAAAATAATATTGTGCAGATGCTTTTCAAAGGCTTTCCAGAGAAATGTAATGCCCTAAAATCATTAAGGGATGGAGTCTCAGCTACAGGATCCGCTGCTAGATGGTCTTCTGAGTGGGAAACACATGCATTGCCACTTATTACAAAGGTGATTTAATTTTACAGATTTTTCAGTATAATTTTGTGTCACTGTATTCGTATCATCACGGGATTTAAAGAAATATCACGTGGAATACACATGTGTGGATATTCCTTTTGTGATTGCGAGCCTGTCGTTTATAATGTCTAATGCATGCACCAAATACTAGTAAAGTTTAATTGGAGAAACATGTTTCCCATACTTGACCTGCATACTGTAAATGTATTAGAAGTGAAGAATCATGCATGAAGCCGATCATAAATGAATCACCTTCTCGGGCCATTGCAGATATCCCCGTCGAAAATTTTACTCACTCTTAGCACAATGTTTTCGTTACTGCTAAAAAAATTGTACTATGGGGATGTCTGTTTACCTTTGGTGCTTGTAGGTCTACAGTAGCTATTTCAAAAGATTTAGTTGCAATTTCATCCTCAAATGCAGAATTTAGATAAGACAAATGAACAATCTAGTTTCTCTCGTCCCTCTAATCTATCATTCAATTCTGCATCATCTCCTAATTCCAACTTCATTAAATCTCCCAATTCCAACTTCATTACTACAAACGGTCGAGAAGCATTTCCTGCATTTGCATTTACATTTACATTAAATGAAGCAAACATGCTATCTGATCTAATTGCAGTAGTTATAACTACCTAAACTTGAAGTTGTTCTATTGAAGTAGTTTCAACTTCATCAAACCCAAACTGCCCTGATCACATCTCTTTTTGCAGGTGATATCAGGCAGACACTGAGGATATAAACATTGAAGTATCCAACCAATTGATGTAACCCGGTAGATATTAGATTGTCTCGAAGGGTTTTTCTTTAGGAACAGTTTTTTTTTTTCTTTCTTTTTTCTGCGTTGTATTACAAGCATATACTCAAATAGATACACTATTGATTTAATACGTCGTAGATTATGTGACTTTCTCGTGCCCTTTTCCTTTTTTGGAATAGAAATGTGCCTTTCTTAAAAACCTTTTTTGTGAAAATGGTTTGCAAAGGACTTCCATCCCCATCTCATTCTAACATTCTTCATTATTTGTCCCACCCTTTGCAATTTTACTGCATATCAGTTTTGGTTTACTCAAATGATTCGTTGACATGTTGATTTCACTAAAACCTCTTGATTTCAGGTTCGTTGCAGGTAGTTTCAGCAAGTGCAAGTGCAATAGCTCATATGGTTGCAACAACATGTAGTTACAACTCAAAAGAACGAATCTTCCAGTTAGAGTTGCATTGAATACAACAGTAACTACTTGCAACGAACCAAATATTTGTTTAATAGGTTTGGATTTCGGATTGGATTCAAACCTGATCCGATAGAGAGCGAGTCAGTCGATTGGTCCTTGAATAATTAATCTTTGTCCAAGCACGGCTTTTAACTCTTACACTTGTCCAATAATGAATGCCATCGCTATTGCAGTCACTTTAATGTGGTTTTAGTCAAATGCTATTTCATTAACTTCCAACTCAGCTAAACTATAATTCTCTCTCATTTTTTTTAAAATTAATATCTTTGAGTAGATTAGGCTGTAATCTATTGTTATCCATAGATTTGATTTGAATTTTTGTACAATTCTGTCCTCTTTAACTGTATTGCAGCAACTCCACCGAATTGAAGTAGACTGGTTTTCATTGTCAATTATTATTTTTTGAATGTGAAAAGGATTGATAGGGGATCTCTTCTTGTTTGTTTCAAATCGCCGTAATCGCAACTGCAGTGCAACAAATCCAATTATCCTTTTTCCAATAGCTACAGTGATTCTATTTCTTGCATGTAAAGCTTCCACATTGGTTTGTTTTATTTGGCCATTTTTTTCTATTTTTTAGCAATCGGTATGCAACGGTGGTTTGCTGTTTGCCATTTTTTTTCTGACAAAATAGCTATAATAGATTGCTATATTTGGCAAACGATTTGGCAACATGCATATTATAGGAGGAGGACGAAACACGTTCAATTTTATTATATTTTTAATCTATCGGATTAAATATTATGTTTCGTCTGATGAAATTAAAGATATTTTTTTATTTTAAAAAATTCCGGAAAACCAAAATTGAGCACGGAGATGTTTCGTCCAAGGCATTGGAGAACTTTTTTGCAAAAAAATTTCAACTTGGAGGTAAGGGTAGGTCCTTTTTAGCAATTTTTTTTTGTATTTTTTGGAATTCTATGGGGTTGGACTGTATAGGATTTTGTATGTGATTTAGATTTGAATAGTTGGATAAAGAAAATGAGTGGTGAGATGTGTATGTTGTATTTTATTTAACTAAAAAAATATTTTTAAATGGTTTTTGATGTAAATAATATGGTTAGTTAATGTTTAATTAGTTATTATAGTTTAGTTAAATAATTAGATGCATAATTAGTTAGTTAAAGATATTTAGATGCATAATTAGTTCATTTATAACATTGAGTTGGCGGAGTTAGTGGGTTTTGGCCTCAAAATGTTCGGCATATTTCGTCGAAGACTTTTGCTATTTTGCAAAGTTCAAAAAAAAAAAAAAAAAACTATTTTTTTCGGGCGAATCATCATGTTTCGACCGTTCAGTTTTTGCTATCCTTTGCTATTTTTACCATATCACCACTGCAGCAAATTAAGAAATTGTTTTTTCTGTTTTGCCATTTTACCATTTTTTAGCATGCACCATTGTGGATGCTCTAAGCTGATTCAGTATAACTCAAGCAATCGGAGTAAGACTGCTTTACTATACTACAATTATCGACGTAAATATGTTTATGTCGATGAATATGTTTGTAATAATAGATACTTGAAATAAACATTTCTCATCTAACATGATTTTTAGGTTTTTAAGTAAACAAATTTCATTAAAATATTACTAGTAATTTACACGTGTGATGCACATCATATATATATATATATATATATAATTAAATTATTAAAAAAAAACAAAACAAACAAAAACTGACATAGTGAGGACTTGAACCTGAAACTTCTTTCATATTAGTTATGTACGTGCGTTGCATGCGTTGATAGATTTACAGATGATACTAAGGCCTTCTCTCTAGGGTTGTAAAGTGAACAAGACGGTACATTGTCCGTCCGAGTCCAGCTCGAGAAATGACCCGATCGTGAACTGTTATACGAATCAAATTTGAACAAATTATTAGGTCGGATGCTTTACCGAGTCCGGTTCGTCTAAACAAATATAGCCTTCTGCTTTTAAAACGAACCGAACCCGCATAAGTTCGTCTGAATATAAGTCTGGTCTCGTCTGGTCTGATTTACAACCCTACTTCTTCCATTATAATATTAAAGATTTATGCCGTATGTTTAAATTAAATAATGACTAGTAATTTACATGTGTGATGCACATCTTAATAAATATAGTTTTTTTATAATCAAAATTCAGACGGAGTTTGGGCTTGAACTTAAGACCTCATTTATAATAATTATGCATGTGTGGTGCACGCGTTGATAGATTAACAAAAAACACTAAGGTCGTCTTCTATTATAATATTAGAGATTAGAGATATAAATATTTATTTAAAGTATATTACAACTATTTAGTAAATAAAAATAAAAATATTTTTTGCTAGCCAAAATAGCTAGTATGGTTGGAGCTAAGATTATTATTATATATTATATTATTGATAGATGGATAGATAGATCGATAATAATTTATATCTGTGATGCACATTTAATATATTAAAAAAAATTTGACGTAGTGATGACTCGAACTTGAGACTTCGTTTATATTAATTATGCACGTGCAATGCATGTCTTAGTAGATTTACAAATGACACTAAATCCTTCTACGATTATAATATTAGAGATTGGAATACAGTAGTACTGTACGTCTTATCAATGGTATTACCAAACGGCATCGAATAATTACAAAAATACAACAACTTTTTGTATTTTGGGAAACGGTGATTACTTGGACATAAAGAGATGAATTAAAGATGGAAAGACTGTTTGTTGCTGGTACTCACTACAAGACAACACACTCTACAAAGTCACACACAAACATCAAAACTTTTAATCAAATGTTATGGATATTATTATTATAATAATATACTTATGTGTGTAAGTAAAGTATGAACAATTAAATCTTATACGTCATAGTCACTATAGATATGTCTATAGGTAGGTCTTCTGCAACCGCTCGAATTGAGGAGACATGCATCCCAAAGCAATCTTCAGCCCGTGACAGCAGCTGAAACAGTTAAGACTATTCTAAAACAGGCTCCTCCATGATCTTCTTAAAATTTCAAACAGATGATGCATATAAGATGCATTTTTTTAAGTTTTTAATTTTAATTTTTATTTTTTGGATAAAAAGATGACCGACGTCACCGCTTCATTATGAAAGATGCATTTTAAGCGTTCGATAGTGCATAAATAGTATTGATGTAAACTGAATCTTAGGTTGATAATTTTTAAGAATATTAAAACATTAATTTAGAAATTAAAACTAGTGATTAATATCATGGATTTTCAAGATATTGAATAAGTAAACAATCCCAACTAAATTTCAAGTCTAAGATTCAATGATTTTACTTAAGTGTTCTTAGCAGGTAAAATATTCAATAGTGATTTGTACGTTATTAGGCATGTAGAAGTACACACACTCAATATTTGTGTAAAGACAGTTAATTCAGAAAATAATCTATATATGATAGACAGTAACATAAATAATGAAGGAATGGAAAGAAGTTACCGGGTTCGATGAACGTGTTGCCGCGTTTTCTGCCTCTCACACAAAGAACCAATCCCTTGCCCCCCAACACCAAACACCAGAAGCTATCCAATAAAAAAAAAATCAGATTAGATTATACCTGCTGGTCCCTATGCGCTCGGAAGGAAGGATGAGGAGATCGACGGCGGATTGCTGCTTGCGGTGGGGTGCGCCGGTGATCTGCGGTGGCGGTGAAGGGGCTGGCGTCAGGTGGCAGTGAGAAGAAAAGGGGGCTCGGATGCTGGCCGCGAGCATCGGGGATATGGTAGAGGCAGCGAGTTGCGGTGGTGGGGATGATGGCTGCATTGTGGTGCTTGGAATGCAAGTGTCGGGTGAATACGGTAGGACGGTGGTGAGGTGAGAGGAGAGTTGAAATGGCTGCGAGGGAGGCTTCGGGGTCGATGGGTTCGGAAACAAGAAGAGGAGAAGACTACGAGGTCAGGGAAGTCAGTTGGTGAAGATGATGATGATGATTATGGTGGTTCTCACAAATCCATCTATTATCTCACGGTCTCATACATAAGAGATGAATGAAGAGCAAAAACTCTATCACAATAATTTTTAATCAATCAAAATCTATTTTTTTTCATTAGTTAAGAGGCCTATATATAGGCTCAATACAAATATCCAAAATATCATAATACATAAAATAAATGGTGCAAATCGTAAAAGTACTATACATGATTAAAATGTCAAAAACAAATATAAATACTAAAATAAAAATAGTAGGATAATAAAATAGTCACCACAAACGACGTCTGCGCTAATAAAATCGCTCAAAATATTTCGAAGTGATGTCCTCTTCAAGTATAGGAGATATACATTATGCTTCATAGCCAATTTGAAACTATAAAATGTCTGCAAACAATTTTTCAGGTAGGTCGGTAACTAATGATGTTCCATTGAAGGAGACATGCATCCTAAAACAAGCCTCTGGAATATTATGCAAGGGGTTGGTACATCACACTCATTTATGATCCTTATAGAGCATCTGTGGTTCGTTCAATGTTAAATTTGGGGTATTTGACATATAGAAGTAGAAATTTTGGGTTTGTTGTAGTCGTTCAAATCCATATTTTATGTTTTCAAACTTTATAACCAACAGACGATAGATCATTTCTCATCTCCCAAAAAAAGTAAAAAATTAGAAACTGAACGGACAATGTATGATTTTCTCATCTGTTGAATTTTTTTAAAAAAATAATCAAAAAAACGGTAAATCACTTCCTGCCTCACGTTTTATAAAAAAAAAATTTGACAATGATTTCCCGTCTGTCAAATCTTTTTTAAAAGAAAAATAATCGAAGGGACGGAAAATAATTTTCCGTCCTTCGATATTAAAAAAAATGACGGGAAACTATCCCTTATCCCATGCTTTCCGTATTTTTTTTTTAAAGGAACGAAATTGTTGGCTATTTTTTGCAAAATTCTATATCTTTTGTCAAATATAAAAAACCACTGTTGATCCTGTTGCCGCTAAATTCGGTGTGGGGGCAAACAGATGAATTTGTGAGTTCTTAGGGAAACTGAATAGGAGAACCTGTATACCTGTTCCGTTGAACTCTGATCGTCGCCCCCGCCGTGCACCTGCAAAAAGTGCGAGACACCGGGGTTGTTCCCGGCGACGCACCCTCCGACGCTCAAGTCAGTCACCAGAATTGATTATGAAAGAGCGTTTAACTAGAGAAAGATTGATTACCTCTTAATGGAGATGGGTGAGGGTTATTTATAGGCGTCTTAGGGACTGGTTTTAGGAATGTAATCCCCGTGATTAGATAAGGAATATTCCTCGTAATCAGATAAGGCATGTAATCTGATAAGGTATATCCCCTATAATCAGTTAAGGAATTTAATCCCTAATCCCCAGTGAAAAGATAGATGTGAATCATGGCCGTTGATTTAAATCTAATCAGGGACCTTGATTGTATCTTGTCGGATCGGGTTGGTAGCGGGTTGAAACCCGTACCCAGCTGAGGTGGATCCGTTTGCGGGTTATTGGATCTGTGAGAAGGAGACCCAGTACCCGCTTCGGACCCATTTGCATGTGAAATTACCGTTTTACCCCTGAGCTTTATGATTCGAGTCCGATGTGAACGGTCCTGATTTAATCCTATTTTTTAGCCATATCACGAGCCCCCCACTCCTAAAGACTGAGTGTGATCAGCCTTTGAGGAGTAGTTTAACTGTTCTAATGGCGTACGGGATTTTATCGGTGTTCTTAAGGGAGTTTGGAATCTTGCTCGGGGTGTAACAGTGTTATTATGGGCTTGTAAAATGCCCAAAAGTATTCTCAGAATTTTCCGGATTTTTGGCGATTTTTCCAGATTATTAACTTTGCGATGTATTGGCTAGTTGTTCGGGGGTTTTAACCGTATATTCTAGGCGATAATTGCTCGTTCGGTGGCTTAGAAATATCCCCCGAATTTTTAATTATTTCCCGGAATTTTTAGCTAATTTTCCCGAATTTTTAGCGATTTTTTCGCAATTTTTCAAATAAGTAAAACGATTTAAATAAATAAAAATCAATTTTTAATACCTATTTATGGCGTGGCATCATCTGGGCCTTCGATCAGGGGGGAGCGCGAGTTTCGGAGCGATCAGACGATCCCTGTTCCTCGGAGGGGTTTTTTTCCAAAAACGGGGGTCGGCACTCCGTCACCTCGTCTCGGAGGCGTAGCGCCGCGGCTCAAGGGGTCGGAGAGTTCTTTTCGCCAAAACGAGGGTCGGTGACCCAGCATCCCGGCTCGGATGCGTCGCGCCGCGGCTCAAATGGTCGGCGACTCGATTTGAAGGGTCGGTACCTCGGTTTGGAGAATCCGGGGTACGTGGCGTAATCTGGGCCGTCCATCTCCAGCGTGGATCCCCATAAAACGCTATCTTGTCGTTTTGTGGACGTGGCAAGATCTGGGTCGTCCATCATGACGAGCGCGCTTTTCTTCAGGATCTGACGGCTCACAAGGGTCGGAGCGTTTTTTTGCCAAAAACGAGGGTCGGTACCCCAGCATCCCGGCTCGGATGCGTCGTGCCGCGGCTCAAATGGGTCGGCGACTCGATTTGAAGGATCGGTACCTCGGTTCGGAGAATCCGGGGTACGTGGCGTAATCTAGGCCGTCCATCTCCAGCGTGGATCCCCATAAAACGCTATCTTGTCGTTTTGTGGACGTGGCAAGATCTGGGTCGTCCATCATGACGAGCGCGCTTTTCTTCAAGATCTGACGGCTCACAAGGGTCGGAGCGTTTTTTTGCCAAAAACGAGGGTCGGTACCCCAGCATCCCGGCTCGGATGCGTCGTGCCGCGGCTCAAATGGGTCGGCGACTCGATTTGAAGGATCGGTACCTCGGTTCGGAGAATCCGGGGTACGTGGCGTAATCTAGGCCGTCCATCTCCAGCGTGGATCCCCATAAAACGCTATCTTGTCGTTTTGTGGACGTGGCAAAATCTGGGTCGTCCATCATGGCACGCATCACGAGGATGGGGTTCAGATCACGAAAAAACGCTATCTTGTCGTTTTGTGGGCGTGGCGCAATCTGAGCCGTTCATCGAATTCTGACGCGAATTTCGAAGAGATCCGACGGCGACTTTGCCTCGGGAGGATTTTTTGCCAAAAACGAGGGTCGGTATCTCGCCACCTCGGTTTGCATTCCTCCGCGCCGCTTTCCGGGGAGGGAGCTGAATGTTTTTGGGCCAACCCGGTGGTTCGGTCACTGAGCCTTTCGTTCGATAGCTCGGCTCGTTAGACTGGTGGCCGAGTCGCAGCTTGTGTTTTTGGGGAGTTCCGCCATCTCTCTCGTACCGTCGCCTCTTTCTTACTGGGCGTTTGGGATTCTTAGTGGGCCTTTGGGATTCCCAAGGAGGCCCGTTATCACTTGGGGTTATAAGTTACCATTCCTTCACCCCTGAGCTCATTTCTCACTTTTCACTCCACGAATTTACTTTTGTTCTCTAAGTCTTCTGCTAGCGGCGCTCTTGCTCCACGGTGCTGACGTTAGCTGTCGCGTGGGCCAGGCGATTTCCGGCGAGCATTTTCCGACCGTGAACGTCACTTCAAAGGTTAGTTTGTCTTTGCCTTTGCTTTTTCAAGAGATGTCAAGGGTTAGCTCGGGTAGTGGTACCTCGTCCTCGGGCGGTGATGGCGCCGGGGAGAGGAGTAGGGCGGAAGCTCGAAGGAAGGGGAAGCAGATGGCCGAACCGCTGGCTGCCGGGTCGAGGATCGGGAAGAAGAGGAGGACGGGGGAGACCTCGCCCCCCATAGTGGAGGTGATTGTGGAGAACCCGAAACGAGCCCCCGAGATAGGACAATATCCTTCCGTCCTGTCCGGGCATTCGGGAGTCAGGCAGTACGAGGGTGATCTTCTGGAGAAAGCGATCTACGGAAAGTCGAAGATCGTCGAGGAGCCTAGTCCGTTCCTTCACTCCGAAGCCGACGAGCACACTTCGTCGTTGTCTGAGAAGGATCTTCTTCGGATCAGGAAGGCCTTCGCTATCCCGTCGGAGTACAAGCTGATGGTCGCTGGCCCCGGGGTGCGAGCAAACTCTAAGTTGCCGTCGTCGGACATGTGCATGTTTGACGTCGACTCCTTGAACGCGGGACTGCGTTTTCCGCTGCACCCTTTCATACTTCAGATCCTCGGCTGGTATTGTCTCGCCCCTACTCAGTTCAGTCCGAACACTTGGCGTCATGTGAACGCATTCTTGCTTCAGTGCCACCGAGCCGAGGTAGCGCCGGATCTGTCAGTTTTCCGGGGCCTGTATCGGATAAACAGGCAACACCAGACGGAGTACCGGTACTATTTGGGACCGAGGAGAGGTGTTAAGATTGTGGAGAATCCCGACTCTCTTAAGGGTTGGAGGGAGAAGTATTTTATCGTAAGGGGTGAAGTGATTCGGCATATTCCGTCCCGGTGGAAGGTGGAAGTGCCGAAATTTGCGCGAAGCGACCCCGCACTATCTGAGGCCGAGGAGGACGTAGCGAGGAGGATCACGGCCCTTCCGGTACTGAGTTGGAGGGAGTTGACCGAAGAGGTGTTGTTCGGGTCCGGACTAAGCCCCATCGACCCGAGTACGCTCTTGACATCTCATTCATTTTTTTTTTAAGTCTTCAATTCGTCTGTCTTGATTCGTTTTTTTTTTTTTGTTGATGCAGAGTCGATGAAGATTGACTTTAAAGCTATGATGGCCGATAGGTCCAAGCTGACCGGGACCAAAAAGAGGAAGAGGGCGGCCGAGGGTGCGTCTTCGGGTGCTCAGCCCGCGGTTGCCAGTAACGTTGCTCCGCTTCCCCCGGCTACCGAGGCGCCTTCGGAGGTTGTGGTGGTGGAGGGGACCTCGGCCCCTGTCGCCCCGTCTGTGAACGAGGGTGTCTTTGATGTCAATGCGGCGCTGGCGCTCGAGTTTCCCCCATTGACTCAGGACGCCGAGGAAATCCTGACCGAGCAGCACAAGCAGTTGTTTGTGCCGAACTGGTTGGTGAGGAATCATGATGGTTTCCTCGGCAACTCGCAGATGTCAATGCAGGTCGTCAAACACTTGGCGACCCCGAAGGATAAGGCCGCGCTGAAGGCAGGGAGGGTCGGCGACGACACTTATGAAGTCGCCCGGGGGCTTGTTTCGGTAAGTGTTCGCAAATTTCTTCAAGTTTGTTACTCGGCGTGTACTTCGTACTTATCGTTGTCTTCGTAGGCCACCGTTCATTTCGGCCATCTCATGGAGGCGTTCGCCGCACAGGAGAAGGAGCTGAAGTCCGCCAGCGAGAAAGACAGGCTGGCGAAGGTCAGGGCGGTCAAGGATCTCGAGGCCGAGCAGAGGCGAGCCGAGGCCCTGGACGTTCGGGTGGCCGACCTTACTGCCGACCTGAAGAAAGCGAAGGAGGGCCTTGAAGCGGAGTCCGCCAAAGCCGCCAAGGCCGCCCAAGAACTTGCTGCGGCATTGAAGTCCTTGGCCGACGAGAAGGCGGAGAGGGAAGCGCAGGCCGCGAGGATCAGGGCGGAGGTTGAAGCCGAGATCGAGGCAGAGGCGAAGAAACATATGGCTGAGAACATGGAGCGATCCTACCAGACGGCCCTGGACCACGTCCAGGCTCGTGTCCCCGGCTTCGAGCGAGTTGGCTATCGACTGTGGCCCGAGTCGCCCGTAGACGACGAGGAGGGGGATGATGAGGACGAAGTCGAAGGCGAAGACGGGGGGGGAGAGGATGACCCGGCTAAGGGAGAGATCGAGGGGCCGCCCGTCGATGCGTCCGGGGTGGGAGCGGAGACGCAGGTGGACCCTTGATTCTCTCGTTAATCTTTTTGTAGTTTTTGTTCTGCTTTTTCTTCCGAACTTTGTAACGCCTTTTGCGGACTGGCCACCGCTTCTTGATGAATGAAAAAACGTTTTGTCTTTGAAATTGTCTAAGTGTTTGGTTCGGTCGTAGGATAGGCCCCCGTCACGACGATGGCTCGGCGACAAGTAGAGCTGTTCCATCTATCTCTCGTGAAACGCCTCGAGGGCGAGATCGACCTGACGAGGAGGATACTGTACAATGTGGAGAAGAAGAACGGGGATCTGTTGGCCGAAGTGTACCACTTGCGGATAGCCGAAGCCGAGCTATTTGCTAAGGAAGAAGAATTGGCTTCTGTTTTGGCCGAACGAGATGAGCTCGTGAAGAAGGTCGAGCATCTGCAAAGGGTGACAGTCGACAAGAGTATCGAGGTGACCCATCTGCGTCGTGTCATATCTGACAGCGCCGAATACCCTGGATCGGCGAAGCTTCCTCGGTTCAAAATTGTCGTGAGGGACGAGGCGCTGAAGAACCGGATCGTCGAATTGGAGGAGGAGGTCGCTCGGCTCAAGCCTCAGCCGGTGAGGGCCAACGTCCGGAGCACCTCGTGTACTCGCGAAGAGATTGAGCGAGGTATCACGTTTTATCAAGCGGCAACCCGGACTCCTATCATCGGGATGTCAGCCGCCGACGCACAAAGCGGTGTGGCGGTGTCTTCAAGTGGTGCTTCGGTCGGGGCGACTGTGAGGGTCAGCGGCGAAGGGGCGTCCCGGTTCGTTGGCTTGGAGACGAGCTCGGAGGCCAAGAAGCGCCGACCCAAACTGTCGTTGAACCGGAGTGTCCCCCTTCCTCGGAGGAAATGAGCGGGTCATGCCTTCTGATATTTTTGTTGAACTCGCTGTTGTAATCTTTTTGTAAACTCGTCCAAGTCATTAATAAAATTGGGGTTGATTTATCCGAAGTGTCTTCTATTGGCTATTCATCGAGTCTTTTGTCGCAGCTCTGATCCTGTCGCTCGGCTATTGGTGCCGGTTGACGTGGGGTGTCCATAACTGTTGGATGGTGGCACGAATCCAGAAGCAGGCCCAAGTCCCAAGAAAACGTTATCTTGTCGTTTTGTGGGCACGTGGCGCAACTGGATCCACTCATCACGCTCTGGCACGCAATTTGAGGGGATCTAACGGCGAGTTACCTTCGGGATGATATTTTGCCAAAAACGAGGGTCGGTACCTCGTTAGTTCGGCGCAATTTATTGTCGAAACGAATTCTCCAACAATGTGTTGCTCTGACTCTGTTGTTCGGCTTTTGGCGCCGATCGACGTGGGATGTCCATAACCGTTGGATGGTGGCACGAATCCAGAGGCAGGCCCAAGTCCCAAGAAAACGTTATCTTGTCGTTTTGTGGGCACGTGGCACAACTGGATCCACTCATCACGCTCTGGCACACAATTTGAGAGGATCTAACGGCGAGTTGACCTCGGGATGATTTTTTGCCCAAAACGAGGGTCGGTACCTCGTCAGTTCGGCATAATTCATGGTCGGGACGCATTCCGGCCCGTTTGAGGATGAGTCGGAGAGATAGAGTCGAGCCATAGGAGAGATCCGGTCGTCAGATTAGTTTAAGGGATGCAGGAGCAGTTTCGAATGGTGAGCTACTTCTAGTCCGCTTAGGAGCGGACTTGCGAAGCAAAATCGAGCCAAGTGTTGGACTCCGATCCATTCAACGGCTGCAGGAGCAATTTCGAACGGCGATCTGCCCCCGGCCCGTCTGAAGACGGGCCGAGTAGGAGGAGTCGAGCCGAGTGCTGGACTCCGAACCATTGTGTGATTAGTTTAAGGGATGCGGGAGCAGTTTCGAATGGCGAGCTACTTCTAGTCCGCTTAGGAGCGGACTTGCGAAGCAAAATCGAGCCAAGTGTTGGACTCCGATCCATTCAACGGCTGCAGGAGCATTTTCGAACGGCGATCTGCCCCCTGCCCGTCTGAAGACGGGCCGAATAGGAAGAGTCGAGCCGAGTGCTGGACTCCGAACCATTGTGTGATTAGTTTAAGGGACGCGGGAGCAGTTTCGAATGGCGAGCTACTTCTAGTCCGCTTAGGAGCGGACTTGCGAAGCAAAATCGAGCCAAGTGTTGGACTCCGATCCATTCAACGGCTGCAGGAGCATTTTCGAACGGCGATCTGCCCCCTGCCCGTCTGAAGACGGGCCGAGTAGGAAGAGTCGAGCCGAGTGCTGGACTCCGAACCATTGTGGGATAAGGGAATTAGAGGCGGAAGTACGCGATAATGTAAAAAAAAACTTTATTTATTTATTAATATCTAATGGTCGGCTGCTTCTAAAGTTGCTAGCCGTTATTACAATGAAAAAAGAACAAAGGAAAAATTACTAGTAGCAGGAGTGGTGGCCCGACATCTCGAGTTACTTAGATAGGCGGGGTTGCCTTCTCTTGGTATTTCAAAAGATGGTCGGCGTTCCAAGTCCTGGGAATTTCTCTACCCTCAAGGTCTTCTAGCTTGTACGCACCGGGGCGGATCACTTTGGATACTTTGTACGGTCCCTCCCAATTTGGGGCCAGTTTGCTCTTCTGTCCGGGGAACGAAATGGCCAGCTTTCGGAGGACCAGATCCCCCTCTTTCAGGTCGGTTGGGCGGACCCGTTTGTTGTAGGCGAGTTCGATTCTTCTTCGGTAACCTTGCTGCCGTATGGCTGCTCTTTCCCGAATTTCGTCTATCAAATCTAGGCTCGTTCTGAGCTCCCTGGCATTCTGTTCTTCTTCGAAGGCTATCAGGCGAGGAGAGGGTATTCCAACTTCTAGTGGGATGAGGGCCTCGGACCCATAGGTGAGATTGAACGGACTCTCGCCTGTCGGGGTCCGCTTCGTGGTTCGGTAATTCCACAACACATTGGGCAGCTGATCGACCCACAATCCCTTGGAGCACTTGTCGAGTCTCTTCTTGATGCCGGAGAGGATCTGTCGGTTGGCATTCTCGGCTTGGCCATTTGACTGGGGATGAGAGACTGAGGAGAAGCGGTGCTGTATGGCTAGGTCTTCACATAAGGCTCGGAAGGCAGCTCCAGCGAACTGCGTACCGTTATCCGTAACTATGACTCGGGGAACACCGAACCGGCAGATTATATTTTTCCAGAAGAATTGAACGACTCTATGTTCGGTAATCGTAGCCAGGGGCTCGGCCTCTACCCATTTCGAGAAATAGTCGACTGCCACGACTAGGAACTTCAATTGCCCGGGGGCCGGTGGAAATGGCCCAAGTAAGTCCATCCCCCACATTGCAAAGGGGATCGGACTTGATAGGGAGGAGAGTGGTGCTTGCGGAAGGCGTCGGATGTCGGAATACTTCTGGCAGGAGGTGCATTGCCGAACGTGTCGTTCGGCATCCCGTAGGAGAGTGGGCCAGTAATACCCGTAGTTTAACACTTTACGTGCCAAGGCTCTGGAGCCGGAGTGGGCTCCGCCAATGCCCTCATGGAGCTCTTGTAGGGCGTAATCAGCTTGTCCGGGTGAGAGGCATCTTAGGTAGGGCCGACCATCTACCTGGGT
Organism: Hemerocallis citrina; assembly: GCA_017893485.1. Taxonomy (NCBI): domain Eukaryota; kingdom Viridiplantae; phylum Streptophyta; class Magnoliopsida; order Asparagales; family Asphodelaceae; genus Hemerocallis; species Hemerocallis citrina. The sequence continues at coordinate 230,705,959 of CM030367.1, forward strand.
GAAGGAGCGCTTATACAGAATGCCTTCGACCAGTATGTGACGCTCGGCTCGGGTCCTTATCTTTCGGGCTTCCTTCGGATCCCTTGGGAGGAGTCCGTCTCTTAAAAACTCGATGAGGGGCTTCATCCAATTATCTTCGAGGGGAAGTGGCAGTGTTTCGACGGAGTTGAAAGCCTCGTCCTCTATGCTTGGCTTGAGGAGGACTTCTATCAGAACAGTTTGTTCAAGGCCTTGCAGGGATGAGGAAGCTAATTTGGACAGGGCGTCGGCCTGGGCATTTTCCTCCCTGGGGATTCTTCGGATGTGGGCCTCCTCGAAGTGCGCCATGAGGCTCTTCACTTTAGCCAGGTACTTTACCATCCTGTCATCGCGGGCTTCATATTCGCCGAGGACCTGGTTGACGACCAACTGAGAGTCGCTGAAGATCTGCAGGCGTCGCGCCCCTGCGTTTCGGGCCATCCCGAGGCCGGCTATGAGTGCCTCGTATTCGGCTTCGTTATTCGAGGCTTTAAAGTCTATCCGGAGGGAATATTGAAGGACAAAGTCGTCTGGGCCCGCAAGGATGACTCCAGCCCCGCTCCCCTCGTTGCAAGAGGATCCATCGACATATACCGACCAGATAGGCGGGCCCTTCGTTGTCTGCTGGGGGTCGGGGATAGTCGTTTCCACTATGAATTCGGCCAGCGCCTGCGCCTTGATGGCGGTTCGAGGCTGATAAGTAATATCGTGTTGGCTCAGCTCGATCGACCACTTCATGAGGCGGCCGGAAGTCTCTGGCTTGTGAAGGATCTGTCTCAACGGCTGGTCGGTAAGAACGACCACCGAATGAGACTGGAAGTATGGCCGAAGCTTTCTTGCAGCCATTATCAGGGCGTAGGCTATTTTCTCAATTTTCGGGTACCGGAGCTCGGCGTCCCGGAGCACTTTGCTGACGTAGTAAATGGGCTTCTGAGTTCTTTCTTCTTCCCTGACTAAGACCGCACTTAGTGTCTGTTCCGAGGCTGCCAAGTAGAGGTAGAGGGGTTCGCCCGGTATGGGTTTGCTGAGAAGGGGCGGATTGACGAGGTAAGCTTTAAGCTGGTCGAAGGAATCTTGTTGTGGCTGCCCCCACTCGAACCCCTTAGTCCTCCTCAGGGCTTTGAAGAACGGGAGGCATTTCTCCCCGGACTTCGACAAAAAGCGCCCAATGGCGGCTAAACGACCTGTCAGTTTCTGAACTTCTTTGACGTTTCTAGGCGGGGCCATGTCCAGTATGGCCCTGATCTTCTCCGGATTTGCCTCTATTCCTCGTTGGCTAACCATAAAGCCGAGGAACTTGCCTGATGAGACGCCGAACGCACACTTGTTCGGGTTGAGTCTCATATTGTGCTTTCTCAAAACATCGAACGCTTCTTGGAGGTCGGCCTCATGATCAACGCCTCGGATGCTTTTCACAAGCATGTCGTCCACGTAGACTTCCATGTTCCGGCCAATCTGGGCCTGGAATACCTTGTTGACGAGACGTTGATACGTTGCCCCTGCGTTCTTCAGGCCGAACGGCATGACTCGGTAACAATAGAGTCCTTGGTCTGTTACAAAAGACGTCTTCGGAATATCCGGGGGGAACATCCTTATCTGATTGTAACCCGAGAAAGCGTCCATGAAGCTGAGGAGCTCATGTCCCGAGGTTGCGTCAATCAGAGTGTCAATGCTCGGCAGAGGGAAGGGATCTTTAGGGCAGGCCTTGTTGAGGTCAGTGAAATCAATACAGATTCTCCATGTTCCATTGGATTTCTTCACCATGACTACGTTTGACAACCACTCCGGATAATTCACCTCCTGTATGAATCGGGCTTTCAGCAATTTGTCTACCTCCTCTTTGATGGCGAGCTGGCGCTCGGGGGCGAACTTGCGCCTCTTCTGCTGGACCGGTTTGGACCCCGGATCAACGCTGAGGCGGTGGACCAAGAGTTCTTCGGAGATACCGGGCATGTCCGCCGCTGACCATGCGAAGAGGTCCTGGTTGGCTCGGATGCATTTCACAATATTTGAATGTAGGGCGGACGGAAGGGCCTTGCTGACATAAAACTTACGGGTCGGCTCCTGCTCCGAGAAGAGTATTTCCTCCAGCTCATCTACCGGCTCGGGAGTCGGCCGAGCAGCATCTTGTGGGATCTCGAGTGTTTCTAAGGAGAGGACGGGTCCGAGTGTGGAAGTCATGTAACACTTGTGGGCCTGTTCCTGATTGCCCTTAACTTCTCCCACTCCAGCCCGAGTGGGGAATTTCATTTTGAGATGATAGGCAGAAGGGACGGCCTCAAGGGCGGCTAGGCCGGGCCGACCCAAAATAACGTTATAGGCCGCTGGGACATCTACGACCATGAAATCCATTGACTCCGTGCGGGTAGTAGGAGTTTTGCCTGCTGTGACATCGAGGGTAATCACCCCTTCGATCGTCACCGGCACTCCCGTGAACCCATGGAGCGTATACCCGGCGGGCTTCAGTCTGTCTCGGGAGAGCTTCAGCCCCTTAAAAGCATCGAGGAATAGGATGTTTACGGAGGAGCCGTTATCCACTAGGATTCTTTCGACTTTGAAATTGGCCATGTGAAGGTTGATAACGAGTGCGTCACAATGAGGGGTGCGGACGCCCTCGAGATCTTCGTCAGAGAAGGTGACGGGCACTCCGAGTCCTTTGGGGGGAGGGGTGGCTCGGACAGAATTCACTTCTCTAATAAAAGCTTTCCGAGAAGAGTTCGAGGAGCCCCCCATTGGACCCCCATGGATAAGGTGGAGGACTCGCTCTTCCTCGAACTCTGGCGTCTCTTCCCGTTCTGGACGTTTGTTAGCCCCCCGAGGCTGGGGAGGAAGTTCGGCTCCATCCTTTCTTACAAACTTCGCCAGCTGCCCCCTCTGGATAAGGGCTTCGATCTCGTTTCTCAGAGCCCGACAGTCGTTGGTGTCATGCCCATGGTCCCGGTGATAACGGCACCATTTGTCTTTATCCCTCCTTTTGGCTGGGGTGTTCATCTTTGGAGCTGGAGGTAGGACCCCTTCTTTTTCGACTTCCATGAAAATGGCGGAGATCTTTGTGGTGAGGGGAGTAAACTTTTCAAATCTAGGGGGAGGCCGGCGCTGGCCAGCATTATCCTTCTGCAACTTTTTGGGTCCCTCTTCTTCCGTTCCCTTCCTCTTAGACCCGGAGGCGGTTGCTTCCCAGTTGGGCGGTTCCTCGGCCTCTTCAGCTCGGATGTACTTTTCAGTGCGGAGGAGGAGGTCAGAAAAGTCACGTGGCGGTTTCTTGGCGAGGGAGGAGCGGAGGTTGGAATTTAGGATGTTGGATTGGAACGCCGCGGTAGCGACGGATTGGTCGAGGGATGCGATGGTTCTGGCCTCGGCTGTGAACCTCTTCACGTAGTCCCTCAATTTCTCCCCCTTCTGCTGACGGAGGTGCAATAGGGAAATGCTGGTCTTCTCGGCCCTTCGGCTGCTGACGAAATGGGTGATGAACAGGGTCTCGAACTGTTCAAAGGAGAATATTGACGCCGGGGCAAGACGAGAGTACCATTCTCGAGCTGGGCCTTTCAGAGTTGCAGGGAATGTTTTGCAGAGGAGGGCATCGGACGCTTGATGGAGGAGCATCAAAGTCTTAAAGCTTTCGATGTGGTCAACTGGATCGGTCTCCCCAGTGTAGTTCTCGAACTGGGGAGGTTTGAAACCGAAGGGAACAGGAGTATCTACTATGGTCCGGGAGAACGGGGGTCGGCTAGGACGGAGGGTCCTCCCCCTGAGTTCTTCTTCTCGGTTTATCTGTCCCAAGAGTTTTTCCACCTCGTTCAGGCGGCGGTTCATGGTGTCATCTCTCCGACGGTGATCTGCCGAGCCACGGGACTCGTCTTCGTATGAGGGGGAGCGAGGGCTGCGGCGATGGTAGCTTCGAGAACGTCGAGGACTCGGGGTGTGTCTGGAATTGGTAGGAGCGGGTCGAGGAGAAGGGGATCGTCGGCGAGGGCTCCGGACCGGAGGAGGGGATGGGGCCCTTTGCTCATTGGGGTTCTGACGGAGGTTGAGGGCCTGTTGTACCATTGCTTGGAGTTGTTGGAACTCGGCACGGGTGATGGGTGCCTCATTGTTCCGGGGCTGCTGCCGACCCGCTGGAGAGTGCCTCCTTCGGTAGTGATCGGGGGAGTCCTTTCTCCCTCTTCGGACTGGGGACCTCCTGCGCTCTCGGTGTCGGGGGGATTGCTCTCGCTGGCGGGAGGCTTCCCCCCGAGCCCGCTTCTCATCCAGATGGCGACGAAGGTCGTCATCTTCCGGGCGTTTGGGAGGGGTATTGCGGCGACCAGAGGCCCGGGGATGATGGGAGGCCATGGAGGCACTGGAGGCAGTGTGGTTGGGTATGTTCTCTTGGTGAAGAGGCTGTTTCTGGGGGTTAGGCCCCTTCGGATCAGGATGTGGAGGGTTCCGCTGGAGGGGCTCTTCCACGGTAGGAGGGAGCTGCCCTTGTTGCTGAGCGGGATCAGGAAGGACTTCTTGCTGGTCAGGGTTGGGCGCTCGGTTGGAGCCCCTAGATCTGACTTTGCGAGGCGGCATGGCTGGAGAAAACCTGTTCACCGGGAAGAGGAGAGGTCTCTATTCGTTAGTTTCCCACAGACGGCGCCAATCTGTTGCCGCTAAATTCGGTGTGGGGGCAAACAGATGAATTTGTGAGTTCTTGGGGAAACTGAATAGGAGAACCTGTATACCTGTTCCGTTGAACTCTGATCGTCGCCCCCGCCGTGCACCTGCAAAAAGTGCGAGACACCGGGGTTGTTCCCGGCGACGCACCCTCCGACGCTCAAGTCAGTCACCAGAATTGATTATGAAAGAGCGTTTAACTAGAGAAAGATTGATTACCTCTTAATGGAGATGGGTGAGGGTTATTTATAGGCGTCTTAGGGACTGGTTTTAGGAATGTAATCCCCGTGATTAGATAAGGAATATTCCTCGTAATCAGATAAGGCATGTAATCTGATAAGGTATATCCCCTATAATCAGTTAAGGAATTTAATCTCTAATCCCCAGTGAAAAGATAGATGTGAATCATGGCCGTTGATTTAAATCTAATCAGGGACCTTGATTGTATCTTGTCGGATCGGGTTGGTAGCGGGTTGAAACCCGTACCCAGCTGAGGTGGATCCGTTTGCGGGTTATTGGATCTGTGAGAAGGAGACCCAGTACCCGCTTCGGACCCATTTGCATGTGAAATTACCGTTTTACCCCTGAGCTTTATGATTCGAGTCCGATGTGAACGGTCCTGATTTAATCCTATTTTTTAGCCATATCAGATCCAAAATCTAAATTTTGGATATATAGCCAACGATTGCAGCAAACTTTTTCTATTTTTTTTTTCTAAATTTTGGATAAATAGACAAACGATACATATGCTCTTTAAATTCAAATCTATCATGCATATTTCCCACTCCTACATGTTAAAATTTAACACCTATAGGCATCCTATAGTGCAAAATACCTATATGACATTATTTTTTTCCATTTTATCGAGGAGCGTGCAACTATGCTGTTAAATGAACCCACTCGCTAGTAGTAGTTTGCAAGTCCTAGCAAATGGAGAACTACAAATTGGCAGAGACATGATACAAAGCTTGTTTGCTAATTAATAAATCACAATCAAAGTATTGTAAATGTAAATAAAGTACTGATTAATATGTTGAGTAATTAAATGCCAACGTTTAGGACACGCACCAACACATTAGGTCTTCCAATGTGGCACTACAAACAAGGTTACATTTTGGTATTTTAAAATTTGCAGTTTAAATTTTGTGATGGATAAGAAGAAAATGAAAATTAAGTTTGAAATGTGTATCTTAGGGTCTGTTTGGTGGGAGGAAAATGAAGGAAAAAGGAGGGGAGAGATTTTTTTAAACATTTCTTGTTTGGTTCATGATGCGGTTTGTTTTTAGGAGACGTGTGGATGCACCAGGCGTGAGTTCTTACTCGATTTGTATTGAAGGAAGAGACTCCTATGTAGACGGCCCTCGGCTGGACGAACGATACTGGGGTAGGCGGTATTGAGGTGGAGGCTGATGCTCGGCTCGGATCCGAGAGTCTCGTGTACCTGCAGACGGTTTCGGAACACCGGGGTTGGTCCCGGTGGCAGACCCTCCGACGATCTAGTCAGTCACTAAGAGAGAGTAACAGTAACTAGGGTTTGAGTGCAGAAGTTTTTATCACCTGGAGAAGGAGTAGGGGTCTGGTATTTATAGAAGAAGCCAACCGGGTCCAGACCTGTTTGGGGCCGGGTCTGGACCCGGTTGCCTGTGTGGCTGAAGCGGTGGAAAACCGGGCAGTATAGGGCTGACGTGGCAGACGCCGGGACAGTTTTCGGGCTGATGTGGCAGAGGCCCGGGCGGTTTTCCGGCGCTGACGTGGCAGATCCGAAGGATCAGAAGGGGCGCGCATCCTGAGGGGATCTTGTGGCCCAGGACGGGCCACGTTATTCCTGACCCATATCAGTTCATTTTTTAAGAGGGGAGGGAAGGAGAATGGAGGGGTGCAAAATCTTTCCTGAGCCAATTTTTGCTTTCCTTCAATATTTGGGGGATTTGGAGGGGAGAAAAAATATGTCTATTTTTTTAAAAGTGATTGGACTAAATTGTCATTTTAAAATTTAAATTCCTAATCTCTTTCCCCGACTCTCTTTATCCCACTCACTCTCTCTCTTTCTCCCCCATATCCTTTATTTCTTCGTACTGGGCCTCAGCTAAAATGCAAATTTATTGATCAACTCACAATTGTTGATCTCATATCTATGTTATTGTTTGATGTTTGACAAACATTTTAACGACTTTATTAACAGTATAGCTTTCATTACAAGTTTGTATGCTATTACTAACTGTATCCTTCGATGTACTTAATTTGGATTTATGCCTTGACCATAACATTTATATGAAAAAAAGAAGTGATTGAAATTGGGGAATCAAGTTCAGAACAGTGGAAGTAAAGGAAATTGCATGGAATTTCCAGAATTACAGTGACTTGTGTACTTCATTTACTGACTGCGCAGCGAATTTGGAGCTAGATTCAGTTTTTATTATCTTTTATAGAATATCTATATATTAGGTATGCATGTTGTATCATATTTACTTGCATTATATAATATAATTTTGAAAGTGGTAGTGTAAAACATTGTCTATCAACATTTCACATGGTGCTATAGTAACTTGCTATAATTCCTGCTTTTTATATATATTAATATGTGGATTTTAAATTAGAAATACTGCCATACACAATTCAGGTTTCTTGAAAAGGACTCCCTAAATTCTTCATGTATTACTGTTTTAAAATACTAATCACTTGTTGATGAGCATACATGATATGCCACTTAAGCACCAAATACAGAACTAGTAACTATTCTTATCCCAGGTGGTTGAAGTTAGTCCAATTTCTAGGTTTATATATTGGCCCCAATTTCTAGGTTTATATATTGGCCTTCATTATTTTGTTAAGCATTTTTATTGGAACTTATTGTATATGCTTTCATTATTTTGTTTATTGGTCTTCATTATTTTGTTTATATTACCAAGTTAGAATTAGAAACAATACTGCATAGGCTCTCCTAAAATGTAAAATATATAAAAGCAATTTAATTATAAAATATATTGCAAGAAGATAATTATTTTTCCTCTCATCCCCTCCCCTCCTTTGAACCAAACAGAGTCTTGATTAAGGTAGCGTTTGGCCCAGCTTAAAATTCTTCCTGTATTACTGTTTTAAAAACACTAATCACTTGTTGATGAGCATACATGATATGCCACTTAAGCACCAAATACAGAACTAGTAACTATTCTTATCCCAAGTGGTTGAAGTTAGTCCAATTTCTAGGTTTATATATTGGCCTTCATTATTTTGTTAAGCATTTTTATTGGAACTAATTGTATATGCCTTCATTATTTTGTTTATTGGTTTTCATTATTTTGTTTATATTACCAAGTTAGAATTAGAAACAATACTGCATAAGCTCTCCTAAAATGTAAAATGTATAAAAGCAATTTAATTATAAAATATATTACAAGAAGATAATTATTTTCCCTCTCATCCCCTCCCCTCCTTTGAACCAAACAGAGTCTTGATTAAGGTAGCGTTTGGCCCAGCTTAAAATTAGCTTCTCTTCTCCTTTAGAAGGAGAAGCTGGGCCAAACACATATTTTGAAAAGCTCTACAGAAGAAGAAGTAGCTTATTTTTAACGAAGAAAATGAGCGTAAAAAAAAGCCCTCAAAAGCAACTTCTGGCTTCTCCTTTTTTTTTATTTACCTTTTCTCTTTTTTTTGGCTCTTCCCACATATCTAACCCTAACAACAAAAATTTTCCCCTTTTCCCTTCCCCTTCCTCGTCGAACACCCGCGACCGGGGAACACTCGCGTCCAAGAAGAGGATATGTGTAGCAACTAAGGTGAGAAGGGTTTTAGTGGATCGCTATCATGTTCAAGTGAAACCCAATTCCTTATTTTTGCTTATGGGTTGGTTTCGATTTGATAGGTTTGTATAAGGTCCATAGGATAAAGTTTGTCGGAGATTATGAATAGGAATGGACATGAAAAGAATATAGAGAGTAATTATTCACAAGGGCAACATATTCAGAGGAGAGATAAGGATCAAGCTTTGATGGAGATGGATGGGGGAAAGAGTTTTTCGGAATTGCTTAGGAATACTAGCAAGGAGATGTTTCTAAAGACGATGATGGAAAACCCAATTGGGATCTCAGCTCCGAGTATGGAGATGATGGGGTTTAGGAAGTAGCTTTAAAGTTTAAAAAAAAACTGACTATCCAAACAGCTTCAGCTTTTAATTTCAAAGCTCTACTATCTGGCTTCTCCTTCTGAAGTAGCTTTAAAACCCCAAAAAAGTTAGGCCAAATCCCTCTCCTTCCCTTCCTTTTCCCTCTCCTCCTCTCCTTTGAACAAAATAGACCCTTCAGGTTTTTGAAAGTGCAATTTTAAATTTAATGTACAGTACACATTGGTCGGTGCTACTAGAAAAAACAATGTATACAACAATAGTACTAGAATTTTATAGTAAATGACATGTCCTAATTGTATTCAGTCATTGCCTTCTGAATTTTGGTTCATATATAATTTCCCTCCAAATTTAACATATGACTTCGGATAGAAAAAGTTTAGATAGTTAGAGCATCTATAATGGTGTGATGTTAAGATTTATATATTTGACATTTAGAAATAGAAAATTTGAGTTATAGTTGTAGTTGTTTAAAGCCAAAATTTGGCTTTTAAAAAAAAACTCGAACGAAAGATAATTTTTCGTCATACAATTTTGTTTACTTTTTTAAATTTAAAAAGCAACGGACGGGAGATAATTTTTTGTCATAGAGATTTTTTTATTAAGGACCTTAATTAAATATAAATTAAAATCTAATATATACACATACTAATTTTTATAGGCATATATCTCTAGAATGTTTTTAAGAATTTGGTAGGGAAGGGATCGGACGGGAGATCATCTCCCATCCGACGAACCAAATATTGTCGAGCATTATTTATCTCAAACCCAAAATTTGGGTATCTGGCTAATAACTGTACGATTTTGCCCCCCATAATTTATAAAATTTGGGAAAATAGTCAATGGTTACAGATTCTCTAATAAGTAGATATAAATATATAACGACCTACAAATGCAAATTTAATAATAATTTTAACATCTAAAGAACTAATTATCATACCATAACCTTTTAAGAAATTTTTGAAAAAACCCTATATAAACTCGTTATGACGAAGATTCTTTCGCCTCATGGCGCTACTAAGAGCATCCATAGTCATGAAAGGTAAAAAAATAGCAAAATGCATATTGTAGATATAGCAAAGCGATGTTTCCTGCAGTCATCAAATGCTATTATATGGCAAAATGAACAAAATTTGATTGGATGGAACTTCAAGTTCTGTCCGTGGGGGAGCTGTCACATTTTTTTTTCCCCTCTCGTAAAAGGGTTGGCCTTGGCCCCCCGTGTTTCATTAAAAAATTTAACAAAACAAACAACAAAAAATAAGGCTTATGAAGTTCAGATCCCAACATGTTAGGTTCTGAAATTCATACACCCCAACCAACAAACAAAAAATACAACGAAATCTAATCCTACTGATCTAGTGATCTTGTCCAAGTCAACTTCTCGTGCCAATTTGAGCTCATTCTCTTTCTTAGTCCCTTACTTGTACACCGTTTATCCGCACTGTCGCTCGCACGGACACCTCCGTCGCCTTCATCGGTGAATCATACGTCAACTTGAAGCACTATACAAGAGACCGCAGACACTCCACCAATCTGTCACTTTCAACAAGCCTTAAATCACTTAATTACCCCTAATTGCCCACTAATTAATATAAACCCCATAATTACCCCCTAATTAATTAGTTAAGTATATTTAACTAAGCCTAATTAGTATACTAAGCATAATTAATCATAGGAAGGAACTTGAAGTTGGACGGAATTTGAAGTTCCGTCCAAGGTCCATTGATCATGGGAAGGAACTTCAAAGGTAACAAATTAATAAAAAATTAATTTTTTGTTTTTGACGAAACTTGAACTTCAAGTTTCGTCCAATATAATAAAAAAATTAATTTTTTATTTGAGATGGAACTTGAAGTTTCGTCCTCTGTAATATGCATATTCTCATATCGCCTCTCTAATATAACAATCTTCTGTAGTGATTTTGCCAAAATATGAATAAATGGCAAATTACTGCAGATGCGCAATTGCTATAATATGCATAATATGAAAATTTAGCAAATGACCGTGGATGCTCTAACGGGGCAAAAAAATTCCTCACCAGTTTTTATGCATGTACGAAACAAACTGACTTGCATAACAAAATTATTTCTTTCTTCAAATAAAATGCATATACACTAAATCGTATTTTCGTACAAGTTCGGTTATGGATTGAGCTCCGGATATTTACTGAAAAATTAGTCTTTCAAGCTGGGTCTGTTGGGTTCGACGATTGTATCGAACCCGACTCGACCTATAATTACAGCTACGGTCGAATGCCAAATATTAAAAATTAAAAAATCCCTTCAAATCTCTCTTTTTAAGGATAGTTTTAAGCAACCGTTCAATCACCACAATCCAAGCCGCTTGAATAGCTCCCATGAATAACCCACAAAATTACAACTCTACCCCCCTCCCTTCCTATTCAAATTCCCCCTCTTTCTCATGCATGGGCCCCACCTCTTTTGTATCCTCCATTTACAATTATTTCACATACCCCCTCGTAAATAGTATAAATGCTAAAAAAGGGAAAATATTTATTGAATGAGAGTCCTAATAGTAATTCACAGCTAATGAATGCACTGGGGACACAACCGTCATTTCCAAATTTGTTGATGGCAAATCAGTCCGTTGTAGTGAAAATTGATATGATTGTTTTTTTCTGTAGATAGTGTTACACCCTATAAAATTAAATAAATGAATATAATAATTGATTGCTATCCAAATATAAAAGAATTTTAAAAAGGGTAAAAATATAAAAAAAAAATATTTACATTTTTTATTTCCATTTTATTCACCTCGGTTTGAACAAATATGCGCCTATAATATAAGGGGCTCTATTGCACTTTGAGCCAAAGAGATGATGGTGAATGCAAACAAATGAATCAAAGACTGGATTTTTTTTGATTGCGCAAAAAAGCAAAGCTCAAAAGAGTTAGTCACTTGTTCTTCCTCTTAGATTCTTAGTATATACCTGCATTTCTCCATTTTGTCACCATAAAGTTCATGTCTTTAAGGTTCCAGTCGATTCAAAACCCCGTCTTTCCAAATGGGTTTGCAGATTTTTGGATTTTTTTCATGGTTTTTCATCTAAAGGTTTGATTTTGGAGATGGGTTTTGGTTGTTTTTGAATTTGGTTGGGTGAATTGAAATGGGTCTGTATTTGCTTCATTTAGTATGTGTATTTGTGGGTAGAAAAATTCTAGTCTTTTAAAGGATTGTTTGCTATAAATGTTTAGGAATGATGAGGAGATTCTAGAAATATTGTACATTTTGTTAATTTTTATTTTAGTTATTGTTTAGGTTTATTTTTTAAATATATAAAGGTTGCTCTTTTAGTAGATCTGTTGCTTACCAGAGTTGGCACTGTTAAGATTGTATTGAATTTAATGATATGAGACTTAGTCCTTTATCAGTTGTTAGATCTTTTACTTTTCCTATCTTTTGTTATTGCTAATCATCATGTTCTATCTTTAATGATTTGGTATAAAAGCTTAGGTTTTTGACAGATTTCTTCTTATTTGTAGTTGTAACCCATATTTTTTCTTCTTTTTTATTTTTTAAGGTTTGCGATATTTGCAGAGATTAGGGTTTGTTGAAAAATGGAAGTCACTGAATGCACTAAGATAGTTCTTGATAAAATAAAAAAGTACGAGCCTGATAATGCCACAAAAATCATTGGTTACCTTCTCCTTAACCATAGCCATGAGGAAATCATGGACTATGCACTTGCAACTGAGGAGCAAATCCTCTCTCTCATCAATGAAGCAAAAGCCTACCTTTCCTCATCCCCTAAACCCATTGTTTCGGGCCCGAATCATGCTCCAATCCAAACTGACCCATCCCTGCAGTACCTCCCAACTCATGCCATTTCTCGCCCTTTTTCGTCCCCTTCAAGCTTTCGTGTTCCGGCACCTTATGTTGGTTCTCCTAATTCACTTGACCTCTCGAGAATCATTCAAAACCAGGTTGAGTTAGCGAGCTTAGACGAGCAATTCCAAGCCATGAGCCCCTTTGGTCTTGATTTTCCTAACAGTTATGGCTACCCGGATGGTAGCTTGAGGGGTAGTTTACGTTCACCTACTTCGCCCGGTCTGTCTGAGTTTTCGTCGAAGCCTTGTTACTACTACTACCAGGGGAACTGTAGGCATGGGAATTCCTGCAAGTTTTACCATGGGCAGGGTGCCCGCGATAACTTTGCACAGATGTATGGTCTGAATCCCAATGAGTTTTTTTGCGACGACCGTGTTTACTCCCTTGCTTCGCTTGAACAGTTGGAAGTTAAGATCTGCGAGCTTCTGAGAGCAAGGGATGGCATGCCCGTGTCGATTGCAGCGCTGCCTTCAATGTACCTTGCTATGTATGGAAAGACTCTTCAGGCTGATGGGTACTTGACCGAGAGTCAGAGGCATGGGAAGGCTGGGTTTAGCTTGACGAAGCTGCTTGCTCGTTTGAATGGTATTCGGCTAATTGATAGGTGAGACTTAATTTTCAGAAAATTTTGGACTAAATGGTTGAATTAGGGTTAAAAAGCTGTAACTTTTTTGGGGGTTTAATTTGCAGGCCTCATGGGCAACATTCAGTTGTGCTAGCTGAGGATGCTCCAAAGTATGAATACATGAACGACAGAAATGAGGCTGGAGCTGCACTTTCTAGTTCTCATCAAATATATCTCACGTTCCCAGCTGAAAGCTCATTTGATGATGAAGATGTTCTGAACTATTTCCAGTAATATTTTCACTCCATGTTTTGGTAGTGTTTGAGTAATAGTGAGTTTGTGCTTATGCATTTTTCATATATATATATATATATCTTTGTTATTAGGCAATATGGTCCTGTTCGTGATGTGAGGATTCCTCGCCAGGAGAAGAGAATGTTCGGTTTTGTGAGCTTCCATTATCCGGAGACTGTGAAAACCATTTTAGCGAAGGGGGCACCTCATCACATCTGTGGCTCTAGGGTATTGGTTAAGCCCTACAAGGAGAAGACAAGGATTTGTGAGAGGTGAAGTTTAGTTTATTTTGATTTACTTCTTCTACATAACATTTCTTGAGATCATTGTATCTTGTAGTCGATTTCATGGGTTAACTTTAGTTAGGTATTTCATAGGACCAGAACTAAAGATTATTTGAAGGGTTTTGATATATAAGCTGTATATGAAAATGACCCATTATCTATTTAGCACTTATAGTGGAATGAAATTAGAGAGCCTGAGATTAATTCAAAACGTTTAAATATTGAACTTAATATTTTTTGGACTGATTTACTTGAGACATTGTATTGTAATTACCCTTGTAAAATTATTTGAAATATCTTTCTGATAGTAATTATCTTTGCATTTTATCGAGATGTGTTTGAATAGAATCAGATAACAAAATTTTAATCTTGTTCTATTGACATGTTTTTTAAAATGTCTCAAGTATGAGTAAGCTCATGTACATAATAGGGTTTGTTAATGAGATTAACAAGAGCTGTCTTTTTAATTTTATCATGTTTTTCCCAACATTCTTCTATTTGCAATGCAGAAGGTACACAGATAGAGTCGAATTTCCAATGTACTACCCTCCAGCTTGTTTTGATATGGATGCCGAGTCCTTCACAAGTAAGAATTTTAGACTAATTTTATCAGTTTACTACATAAACTTGATTTAAACTATCCCTAATGAGTTTTTTTGTTATCTGATACCCCATCCAGTGCCAAGAATGTATGAGAACTCTAGCTCGTTCAAAAAACAGTTGCTTGATGAACAAGAACTTGCACTTGAGTTTCAGCGAAGGCGCCTCCTTGGGCTGCAACTCTCTCCTAAACCTCGGCCACCTCATTCCTACTTCAATTTTGATTTGGAAGAGTTGAGAACTCCACAAGGTAAATTCTACTAGTAACTTATTCAAGTAACCACAGTTTACTATCTCAGCAGCTCATGCTGATTTTAATTCATAATCTCAACAGACCATTTCAGTCCTTTGACCCTCGTTGACAGTGGTGGCTCCTCAAGTGATGATAAACTTCAACAAACTGAAAATATTTACGGCGAGCAAGACAGGTAAAAAAAAATCAACTGATTCAAATAGTTTGGGGCGGTTATTTACGGACATTTTTTCTGATGTTTTTCTTCTTTTTCATTTTTGACAGTGGCCCTCTTGATCTCCAACTGCCCGATAGCCCGTTTGCATCGCCCCGCTTCGCAACAAACAACATTGCATCGCCCCGCTTTGGGACCACCAACATGGCAGCTCCTGGCTTTGGAAACAACATTTACACAGTCGTATAGAGAAAGAAGAAGAAGAAGAAGAAGAAGAAGAAGATACAGCACACAAGTAGGTTGTAGAGATATAAGAGTCTCCCTTCAAAATTTCCAAACATAAAAAGTAAACAGGTTTTACTATCGATCAAAAAACAGGAGAGGCTTCACTCCTGCTACTGAAGTTTAAATACAAAGTCTAGATGAAATAGAAAGCTATATACTTTGTTTAGTGTCTTACAAGTAGCTAACTTCGCACTATGCTTAGAGAAGACCAAATTGTAATATATTGAAAGATTCTACTTGAAATTAAGGTGACTGGATATGCATCATTTTCATAATGCTATTTCATGGTATTTTACTTCATTTTTGTTCTGCTGTGTTTGATTGTGGGTGTGACTTGTTTAGTGGAGTTTGGTAGCCCCATTGATTGTGATTATATGCTTTGTTTTCCACATAATTATTTGTGTGGACCCTTAAAGAGTATCTTTTGACATTCTTATCTCCCTGATTAAGACTTAATTTAATCGTTATTGATGTGGTTACAGCTATACTGCTCATGAAGTCATCAGGTTTTGTTGATGAATTCATTTGTTTAATTAGCACTTGAGTGACGTTTGTTCCTGAAAGTTGTTTTCCCCTCATTGCAGTTATATCTAGTGTGTGATTCATGTTTTGAATCTTTTATAGGTAAAATTTACTTTGATCTTACAACAATGTTTCGGGTTAATTGGCAAGCGTTATTCTTGACTGGATTTAGTTGCATGTGCATTGCCTGTATTACTTGATGAGAAGTGTCCCATGCATGTGTATTGAAGAGCGTTATCCTCGGCTAACTTTAGTTTGCATGTGTATTGCCGTTGCTTTCTAATATGGACCAAACAAGTAGGCATGGATCATCCAAATTTCTTGACTAGGAAAAGAGAAATGTGTAATATATGTCAAGGTTGGCAAATTATTAAGTTTGAGCATACATATACTCCCTTAATTTAGCTACTATATGGTATCATTTATCACCCACCTAAAGTCTTATCTTTAGTCCTTTCGTGACAAAGATTCATTCATCATTCTCTTGTGGGTAATTAGCTGGCATATACAAATAGTAGAAGGTGAAGGAAAAAAATGTGAGGGGAGGGGGGCAAACAAAGAGAGAGCTTTTGGAAAAGGCCCACTACAGACACTAGGTGGTGGTTGTTTGTTTTCTTTTGAGCGAGTCTGAAAGGCATCATCAAAATGAGAGCAAGTTTCCTCACTAAAGAAAGCAAAAGAAAGGACTCCTTTGGCCAATCACTCGTACAATACCCATGTGCTCCCCTCTGCTCAATCTCCCCCACCTCAAAATAGTAGTCTTTTAAACTCTCCCCCTCTCTCATTTTTTTTAATAATATTAAGGGTTTCTTACACAAAGCTCTCCAACAAATCTTGAAATACTACTATGTATATATAGTTCCCGGGAACTGCTATTAGTCCATGGATCAACTCCAAAAGTAACCAACCAGACAAGTGATCAGTTTAGGTCTCAGGTGCAACGTTATGTAAATTCTGATCCGTTAAATCAATTTTGGTGAAAGATCTTACATAGATTGTATTGGTAAACACACAATTCTGAGATAATGAGAGATTTTTTCACTCGAAAGTAGGTTTAGTGGATCATAATTTTCATGATGTTACAATTGAACTCTTTTGGAGTTCAACAGGGGGGGGGGGGGGGGGGGCTACTAAGAATTTCTATACTTGTTGGGGACCTGTTTGGGAAAAACCCTTTTAATAAACACATCAGGTGAGTGAAGGACAGAAGGAAAGACAGTGGAAAGAAAAGGGGATAAGAATAATAAAGAAAAGGGAGGGTGTTTGTGAGCAAGTGGGAAATAATGGATATGGATATGCTACTCTTTTTACTCATTAGATTCACCTTTTCCTCTATATTTTAACAAACTACATAATTATAAAGAATAAATTTCAGTAGACCTCCTTTTGAGTTTTTTTAAAAATATTTTTGCAGTGATATCTATTTTTTGCATTATGATTCCATGAATTGTGAATGACAGGATAACTTTATACCCTAAAAACAATGTTTTTTGTGATCCTGAGCTGGTGGTGGACTAACCGCAAAAACATCAAAACTGTCGGGAGTTTGCTGAAAATTCACCAAACTGAAAAAGCAAAATTACACTACACAAGAAGCTTGGGGGAAATGAAAGTAGGGACCATACCACCATCCAACACTAGCCATGTGAAAACCCAATTGCAGAATTCCCATACATCTCCTTTTCTAACTAATAGATTCATAAATAGCAGAGCAGGCTGTAGCTGTAGTTAATTTTCACATTCATACACATACACAAAATACACACAGTGGTCACCACTTTTGGGATGTGATAAGTGACTGCTGTGCTGCCATCTCTTTCACTCCCCTTGCCACTCATATAGGGCACTGTAACTCAGTTGCTCAGTCACATGACCTGAAAAGGAGTTGGGTGTATCTCCGCATCCAGTTGTAACTGTAATTGCAACTACAACTCCTTGTAAAATAAATATCGATACATTTTTTCATGGCATGTATATAGCATGTGTGTTTGATGTCTCTTTAATGTATCACAATCATAGAAGGGTCCACAGCCATAAGGTTAAACCTTGCGACGACAGCCGTCCAAGCTGGATTAGGACTAATCAGGAAAAGGGAGATTGTATTATGCTTTCCAGGTGTTAATGCTTTTATAATTGATTAGAAAAGTTGTAGTTAATCAGAAATGTCAACATCTTAAACATATCTATAAAAGTTTTTAAGGGGATGGAGAGTCATGGAGTATAGTAGCTCCATTATGTTTGCACTGTTGGACAGAGGTTGTGGCCCTAATTAGGGTTTTTTAAAGTTGAGGTGAGATGGATATGATGACATTGATTAATTTAGTATATTATGTGGTGTAATGTACAGTATATTTGCATGAATTTGTAGACTAATTCATGCAAATATTCAACTAAAATATATAACTGTTGTTTGGTGTCCTCTATGAGGACATTTGGACCAATCTGATTAACCGATTTGATTGATTAGAATCGAACAATTACACAAAATTAAAGAGAAGAAAAATAGTTCAGACGTGATCGCTTGTGTGGAGTAAGTTCATGCCGCATTAGCTAAACTTGGTTTACTTAACTGACTTTTGATTTCATAATATATAACATTGTTAATTATAGTGAATTTGTAAAGAAAAACACACTTTGTTTTATATTGCTGAACTAATCCGAAGAGAATGTAGTACACATTCTCTCCAAGTGAAAGAAAAAGAGGAGAATTCGCAGTTGAAATTAATTAGCTTTTCTTGCTGCTTATTTGTTGTTGATCTAACATCAAAATGATTGTAAGTGGGTTTTGACCGAATCAAAAGACAGTGGGCAATCATTCTTAGGTACAAACTACCTGAAAAAAATGTGCGTCAAATTTAAGATTGCTCATTCTACATTTCCGTCTTTTTTTTTCTTCTTGATCGTTGGAAGAATTTAGCTTGTATATGAAGGCCAGTTCCTACATCGATCGTTTTTGTACAGCAAAAGGCCGGAGTCAAGGTTAAGCATGGTACTACTAAGTTGTAGCTTAGATGGTAAATGACTGAGATGCATAAAGAGAAGATCCCGGTTCGAGACTAGGCTACAACATATATATCCTATTATTAAAAAAATAAAATTTATGCATGGTATTATATATCAGTACAACATATATATCCTATTATTAAAAAAATAAAATTTATGCATGGTATTATATATCAGTACTAGATTTGACCGTTGGCACGTGCCGCACGTCTTTAGAATGATACAGTAAATCAACAATTATGTAGCTCAAGTTTGAATAGTATGCCAATAATTAGTTATAAATAAAAGTCCATGTTTATATATATATTTCCTTCAAAAAATTTAGAAAATTGCGTGCAGTGCCCGTTCAAATCCAATTTTTTTAAAGTTTAAGACATTCATCACAAGTGCTGATTACTATCGATTTACATGTATCGCACGTTCAGCTCAAACTTTTTATCAAAACGTGCATTGCACGTGAAAATTACTAGTATCTACTATTTTAATGGGAGAGTTGGGATTGTAAACAAACAAACCCTAATTTTGTAATTGAGCAAACCCGTGCAATATATGTGCAAACTACATCTACTAAACATCCCCGTGTCATGCACGTCAAATCGAAATATACAAATTCATTTAATTTAATGACTAAACTTTTTTATAGACGTGCATCGCACGTGCATTATACTAGTATATATAATGGAAGAGTTGAAGTTGTAACTTGTCAACATACAAGCCCGTGTATTATACGTGCAACTCAAACTCTTCCATTAATTACAACAAAAACTAACAAACAAACAGAATTTCACCGATTTAAAACTTGCAATGCAAGTGCAAAATAAATTTCAATATTTTTTAACACCAAACATACATATATGTTGCACGTACAACTTAAATTCTATTTCTAAACACGTGCATTGCACGTACAAATCCTACTTTTTTCTTCAAAATGTTTTTCCCAATTAAGTGCAACGCACGTCCAACTCCAAAACTATTTCTTAACACATATATCGCACATGAAAATACTCCAACTCTTACCAAAACGTGCATCACGCGTGAAAAATACTAGTATATATATATATATATATATATAATTAAATAAATAAAGGAGCTGTTTTGGGAGATTTGAATTTGAGTTTTGAGGAGAAACTTTTAGTGAGGGAGGGGGATGTGCTTTGTAGGATTAGATCTGAGACTTTGATTTTTGGGAATTGAAAGAGACCCACTTGATAACTTTCTTTGTGTTTTATTATATAGAAATCTCCAAAGATTCAACTGGTTATGAGATTCAAAGAAACTGGGAAAATTATTCTCCTCAGTTCAACTGAGAAAAGCACAAAATTGGTTTATAGACAGGGGAAAGAAAAGTAGCTACTTTCTCTCCATCTTTCTTTTATTTACTGACAAAAGAAATATAGGCCCAAAATTGTCACTATATTCTTCATGGCTGGCTTTAATCAATTGTGCTTCTTCTTTACCTGCACTGCACTCTGCATTGTAATGACTGTCAACTTTTCGGTCAAAAACAGTTAATGACTTGCTATTTATCCGAGTAAGAGTTACTGTTTCTCTTTTTAAGAAGGATACTTTTAAGAAGATAAAAATCTTTGCCAAAATATATGTAAATTATCAAAAAAGGACTTAGGAAAATCTTGTAGAACAGAGAAATTTGTTTTTAATTTTGTTCTTGTTCCCATGTAATTTTCGGGCGTATTGTTCTTTCTTCTTCTCGTGAACCCCACAATCTGAGCAAAGTGGATGACAAAGATGCATTAATATATGGCTATGGCCTCTATATGAATCTAATTAAAACATTAAATCACTAAATCCAATTTTGCTTAATTTATGATTGGATGATGATGGAGCAATTCTACCGACCATCCAAGTCTCTCTCTCTATATATATATAATAAAACACAAAGAAAGCTATGAAGTGGCTTACCTTCAATTCACCAAAATTAAAGACCCCGATCTAACTTCACAAAACACATTCCCCCTCCCTCCCCTCTCAAAATTCAAATCCCAAAATCAAATTTTTCTCTCCGAAATTAAAAAACTCATTATTTTATTACTATCTCTCTTCTCTCTTCACTTTTTTTCATATTTATCTCTGTCTCTTTCTCCCATTCTTTTTTTATTTACTAAGAAATTTAGATTTTAAGATTTCAGGCTTGTAAATTTTTAGAATTTTTATGTTTTTTTATTGGACATGTTATATTGAAAATAGCAAATATCTTTTTAACAGTTAAATTTCATCATTTTTTACACTTATAGTTCTAAGAAGTTAGATTTTACACCCCCATTTATAATTATTTTTCAACATATACTAATGGAAACATGGACTTTTATTTACAACTAATTATTGCCATACTATTCAAACCTGAGCTACATAATTGTTATTTTACTATTTACAGTGATTTTCGTATTTTGTATCGTTCTGAAGACGTGCTGCCGTAGGCACGTGCCCACGGGCAAATCTAGTATATATATATATATATAATTTATATTTTCGTCCATTTGAATAAGTTGCAACTAATAAAGAAGCATATCATGAGGAAAGGAAAGGGAACATTATTCTTGTATAAATAATCCACTATAAAATATACTGTTTATTAATGAAATTATTGACAGGTCCTACCAATTCTCAGACCATTTATGTCATATATATATGTTCCATCACTTTCTTCCCTGCTCTCATATCTTATCCAAAACTATGTCTATATGCACTCTGTTGCTTATGATATTATATTTTTACGTCATTTATTCTTTTCTGTTTTCTACAAAAGTTATAACCGGATCATTGAATCTTTTTAATCCTATATATTCACTTTAAAAATAAACAAAGAGAAATCTCTATATCAATTTCATATTTTGATTTATTCCAAATCAATTAATTAATTAATTAAATAACATAGGGGATGATAAGAGTTTAAAGCAGGGTGAGGAGCCTTTGAGATATATTGGGTTTCGGGTCCCACGAGGGAAGACCCATTTGCAGGGACAGCTCAACTTCTTTAATGTTTTGGTATATCTTAGAACAATAATCCAATGCGGATCGGGTTCGGATCTTTTTGGGACCCATTGGTCGCAGATATCTAATGGATGTGGGGTTTGCTCTGAGGGAATACTAATGGAGGTGTTGCATACAACTGCATTATTTTTTTCAAGTACAATAAAATAATTTGAAATCAACAGTGCATCTCTAAACATAAAGGTAGAGTTCTTTTACATTAAAATTCCCTAAATAAATTATCAAAAAAAAAAAAATCCCTAAATAACTACACTACTGAACCTTTATTTATTATTTTTAAAAATGCTATGTTATTAGTATTTTTTCTTCGGTAGAACTTGTAGCTAAACTTCTAACGAAAACTCATTTCCAAAGTACTAAAAGTGACTTAATGGTAAATCAAATATAACACCATAAAAATGTGACATAGCAATACATCAAATTCACTGTTTTAAAACCTTTTGTTTTTTTTAATAAGTTCGCATGTAACACAGTGACATATTCTTTCACTCGCAAGTGAGATACCGAAGGCCAATTACTAAATACAAGACCGAGTTACTTGCTATGTTAATATTTTAACTTGATTCGGCCCAAGCCCAGTTCCATTCACTCATTATTTTCGGCCCAACCGTACCTTTACATACAACTTGAGTCACCCGACCCGACCCGACCCGACCCGACCTCGTCCATCTTCTAATTTCCAAAACCCTTCCCAAATTTATCGAAACCCTAGAATTTCCCCCAATTCCATGAAATCGCAATTACAGTAAAAAGCCGCAAACTCCAAATCGAATCCATGGCTTCTCTCTTCAAGGTACGATATTTTTTTATCCCTCGCTCTTCAATTCACTCTATTGTGTAATGAAGTTCTCACATTTTTATTTTTTCGTTAGGATCCGAGTAAGTTATCGGCGTATAGAGACCGTAGATTCCCGGGGAATCAAGAGGAGTACGAGTACGCGCTTCAGACCTCGACTACGGTGTACATTGGCAACATGTCGTTCTATACGACGGAGGAGCAGGTGTACGAGCTGTTCTCGCGCGCGGGGGAGATCAAGAAGATCATCATGGGGTTGGATAAGAACTCCAAGACCCCGTGTGGGTTCTGCTTCGTGTTGTAAGTGATCGTTGCTTGGTTGTTGAAAATGTTGAATTTTGGTATGTGGGTAATGGGGGTGTTGGTGTAGTTGTGTTAGACGCCGAGATTAGTCGGAGAAGCGGATGCAATAATCCGAATTTGGTTTTGAATTTGAAATTTTAGTAGTTAAGAATATACGAACGAGCTTGTGTTTGCGTAGTGGTTACTGTGCTTATTCACTGATATGCTACCAGTAGTTATAATTGGTTCGAATGTGGATCTATTTTTGTCAAATACGATAGTGAGTTTACCGTCGGAATATCATTTTATTTGTGAACTTACCCACCACCGCCAACAACAATAACAACATCCACAGAGTGTTTATCCCACATTTTTGGAGTCGGCTATGTGAATTATTCTTTTCCGTACAACTATCCTTCGTCAAATTAACACTTAGTCAAATTCCTAACAATACCTTCAACCCAACTTTGTTTGGATCTATCTCTCGTCTCTTTTGCTCCCCAAACTCCCATCCTATCAATTTTCCTAATCTGTGTGGTTATTTCTATGTGCCCAAAATCACCTCAATCGGTTCTCCTACAATTTTTCTTCAGTTAGGGCAATCTATATAATAAAACACAAAGAAAGCTATCAAGTGACTCTCATTTAATAGGGTTGAAATCAATGGTCCAGATCTAACCTCACAAAACATATTTTCCCGCCCAAAAGTCTCCCCAAAACTCAAATGCAAATCCCAAAACAACTCTTTTATTTATTTATTTATCTCTCTCTCTCTCTCATTCTCTCTCTATTTACTCAGAAATTTATATTCTCAGATTTTAGGTTTGTAAATTTTTAGATTTTTTATGCATTTTTTTATTGCTCATGTTACATTGAAAATAGCAAATATCTCATCAACAGTTAAGTTTCATCATTTTCCATACTCAAAGTTCTAAGAAGTTGGATTTTACACTCCCATTTATAATTGTTTTTCAACATATACTAATGGAAACATGGGTTTTTATTTACAACTAATTATTGTTTTACTATTCAAACTTGAGCTACATAATTGTTGTGTTACTATTAAAAGACTTTCATAAGATGTATCGTTCCGAAGACGTGCCGTAGGCACGTGGCCATGTGCAAATATAGTATTTGTAAATGCCCTAATATTTGTAAATGTACCTATTGGAAGAAATTGGGTATATGGTAATAAAAATAGTCAATGTTCACTTTGTATCCCTTAAGCATTTTTGTGATAGAAACGTTTGAATATATAGTGTGTATTGAGTTTTCATGTGAGAAGGAAGACTGCATCTACTTTGTATTGTCTTTTTTACTGTATAAACCATTTTTTTTAGATAGAAGCATCTTATCTTTTGCTGCATGGGGTTTAGCACGACTTTATAGATTTGCGAGAAATGCATGATAAATCTACATAATAAAACACAAAGAAAGCTATCAAGTGGCTCTCCTTCAATCCCCCCAAAATCAAAGGCCCAGATCTAACCTCACAAAACACATCCCCCCCCCCCCCCCCCCGCCTCTCCAAAAAAAAAAACAAAACAAAAAAAAATTCCCCCCTAAAACTCAAATTCAAATCCCCCCAAAACAACTCCTTTATTTATTTAATTATTCTCTCTCTCTCTCTATATATATACACACACACACACTTATAGAAACATGGACTTTTATTTACAACTAATTATTGTCATACTATTCAAATTTGAGCTACATAATTGTTGATTTACTGTTTACAAGGCTTTTCATATGATGTATTGTTCTTAAGATGTGCCGTAGGCACGTGCCCACAGGCGAATCTAGTGCTTAATATTGCTTACTGGTCATAGATGATAATCCTAGCGTTCTATAAATGATGGTTTTCATCAAACTTTCAAGACGCTAAAATGAAGGTAAAGCCTTTATTTGCTTTAGGTTTACCCACTATATCAATTTTTTTTTAATTTAAATTTTCAAATTTTTTATTTTAGATCATAGTTTTGGATAGATTTTATTATCAACTTCTATTGATTTTCGTGGAATACTCTGATTAGTGTCTACTGTGAGAAACATTTCATGAATTTGCACGTTCAATGAATGAAGTTCATTTCTGATGTATCCATTTGCATAAACATATGGTTTTGTAGGCGAGCAAAACTTCGATACCACTTTACTTTAGAAAAGAAAAACTTCTTTATCGTTTGAGTACTGTTATGCAGATTGGGAAGATATGTTGGCAATAGATCCACAATTTGCTGTCCATTTATGTTTCGGGAAAAAAAATATTCTGTTTTCATTTTGGTTTCAGTGGAAGCGCCTTAGATAACATTAGATTCACTGGCACAAGCGGGGGATGAAAAATTCAATTTTGCTTTGATGCTTCAGTATAAGTTCTTTCATTTTTTCCAAACAACACTATATAATCTTTAGCAATGTTCAAACATTAATTTATGAGGATTGATAAGTCATAACAGTTTTCTTTCTTTCTTTGCTTTGAACTCTAGATGGATTATAAAATTAAGACCTCAGCCTAACATTTGAGAGATTAAGAAATTTTAACTTATTTCTTCTGTTCAACTTTTTATGTCTATCTAAATCAATTGGTGATTTCACAAACACAATTCCTCCTTTTATGAGTACAAAGTATTAGTAAACTTTAACCTTAAGACTTCTTAGCTAAATAAAAGCGTTTTACTATTTTTGTTATAAGATAACTTGGTATCAGAGTGGAATACAGATTTATGAAGTTTTGCCGGTAGGAATTTTGCATTTGGATGGAATGTGGACAAGATTCCTCAAGATGGACATGTATTTGTTTTATACAAGGGTGTCGAGGTGGATTTGTCCTATGAAGAGTAGAGAAGATGCTTGTGAAATTAGCATCTAAGCAACCATAGGTGTTATACTCATTTTCAACAACTATTTAACTATATGACTTTTTGAGTAGATCTGTTGTGTCTAATGCATATTCAGGACCTCTGTTTGTGCTATGATTTAGCTTAAATGTTGTAAATTTATGATTAGGGGAACTTAGATGGATGCACAGACTTGTTCAGTTCTACACAACATAGAAGGGAATAAGGATGCACAGCTTAGTTTAATCCAAGATGCTATAATTCTTAGGATTCCTCAAGATCCGGTGCAGTTATGTTTTTAAAACTTCTAATGAAAACTGAGGGCATGATTTTCTATTGAAGCAGGAATGAAATGTATTTTGATCTAGAAAATCAAATTCTCAGTTGCATATCTTGTCTAGAAACAGTCAAACAGGAACGAATGAATTATACTTTCTTCTTTCAGATATTATTCTAGGGAGGATGCTGAGGATGCAGTCAAATATATCAGTGGCACACTTCTTGATGATCGGCCAATTCGTGTAGATTTTGATTGGGGATTTGAAGATGGAAGGCAATGGGGGCGTGGCCGAAGTGGTGGACAAGTTATATTCGACTTCTTTGAAGCCAATTTATTTCCATCTTACTGGTTCTTTAGTCATGAATTTCGGTTGCTTTAATGTTATAGCTTTTTTTTTCCTCTTAATAGGTGAGGGATGAGTACCGCACTGATTATGATCCTGATATCCTTTTGAAACAATTGCATTTCTTTCATTACTGTTACGTTTTCAGCATTTGTTTTCTTTTATGTGTTTTTTTTGGGTATAGGCTTTGTCTTGAATCTCATGGTTTAAAAATAAGAAAAGTTGTGTTTTCATAACAACCTTTTGGCAATGATGTCTTTTTTCTTTCAGGGCTGCTGCATAGTTTCGATCTAGGGTATGTATTGTGTATTGTTTTCCATGTTTATCTTATCATATATCATATTATATCATGTACTGTAACATAAATTATCATGTGCAAATAGCGGAGGGTAATACCGTAATCATTGAAATAAAGCAGTCTAAATATATACCAATTGATAGTCAAGTGAACGAAATATTTGTGAGGCATGAAATAATGTATTATTAGGCTTATTATAAAGGCTAAATTTGAAGGGGAAAAAACCCCTCAACTATATGCGTTTCCGATCAAACACCCCTCAACTTTTTTTTTTCCCTCAAAAAAACACCCCTCAAAATGCAGAGTTAAGAGAGAGAAAAAGTGGGGGGGGGGGGGGGGGGGAGCTGCTTCTTATATCACAAGTGAAAGTGCAGGGTGTTTTTTGTATCACTTATACAGCCCAGGCTCCAGGATAGTTATTTCAAACAAAAATTTAGTGGATCAATCCGAGAAAAAAAGTTGAGGGGTGTTTGATCAGAAACACGTATAGTTCAAGGGTGTTTTTTCAAATTTAGCCTACTATAAACTAAATGTTAATAAAATATTGAATACTATCATCAACTTGTTAGACTTCTAGCAGATCCAATGACTAAAAGGTCATTAACCAAATGGTGCTAGCACAAATGTAATGACCTAGTTTTGATGGTTAAATTCGGGATAAGGTGATGATGACAAGCTGACAACATTTGATGACGATCAAGAATCCAATGATGATGTAGTACATATTCAGAGCCGTACATATTGAGAGCCAAGGAATTATGATAGTTGATGTAGCCATGTAGGTGATAAAGCATCTACATCGTGCAGTCTTTAATACTGGAATGGGGTGAAGAACTTAATTTCGCACAGATCTGAAAGAAGTTTGGATTGATCACTTATGCAGAGGTGCTGTTGTTATAGTTTAGGCACATAAATATCTTGCAGACAGCAATTGAGTTGGAATATTTTTAGTTATAAAAGCCTCATTTTTGTTGTTGCAATTGCCAAATGTACAATTTCGGTATTGCTTACTTGTAAGCTGGGGTTTCTTACTTAACCAAATCTAATGGATATGGTCATTAGGTTTTTTATGTTCCCTTTGGTAGTCTCTTAAACTTTCCTCTCAGTTTTCTAACCCACAGAAGTTTCCTTTCTTTAATTCAAATTAGTTGTTTATATTGCTTACAAATGCCTCTAGAAACTTTTTAAAATCCATGGAAGCTATTTCAGTTCCTAACTGAGAAAAATGCTTATATTTGAAGGCTATCTTAGAAGGCGCAATTTTTTTTTTGTTGTATTGTTTTTAGATTATGACATTTATAATCTACTTGTACAAGTCTTTAATTATCCATATCTGTCAGTTCTGCTCTATTATTTCCTTGACAATTGATACGTAGAGGTGGCTATGGAAAGTTGGTCCAGAAGGAGCTGGAAGCACAAAGACAGTTGGTTGATTATGGTGCAGGCTCATTAGGCGCTTACCAAACTAACATGCCATCTCATTGTAAGTTCTTTAATACTGCTGTAGTTAATGTTAATATTTTTGACGGTTCTTAAATTGACAGTATTGTAGTTAGTGATTTTACCGTTGTTTTCGTGATTAGTTGTTTTTTCCCCTTACGGGAGTTCTTTCTCCCTTCATGATCGATTATTCTTCTCATATGTCTTAAACCGGAGGAGCTCTGCTATAGGGCAAGCCTAAATATAAGTTCTTTATGGAAAGTTAAACTTTACAATTCGTATGTTTACAATATCAACTCCCTAGGTCCATGATGAAAGGGGTTTATGAAGTGTGCACTAGTTAGATGATAGGGTAAGCTTTGTATTAGCTACATAGACTAAAGTGTATTCAATCTTATGCAGGAACTCCTAATGTTCCTCTGAACTAAAACAACCTTGACTTAAAAGTAGATGAAGTATGTCGCTCTTATCTTTTTTGTGACAAGGTTAGAACAATTCCTTTTGGTTTTTATGGCTAATTTTTGGCAAAATGCTATGTTGCATCCATTCATTATTGCCATTTTGTCACATTTAACGTATAACATTCTTTGCAAACCAAAACCTATTGTTTCGGTAGAATGTTTAGGGCTTGCCCTTCAACAGAGATCCTCCGATTTAAGACAATAAGGGAAGATTTCTTTATCACAATGTTGTAAAAACCGAACCGGCTATTGAACCTGAGACATGGCCGATCCGGTTTTTAGTAGGTTCAACCGGGTTCAATGTCGGTTGGACCGGGTTCAATATGGAGCAAGTTACTTTTAAATGAATACTCATTCATATAAAGAATTATACATAGCATAACAGAATTGCACTAATGGCTTATTGGTTAGGGCTGCTCCAACGCAGCGCCATTTTGGCGCTAAACACCAGAAATGGTGCTGGATGGCACTCCAACCGAGCGCCATTTCCAGCGCCATTTTTTTGGCGAAATTGGTGTGGGTGAACAGTGCTGCGCCAAATCTGGCACGGCATTGTTCACCAACGCCATTTTTTTAATTGTTAAATTTGCAATTAAAGCCTCATTTTTTTTTATATAATTGTGTGTTTTAGTTTTAAGTTTGTGTTTTAGCCAATTTTGTGTTTTAGAAAATTTATTTTTTTGTTCACAAGTGTATTTTAGTTATAACTAAATTAATTTTTACAATTTTAATAATTTGTTAGTTATTTTGAAAGTGTGGTGAATTGTACGTTGATCTAAATAGTAGATTTTATACGAAGTGTAAATAATACTTAAGAAAAATATGAAATGCACATTAAAAAACACCAAACATTCAAACAACGTTACAATTAAGATTACATAGATATTCAAACTAAACTTATGCTGAAACGAAATATGAAAAATACATAATAATAAATCGGCAATTTAGAAATTTGGTAATCCGCTTCCAGATCCTCCAATATCAGTGAAATATTGCCCCAGGTCATAGTGCCAGAAGAAGGAAATGGTTGTTGTTCTTCAGCTCTTTTGTGAATAATTGATACTTGTTTAGCCCGAAAAAACTCACGTACGGTTGGATCAGCAATTGAATTCAAATATTTTAACAAAATTTTATTATCTTCTCTCTTTTTTGAATGCCAACCGTTGCTCCTGGATATCCATTTGTCTCTGCCTATTGAAGTTTGTGTTCTTAAACATCTCCATCAACTGTTCATTTCCTTCTCTAATATCGTTCAAATTTTCATCAGTTTTCCTTTTCAACTTGGCTTTTTTCACTTCGATGGGTTGTTCAGACGAAGTAGAACCAAAATTGAGTTCATCTAAATTGGGAGCAAAAGATGATTGGCCAGGAGATGATATGGGAGATTCAGAAGTTGGATTATCGGACTGTGACGAGCCATAGTTGACTTGACTGCTTCGAACATTTTGTCTTACAGTTGTAATGCTATCTTTAAACATTTCAAATTCCTCAACAATATTCCAAACACGATCAAATTTGAAACATTTCTTAAACTTGGGATCTTGCATAAATAGCTCTTTCGCTCGAGGTAACTGCAAATCGAAAAAAAAATAATGTTAAAAAGTAATCGGACTATATTAATAATAATGAAAAATAAGTTTAAATAAGTTCTTACAATATCTGCATCTGATGCACCACTTGGATTCATATTCTCTATTTGTTTGAGACACCCATTCAATTTTCTTACTTCAGTCATTATAACCTGAATTCGGGACTGCACAATCGCTTGTTACGGCGATCCAAACTCTGGTCTCTTGATTGGTTGTAGCGTCGCTCTACACGAGTCCAAAATTGATCTGTGGATTGGTGAACACCCGTAATAGGGTCTTGAAATTTTTTTAAATAAGTTTCGCAAAGGAGCACATCTTCACTAATAACATATCCAGAAGCTCGTATAGACATTTTCTTAGAAAGTTTACGGCTAAGAATAAAAATATGAGAAAGATGATTGTTTGCATAACAAGTGAAGTTTGATATATATAGGGAAAAAAATCATTTGTGGAATCTTAAGCATTGAAAGAATCTAATGCACTCAAACAAGTCTACACCAGAATCGATGCGTTCAAACTAATGTACAGTTGGTCCAAGATAGGTCACACATCTTTTGAGAGAGAATCCAATGCACTCAAATAAGTCTACACCAGAACCGATGCGTTCAAACTGGTGTACACTTGGTCCAAGACAGGTCACACATCTTTTGAGAGAGAATCCAATGCACTCAAACAAGTCTACACCAGAACCGTTGCGTCCAAACTGGTGTACACTTGGTCCAAGACTGGTCATACATCTTTTGAGAGAGAATCCAATACATGAAAACATATTTGCACTTACTATAAATAACATACTATACTATGATCCTTCAAAAAAAAAATTAAACTTCTTTTCTTCTTCTATCTATCCTATGAAAAATTCAAAATAACTTCTTCGATATCTTCACTTGAAAAATGAATTTCGATATTGGAGGGCCATCAAATAGTACAAATTCTAGTTCCTCTTCGGATGACGACGGGATGGGTGTTCTGGCCGAAATTGATGCCACCGAAACGATCATATATCAAGCGCTCGACTACAACAACAGGATCATCAACTATTTAAATCAACGAAGCAATCAAGGTAATAATTTGTTTTCATTTTGTAACAATTTGTTTTCATGTTTAATTATGAATTTAATGTTTTTGTTCAA
This sequence comes from Hemerocallis citrina, assembly GCA_017893485.1. Lineage (NCBI taxonomy): Eukaryota > Viridiplantae > Streptophyta > Magnoliopsida > Asparagales > Asphodelaceae > Hemerocallis > Hemerocallis citrina. The sequence goes on from CM030367.1 coordinate 230,737,012, forward strand.
AATTGTTCAATGTTAACGTAGATTTGTCATTTTAGATCATTTATTTTCTAATAATATATATTAATTTTCATTTTAGATAATAAAATATAATTTCCTCATGATATTTTGTTCAAATTTGTTAAAATTATGAAATTTATCATATGATCAATACGTAATAAAAATTTGTATGTGGTGAATTGATGAAATAGATAAGAAATGAGGATTTTAGTAAAAAGTTATTTAAAAGGTAGGTAGAGGAGAATATGAAGGGAATATTCCTTTTTGGTGTTAAAAATGGTGTTGTGGGTTGGAGATGAAGTTACTGTTTGATGCGACTTTTACACCATTTTGGTGTAGAAGTTACACCATTTTGGTGTTGTGGGTTGGAGATGGTCTTAGCGGGTGGAGTGTGTTGTGTTCTAAAAGTCGCTAGGTGGTAGTTGGGTGACCGAATACTGCCTAGCTCCTAGATCTTGTAAGCAGGGCCTAGGTGGTTTGTTATTAATAATACATTTATAAGAAAATATGATATTGCATAAAATACAAGATATATATAATACTAAAAAAACTCAAATTCATAAATGGAAATTAGCTCAATGGTAGAGCTTGCATATTACCCAATATCTAGATCCCAATGAATAATTTTAAAATAAAACTTATTTATGCATGTTCTCATTAAAATAATTTTAAAAACTACTTATCTGGGTATGCCAATATCAAGATCCCAATGGAATGGACAATGGCAGTGCTAACAATCCTCTTCTTTCCACGGTTCCACCACCAATCCGTCATTGTGGTGTAAATAACAAATATAAAAAACAGTTTTTCCATATCCGCCTAGACTGCCCAGACCGACTAGCCCGCCTAGGCACCGCCCAGACATGCCTAGGCAGCTAGACCAGTTTTTTCAAATGCTCAGGGCCTAGGCGAGTCACTTGGGGACCGCCTAGGCCGATTTTCGAATACTGGTTTGATGCGAACCAGTGGCTTGAATACCTCCTTTCACATATATTTTTGAAAGGAAAAAAAACAAGTTTTCTGAACCGTCCGGTTCAACATGAAACCGGTTCGGGTGGTTCAGTAATAAACCGGCCGGTTCTGTTGGGTTTTCTCTATACTTCTGGTTCTATGTAAAACCAGACCAGAACATGGTTCGGTTTTGGTCGAATCCGGTCCGACTGACCAGTCCGGTTTTAACAATCCTGATCATTCATGAAGGGAGAGAACTCCTCTAAGGGACACGACAAGTAACTAATCACGGAAACAATCAGGAACTCCTAATATTCCCCTGAACTTAAAACAACGTTTATTTAAAAGTAGATGAAGTATGTCGCTCATATCTTTTTCGTGACAAGATCAGAACAATTCCATGATGTTTTTATGGCTAATTCATGGCAAGATGCTTTGTCGAATCCCTGAACCATTGCCATCTGGTCACATTTAAGTAGAATGTTTAACAAAATTTGTTACCAAAACCTATTGTTTCAGTAGTTCATCATTCTATATGTCCTTTGTAGAAGTTATATTAGGGGATCAGGTTGATAATAATCGAGTGACATTACTTCAAGGAGTGCCACGCACGAGCGGAGCCAAAACTTGTCATGGTCCATTGGTTCTTCCCTGCAATCTAAGAAGACAATAATAAAGGATAAAAAGTTTGTTAACAGGCGGACATGGAGACATGGCTATACTACTGTACGGTATAAGTATCAAATATCAAAATTGAACATAATAAAACCCAGGTGGCATCCAACAATTAATTTTTGCACTTCATGACCAGAATAAGATATCTTAGTTCATAGAGAACTAAGATAAGGAATAATAATTAATAGTCCGGTACAAAATAAGAGATGATCCAATGTGCAAATGCAAGTTGTGAGAGTTGACTAGCATAAGAAATGTGAAAAGTGTTTGGAATTGTTTTTTTTTTGGGTGCTAAAAAATGTGTTTGAGAAGTGACTGAGAAGTGTCCACATATAAGGGAACGTATATTGTATAATTTATACAAGTTTTCCATGCGGGTCCATGAAGTGTCGGTGTCTGGCGCAGGTATGGCTCCTGCTAGATGTGAGAGTGTCCATGCCACACTGTCTCACAATTGTCATTGATATTGCATCCAAGGTTGATGGAATGGGAGAAGAACTTTTCTACTTGATGGGAATGGTTATTACAACTTTTTCAAATTGGCAAGCGGAATATCAACAAGCAATGGATCATAATAGATAATAGGGCTTCCTTCATAAGTTAATGGTGAAGAGGATTATGTCCATTCTTATTGTGTAGGGACTAAGATATCCTATTCAAGTGTTTTATCGGTTTGTTCAAATTTCCTTAAATGTATTATCGCATTTAAGATTGATAAAATTATTACTTTAAAGATGTGGTGGTTGAAATCGTCTCCAATGGTGAAAAATGAGTTATTTGTAGTGCGTAAGGTGCTGTATTTTGTCTGTTGCTATCATTGGGAACAGGGTTACAGTTGATCATCTTGGGTTGTCCAATTTGAGAATTGGGATTGTGAACTAGATGTATAATGTATACAGAAAAGATGGATTTTATCAGAATTGGCGTGGATAAAAGGGCATGAACTTAGATTTTTGTCATTAGAATTTATTGAAACTTGACTAGAATTCGGTCTTAGAATGGGTCTTGGTTCCAATTCAGTCCGGTAAATAAATAATAAATGTGCTAATATGACAAACCCATGTATGCTAGATCCAAACTTTGGTTTGTAGGTTGGATGTATCTGTTAATTCCACAGAGATCTGCTCAACTGTGAATAGAGTGAGGTTGTCTTCTGCTGATTTGACAGGCTAAATATCCATTTTTGTTTGTGAGAGTGCTTCATGTCCCTGATTGGTTTTAAATAATATTGACGGATCTATAAATTTAGTAGTGAAAAGGATGATACCGGTTTTGTCTTAACTCGTCCAATGGTTGGTTGATTTTGTGCCAATTATTAATGCTGCTTTTTTTTAAAATATTTTTTTTTAAAGACATTACCACGTATAGGGAGTTGCAAGGCCTTCACCTCCAGTTTGGCATTGGAGAGTATGCTGCAATTTGCAGGCTTAGTCAATACTTAATCGTTTTCTTTTTGGAATGCCTACATGAGGTGATGGGCGCAGAGTGAATCTCACTTAGTGGGATGCTGACCTAGGTTATCAGCTATATGACATTATATGCTAGACATTACATTTTTTCCTGTTGTGAGAGTATGCTTTGGCTACTCATCCTGAGGGATGTGTACTTGCTTAATAAATATCCGCGCGATAATAAAGGAGATGACCATTGACAGGCTGAAAGGAGAAGTATTTATGTGGTTGGCCCCAAAGGATTTGGGATGAAAGCCCAATCTGGAAAACATTACCTGAGGGTTGACTATTGGGCATTGTGAATAACCTAAATCTTTTTGGGGTTCTCCTTTATTCATAGCTGATTCTTTCTGTCTGCTTCTGTATTATTTCTCAAAATTATTGTTTTTTGAGTTTAATGTCTTTCTTAACTTCAGATGGTAGACAAGGAGGTGATCGTAGGCACAGGGGTTCTTACAAATATGAACGTGATCGTGGACGTGATGACCAGGAACGTGGTGACCGTGGTAAACTTTCTTCTCTTTATGTTTTAATTTGATGGAAGTTCATATTGCTTTCGGTATTGGACTGCAATATCTTTTGAGTTCATGCCTCCCATATCTCTACAATGGTTGCAGATTATCAAAGGAAACGCTACAGGGATGACGATGACCGCACTGGACCTGAGATGTCAAAGAGAACTTCTGGCTACGATTCTCGAAGGAATTCCGACTATGATTCCAGACCAGTAAGTTCTTTTTTTAGATCAATCAGCCTCCCTTAACATGCTCGCTGGTTTTCATTTTTACCTACTTTCTTATATTTCTTTACAGGAGAGGAACCCTCGTTTCCGAGAGAGAGGTGATTCTGAAGATGAAGAGGGTGATGATAGAAAACGCCGTCGCTGAACTATGCCTTCGTACAATTATTGTTCATGTATGACACCTAGTTTCAAATAGTGTATGTTTCTTTTGAGGAGCCACCTATATTGGGAATTGCAGATGAATGATATGAAATTGAAAAACTGTAAATTCTGCACCAAATCGCACCCTAGATTTTTCAGCCAACCGTCGTGTAAAATCTTCAATATTCCTGTGCTGAATGGTTGGTTGGTGACCGTGTGGACATGTGGTTGTATGGTAATGGTACCCCATGCAGCACATGCCTAGTTATCAAGTCTTGTGTGCGACTATGGCTGAAGAGAATTACTTGGAGTGAGTTTCGCAAATACTGTTGCAGTCAATAAAGTTTTCCATGACTTTTTTGATTGAAGTACGAAAAAAAAAAAATCGGAATGTACAACTTATTGATAGTCAACAGGTTGATGGATTTTTGGTTTCCAATTTTATGTTGAGGTGTGTATGAGTGGCCTAACTCAAAGATCGAGAATTAAGGTAGCATAATCGTTGGTGGTATACTTGTTGAATGTTGAGTGTTTCAGACATGTGTAATTGAGGGCAATAGTGATGCAACTTTGTGTAGAAGATTGAAAGGATTTTACTTGTGGATCGATACCAAAGGATGTATTTACAACAATGAACATCCGGGTTGAAAATTTTTGCTATGAAGCTGGAATTATGTGGGTAAGGGGTGTTGAAACTATCTAGTCATTGACGAATCAAGGATCCAGTACAGTGACTACTAATCAGGGCCGGCCTGAGTTCCTGGAGGCCCAAGGCGAACTCCTGAAATCCCGAAATCGGGCCTCCATACATTAGAAAGAAAAAAAACCTGTATACAAAAATTTGCACATTGTTCAAAGCAAAATATGTAAAATATATATCATCGAATAACTGAGAAGAAAGAGCCAAAGAGGGTTTGTTTTAAAATGTAGGTTGAGGGGGTTTGAATTTCTATTGATTTAAATATGGATTTATTTTTAAATCACCACATTTAAAGCCTCAAATTCAATCAAGGCCAAACCCAAAAAATTTAAACAAAATTCTAAATGCTCAAATATTTATTTTTGCAGGCTCCTAATAACAATTTTTTTTTTTTGCGCACAAAATACGTGTCTGTATTTACAAAGGGAGTACGAATTTGGGCCCCTAAAATTACAAATTATCCGGATGCCTAAGGCAGATGGGGCCGGCCCTGCCACTAATCTATTTGTCGTTTGATGTGGAAATTGTTCATTCTCTGTCTCTGTCCAAGCAAAACTTTCAAGACCTCTATGATGAAAGTAATCAATTTACCAGACATGTTGTGTGGTCCTATAATATGAATGCAACAAGAGCTGCAACTGTTGTAAACTGAAGACCACAAACTCACGACATTCCCTCACTGCTTGCTGTCGCTTTCATGCACTTGACCCTGACCTTGTTGCTTTGCTAATGTCGACTACTCGCCTTTATCTTGTTGTCGTCTGAAATTGATTGTAACTTAAAATGATCACTCGGAATTACTTGTGGATGTTGGTATATAGCTCTCATGGTTGTTTAGAGCTATCTAAAACACTTTGTTGCTAAATTTGTTTATTGTCATCTTGTCTTTGTTCTCACTTCCCACTAAACTCATTTTGAAAAAAAAACTTGTCGATAAATCAAGCTTAACGTATGCATCGTTACAATATATATTGCATAGTTATTAAATGAAATTCTTGGGAGACAAGGGGAAGTGAGAAGCACGATTGCAGGCATTCTTAATTTCCAGACCCAGATATTGCCAACCAATCAAATACATAGGTTTGCCAATTGGCAGCAAGAATATTAGGAGGGTGGACTGGAATGACCTCATTGACAAAATTGCGAATAGACTGGAGGGATGGAAAGGAAAGATGCTCTCTTTCGGTGGAAGGCTTACCTTGCCAAACTCAGTGGTTAGTTCAATTCCATTATACTTTATGTCATTTTACGAGATACCAATATGGGTTATTAAAAAAATTGACAGATTGAGAAGAAAGTTCCTTTGGCACGGATCAACGACTGACGGGAAGGGTTACTCTTTAATTAGATGGGGGGTGGTGTGCCGACGAAAAGAATTTGGAGGATTGGGTGTTGTCAATCTTCGCCAAATGAACCAAGCTCTACTTTGCAAATGGTAGTAGAAATTCAAAATTAAGACGAAGGCAAAATGGGCCGCTCTTATTAAGGATACCTACATCAAGAATGGATGTATGTACCGGAAACAGAAGAATAAGGGGACAATGTCCGGGTTTTGGCGAGGGGTTACGCGGACTAGAGACATCTTCATAGCAGGAGTAACTTTCGCAATTGGAAATGGGGCAACTATTTGCTTTTGGAAGGACAAATGGTGTGGGGTGATAAACTTAAAGAGAAGATTCCCGGAGGCTTACAAATTTGCTACAGATAAAAATGACCAGGTTGCAAGACAATGGAGGAACGACGGATGGAGATCAAGATTAACAGGCAGGCTTAGCAGAGAAACTAGAAGACAAAAACAAGAGCTTATTATATTTCTACAGGACTGGAAGCTAACAGGAGACAATCATAAGGACAAAGTTCTTTGGGAGGCGGGAAAAGGTGGTGCATACATGGTTAAATCTACATATGAACGGTTAAACGATGGAGGAGTGAGGACACATGATCCAGTGTGGAAGGTTAAAGTTCCCCTTAAGGTTAAGGCTTTCAATTGGCTGGCTAGTAGAAACGCGATCCTCACAAGGGATAATTTGGCAAGACGAAGGTGGCAAGGCCCGACAGATTGTGTGATGTGTCGATTGGATAGCGAAACGATGGATCACCTTTTCGTTACATGTAGTTTTGCTAGGCCATTATGGACGGGTCTTTTTCGCAGGATCAGCATCTCCAGTGTAGCGCCCCGATTTCCAATACCGGGAAACCGTGACACAAGCCAAGATCTTTTTTTCAATTAGTCACAATACACAGAAAAACAGGAGAATTTAAAACTTTTTATTCAATACACAATGCGTTACAAGTCTGAATATTGTATAACTGTAATACCTTACAATAGAGTTACAATATTACCTTTACATTTCTAAGTATTACAACCTTCAACATCTTACATCAGAGTACTTCTCAACTAATGCATAATCAATACATATACTGCAGCGGAACTAAACATAACACTGACTCCTTGCTTTCCTTGCCTTGAGTCCTCCTGAATTTCGCCTTTGTACTTCGGCGATCCAGTACCTATAGAAGTGGGGACGTCAGTATTCACTGACGCTTAAAGGCTGATCATATAGCAGCGAATCTCCCAAACAATATACAAAATATAGCAATGGTGTGGGTGTAGTTTAAGTGTTCGTGAGTGCTAAGACTAGACTCTAATGCGTCATTTAAATAGAACTAGGACGCTTCCTATTCTAATGTCAGCAAGTCTCCGAAGCAACATGCAGCCCATACTACATGTGACCCCATCTCAAGCCGTTTCTCCATATATAGGGATTGAACTCGCGTTTAAGAATTCTAATTGTACACAACCTGTTCCTGACAATACTCCGTGACTCTGTGAGGTTGCAGAAGGGGTCAAGTCCCCCCATGCAGTCTGCTTATGGTGTCTCCGTTTTCCACTACTACCCGACATGCCGGACCTCACTCGATCCCAGTATATCGGGCCTCATTCCAAAATCAAACTATAGGGTTTCGCAAGCGCAGGATAGCTCGAAGCCTACCCTGTGGCACCCTCTGGGGTCTAGCAAGCGCAGGACTGCACCATGCATCCTGTGGCACCCCAGCCACGGTATTTCAGGAATTAACAGAGCGAGATACGCAACCCGTGTCCTCAACTTGTGAGACGGCACCGTGCGTATCCCTTTGACGGGAAGGTACAACCCAATACACCACCTATGATCTGCCTCAAGGGACGAGTTAGTGTAAGGGGCCCCCTACAACTGACTCCTCTCTCCCGGCAAAAGGGTTTAAGTAAACTGATCCTTGTAAGTCACTATCCTAATGATGTCCCTGACTCGAACAATCCTAGGGGTGACAATATTATAAACACAACATGCTAGGCCTTTAAAGTAGACTTCGCAAGACAACTCTACTAGGCTACTCAACCTAGACTTACCAGAATCCCTCAGGATCCGGTTCGTGGCTCATCGATCCAAGACTTTGGCCGTGCGAATATACACGCATGCCGCTACCCTAGACTTGGGTTTTGTCTATACTCCGGTCCTCGATCAACCTACCCTGGTTAAGATTCGACGGTACACAAGGAGTGACTCCTCCACAGTTCCTTAGGGTAAGAAAACATATGTCTTGATGGTCGATAGCCCTTAGGGTAGTGACCTCACCCTAGACGAGCACAACGAACCGTGTACTAGCTAACAAGCTATACACGAGTAACAACCACATACCAGCCAATTAAGCTACGTATGAAACAATAACTACCTACGAGCCAGGCGGACCCCGTAGGAGATAACCACGTACATACCAGCCAATTAAGTCGCGTATGAGACCAACGGCTACGCACGGGCCAGTCGAGCCGCGTACGAGACAACAACCTACATACGAGCCAACTAAGCTACGTATGAGACCCACAGCTACATACGGGCTAGTCGAGCCACGTACGAGCACAACCATATGCAAACAACCATACAGATAATCAATCTTAAAAGCAACCAAACGTGCTTACTAGCAAACTTAATCTTCTATTATTAGAAGCAATAGAAGAATCTACTAGTAGTCTATGATCGGTATTCTACTAAGGAGAACCGAAGGCGACAAAACGGCCTCTATCAACTAACTATTACTAGTGGTCTTCCCACTCCTTATTACTTCAACCTATAGCGCCTTATGCATGGCATACAATCGCAAGCATCTTCCTACGACAATCTAATCATATAACACAACCACTCACCATGATACTCTTAAGTATGAATACGATTAAGCTTGTGCTTATATCGAGCTTTAAGCATAAAAATCACTACGACCTAGACATAAAGCCCACTATAGTCAAGCGAGCGTGAAAGCTTACTACTTATCTTGACAAATCACCATAACCCAAGCATGGATAGATAACTAATATAACATACAACATTCCAAAGTATAGTAGGTATTCTAACATTACTCCTACAACGTTCTAAGCATGTATTACTTTAGCATGGTGTAGAACATAACATAAAATCACTACAACTAGCCATGGGTAGTTTCTTTACTCTAAGCATGAATGTCATAGTATGGATATCATTAACTTAACATGATCAATAATTAGCATGATACCTACTTACTTAGCATGAACAATTACTTATCTAAGCATGGGTATCATGAGTATTCATTTAATCTAGCATGACATACAACTTAATTACCATTAAGCTAGCGTGGCATACAACTTACTTGTAGTTAAGCTAGCATGACATATCTATAATTAAACTAACATGGTATATCACATACCTACAATTAAACTAACATGGTATATCACTTACCTACAATTAAGCTAACATGGTATATCACATACCTACAATTAAACTAGCATGGTATGCAACTTTTCTACTATCATCCAAGCATGAATCTTTATTAAGCATAAATAACTACTAAACATAAATGTTTTACTAAACATGGATAACTACTAGTATGAACATTCAACATTTCTAAGTATATATGTATATATACTTCTAACATGGTAAGTAATTTTATCATAGATCCTACAACATTCTAGGCACAATTAATCTAAACATGGTAGGAAACTCTTAGATTGCATCCTACAACATTCTAAGCATAAATGAGTGGATCTAAGCATGGTAGGAAACTCTTAGATTGCATTCTACAACATTCTAAGCATAAATAGATTAATCTAAGCATGGTAGGAATTTTAGAATTAATCCTACAACATCCTAAGCATAAATAGGCTAATCTAAACATGGTAGGAACCTTAGAATTTGTCCTACAATATTCTAACATGAAATAGCATTCCTAAAACATGATGGTTAATTTTAGGAAGCATACTACAACATTTTAAGCTTAAAAATATGATAGGTAATCTTAGAAAGAAAACTACAACACATATGTCATTCCTATATATGATAGGCAATTTTAGGATTTCTCCTCCAACATTCTAAACATCATTAAGTATGCTAGATATTTTTAGAGTGAATCCTACAACATTCTAAACATGAAGCATGATAGGATATTCTTAGAAATAATCCTACAACATTCTAAACCTAAAGCATGATAGGATATTTTTATAAAACATCCTACAACATTCTAAACATGATAGGATATTTATAGAAGAAATCCTACAACTAACTAAGCATGAAAACATGGTAGGATATTTTTTTAGAAGGCATCCTACAACTAACTAAGCATGAAAACATGGTAGGATATTTTTAGAAAAAGTCCTACAACATTCTAAGCATATCTAAATTATGCTAATATAATCTTAGCATGGTATCTACTTTATGAGCACAAAATAAACATCTACAATCATCTACTACTATTACTACTCCATTTTAATCAAAAGCACAACATACAACTATCTACCATTACTACTACTTTATTTTAGTCAAGAACATAACACTCAACTATCTACTACTACTTCATTCTTATCAAAATCACAACATACAACTATCTATTACTACTACTACTTTATGGACATAAACATCTATACTACTTACTACCACTTCTTCCTTTAATCAACATACTACTACTTTATTTAATCAACCATACTACTACTACCTTATTAATCAACATACTATTACTACTTTATTTAATCAACATGCTACTACTACCTCATTTAATCACATACTACTACTTTATATTTTAGCATACTACTACTTAGTTGCTTACTAGTCTTTATTATTACCAGTGATAAAAGAAAAGATCATTTTTATTTTATTTTACTCTACAACTAGTAAATATGAAAGAAAAAGATCTCTTTTTATTATTTCTACAGCTAGTGATTAAAAAGAAAAGATCTTTTTAATATTTCTACAACTAGTGATTAATAAAAAGAAAATATCTTTTTAATCTACAACTAGTGATTAATAAAAAGAAAAGATCTTTTTAATCTACAGCTAGTGATTAATAAAAAGAAAAGATCTTTTTAATCTACAACTAGTGATTAATAAAAAGAAAAGATCTTTTTAATCTACAACTAGTGATTAATAAAAAGAAAAGATCTTTTTAATCTACAACTAGTGATTAATAAAAAGAAAGGAAAGATCTTTTTATTCAATAAAGAAAATTACAACAAACATATGCTTATTATTATTAGTCCAAGTTCCATAAAGTCCTACAACCAAAATGGTTGTAAAAATGTATTCATATGCTTATGTGTAGTTCTCATCCAAGTCCTACAACCTTAAGTGGTTGTATGTTCAAGTCCATATGTCATATGTGAATTTTAGTCCAATCAATAACCACAAACAACAACTACTATAATAAAAGTGTGATCTTTATGTGTTAGTAGTCACTACTACTACTTTTTCTCTTTTACTTATTACTACATTCACACACAACAACACACCCATCAAAACCCAAAGAAAACAAAACAAGAAGATGAGAAGAAGAAGTCAAACAACAAAACAAACAAACAACCAAACAAACAATCAAAGAAGCATGAAGAAACCCCCACCTTAGTTTCTATTGGAAGGACTTGCTTGCTAATCTTCTCCTTCCCCTAGCTCTTAGAATCTCCTAGGAAACTCTACAATAAAACTCTCTTGTTAGTATGAGACGATCTCTCTTTCTTTTCCTTTCCTTTCTTTCTTTCTTTCTTTTTGATCTTTCTAAAATGAGACAAAGGTGGAGAAGGAGGGTATTTATAGGTGGAGAGAAGGGTGGAAAATGAAAATGTGCACACACACAATTGCACAAAACCCCTTCCTTATTATGGGGGCCGGCCATACCCTAGGGAAAATAGGGGTGAGGTGGAGGGAGGTGTTATGTGGTGGAGGTTGATGTGGGGGAGAAGTTTTCTAGAAGAATTTTTAATCCCTTATGTCTTTGTAACCCTAGGTTTAACCTCCTAATCAAACCCTAACCATCCCTACTAGGTTTTGTCATAGCAAAATAAGTGTTGTCCAAAAATACACAACACACAATTCATATAATGCGCTAATCGACATACTACTCGTACGTGCGCATATATGTCCGTATACCGAAAAATCTTCGCATAATCCGTATAAAAATAATTAAATCTTGGAAATAATGACAAAATAAACTTTATTATTAGTTCGGAAGATCACGGTATCAATTTGATACAATACGGATGTATACTGACCGATATCTGGATACAGATAATGTCTATGGACAAACCGGGTGAAAATCACCAAAATAATTCAATTTTGGAATTAAAACAAAATAATAATAAAATATTAATAAAATAATAATTTATATACGGTAATATCCATCCGGGATATTACATCCAGATCCTGCCCAGAGACGGTGCAAGACGTTTGGGGGGATTGGAGAGATGCCCACGTCTCCAGAGGGTACATTCACGTTTGGGGTATTGGGATAGCGGCTATCTGCTGGGGAATATGGTTAGAGCAGAATAATAGAATTTTTAGAATTACACACAGACACATCATGCATCAACAACTGTTATTCAAGATCATTGCTAATATCATATTCTAGTCTCAAACGGCAGGTGAGGAAACAGCAAAAAAATTAAAGAAGTTTATGCAGACATCAATACCGCAATGCATGATGCAGAGGAAAGGGAAGGGCCACCGGAGGACGAGTAATTGGCAGGAGACGGGCGACTGATCTCAAGTAGAGATTGAGGGATATCAACTTTTTGGGAGGATTCGGTGTTCCGAGTACTATTGTAATTATATGTATTTACATTGTTTTGAGGTAGGGATCAATCTTGTTTGTGATGGGGTCTCTTTTTTGGATAAGGAATGAGTATCATGGCCCACTTGTGGGGATACCTGAACATCATTTCTCATGGCTTGATTGCTTGTTTTGTTAAAATCATATCATTGAAACACGGGGGTCTTTCCGACCCATTGCTTATGTTCAAAAAAAGAAATGCAACTCATTAAAGCATCTGTAGTCGTTTGCCAAATATGCATAATATGCATATTTGGCTCAAAACGGCACTGCAGTCGTTGGCCAAATATGCATATTATGCATATTTCGCTACATTCGATTGCCATAAATGAGAGAAGATTTGAGATTTATTTATATATGAGAGACGGCACTTCGAGTGCCGTCCAACAAAAAAAATTAATTTTTTTATCGTCCGACTGGCTTTAAAAAAAATTAATTTTTTCAATTAAAAAACCCCCAAAAAGCTCACAAACCCTCGGACGGCACTTCATGTGCCGTCCCTTGCCCCCCCTTTTGTCGGACGACACTTCATGTGCCGTCCGGAGCTTTTTGTAATTTTATTTTTTTTGCAATTTTGAAATGTTTTTGCAATTTTGTAATTTTTTTTTGCAATTTCTGGAATGTTTTTGTAAATTTTTGTAATTTTTACGTAATTTCTGAAATATTTTTGTAATTTTTTATATTTTTTTGTAATTTTTTATTTGCGCTTCGAGGACGAATTTTTATTCCTCCGACGGCACTTCGAGGGCCGTCGCTCCAATTAATTTTTTTCTTTTTTTTTTTTCTCCGACGGCACATGAAGTGCCGTCGCTTATTATTTTAGTATAAAAAGCTAAAAAATAGTTTTTGGCGACTGCAACAAAACTTCGATTGCTATTTCCATTTATGCATATATACATATTTTATCCTTCAACGACAACAGATGCTCTTAGACGTTTGGTTTATAGAAAACTAACAGTACATGTACCTTAATCTTCTGCTAAAAAAACAGAAAATTCCAGATACTGTTCCATACTCAACTGTTTACCAACTTCTACAGTGATTAAATTCCATATCTGATATAGAACAAAATGTAATATAATGTTAAGCTAGGTAAGGTTTTTAAAAAATTATAAGGTTTAAATGAACATATTTATTAATTCTATTTTTTTTCTTCTCATGTTTAGTTTCTGTACAGATCGACAAACAACAGGTGGTTATTCTCTTGAACCATAATATTCTGTTTAATTTCTTCCACGCTCTCATGGTGGACCTATTTTTGATTCACTGAACCTCATCCTCTTAAATAGAGCATAATAAAAAAATATATCAGGGTAACATCGCCAATTTACACTGATACGTATCGGGTCACAGTTCGCCGGCCCCCACCTTGAGGCTGGGGAGGCCGCCGCCTCAAACCCCAATTTTTTTTGCAATTTTAGAGACCTCATATTTATATTTTTCTTGTAAATATAGACACGTATTTTACGTGTTAAAAAAATATTGTAATTAGGGATCCCAAAAATAAATATTTGGGCTTTTCGCCTTGGGCCTCCGGGAAATCAGGGCTGGCCGTGCCCTGACAATTCATCATGCCGTTTCAGATTTAAGTTGTTGTCAATGTAACAACTGAAGACCTATTGTTCATTGATGAAAGGGAGTAAACACCCCCCCCCCCCCCAAAAAAAAAATGATGTTCATCAGACCCGATCTTTTGATTTAAAGAATCTCGATTTCATGCATGGAGCTCCTTCTTCCCTAGTACATCTTTGTAAGAATACTAGATTTGCCCGAGGCACGGACCTACGCCACGTCTCCAGAACGATACAACATTTGAAAAGGCTTGTAAACAATAAATCAACAATTATATAGCTCAAGTTTGAATAGCATGACAATAATTAGTTGTAAATAGAAATCCATATTTTCATTAGTATATGTAGCATTGGTATAAATATCCGAAACCCGAATCCGACCCGGACCCGACATTGGACCGGAACCGATCCGGCCTATCCGGGTCCGGGTCCAGGTCCTAAAATAGGACCCGTTGTACTTTTGGGTCCAGGTCCGGGTCCGCTCAAAAGACATCCGAATCGGACCCGAACACGGATCCGGACCCGGACCCGACCAGTTAAAAAAATCAAAAAATCAACATAAAAATAAATATTCTATCCTCATCCCTCCCCTCTATCATCTTCAATTCTAAATCTTCCTATTCCAAACTCAAAACTCATGCATTTTTCTTCTCTCCTCTGTTCTATATCCTCCACTCGCCGCTCACACTCCCGCTCCTACCCGAACGGGTAGGAATATTTAATAGGACCTAGAACCGGAACCGGACCTGATCCTCACGGGTCCGGGTCGGGTCCAATTTTTGAACCCGTAGAGGACCGGGTCCGGGTCCGGGTAATGAAGGACCCGATCCGACCTGACCCGATACCAATTGCTAAGTATATGTTGAAAAATAATTATGAATTGGATTATAAAAGTCCATGTTTCCATATATATATATATATATATATATATATATATATATATATATATATATATATATATATATATATATATGTATATGGAAAGCTTCAGTTGTGCACTACCCGAGTGCACACAGCCGTGTGCACTCGCGCTCAGCTTCCGATCTACATTTTGATCATGATGCAGATCTAATGGCTCAATTTTGCTCCCGCTCTTCTCACACTTACGGAGGGGTAATTTGGTCAATTACCCCTACCCTCTCTTTCTCTCTGCCCTTTCATACCCCGGCTCATCCCCAAGTCCACTCACACTCTCTCTCACTCTCGTTCCCCAAATTTGAAAACCCTAGCTCATCGAGCCCTTCTTTCTCTCGATGCTTCGATCGATTCTCATCTCCTACTCAGCCGATCATTGAAGACGACGAAGCCCTAGCTCATTGTTTTCCCGTCATCAAAGCGAAACTCATCGCTTCTCCTTCTTCTTCTCATCGCGTTCGCCAACTCGAAACCCTAGCCCTGAAAAATAGCCAAATCCCCCACCTCATCGACCACTCTCTCAGCCCTCATCGATTCTCCTCTCCTACTCCACCAATTTGGGAAATCGACGAAACCCTATCTCATCGTTTTCCCTTCACCGCTGCTCGCTTGCTTCCACCATCTCCAATCGATCTCAGGTATAATTTTTTTTCCTTTATTTGAGTTCAATCGAAACCCTAATTTCTTCAATGATCAGTAGATTATAAAATTAGGGTAAAGGGAAAAAATTATAACTTTTTGAAATTTGGATTGTATATTATAAGTTATAATTTAGTATGCCACATCATCAATGTATGCCGCATCATCAATTGCTTATTTACTAATTGAGCAAGTTGCTCATATTCTTTTTTTCCTATATATATATATAGAGAGAGAGAGAGAGAGAGAGAGAGAGAGAGAGAGAGAGAGAGAGAGAGAGAGAGAGAGAGAATTAAATATATGAAGGAGTTGTTTTGGGAGGGATTTGAATTTGAGTTTTGGGGAGAAACTTTTGGGAGGAAAAATGTATTTTGTGAGGTTAGATATGGACCTTTAATTTTAGGAAGGATTGAAGGAGAGCCACTTGATAGCTTTCTTTGTGTTTTATTATGTAGATAAATACTGAACTTGAACCTCAATCTTCACTACAAGTTCGGAGTTCTAATCTATTGGTAGACTCTTCCACAAAGTGATTACAACATCCATCATTATTTTCATGTATCATCCTCTAGCTAAATAGCATAGACATAGCTTTATCATGGGTCCACTTTGTGAGTCACTTGTTAGACAAGGATGGGAGTGAGCTAATTAAGATCAGTGCAGCTTTACGAATAGCTGGTGGGGAGAACCAACCCTACCATGCATGTGTGTTGGCCAAAAAAGAATTGGAATCTTCTACTTGGGACTTCATTGTGTGCATTTTATTGTTTTCTTTTGTTCGTTTAAATGGTAGATAAATCTTTCCCAAAACATGGAGTTAGAGATGTGAGCCATGTGACTAAGCTCCTACTTTTGTTGGGTAGCATTTGGACAAGGTTTCAGATGAAGTAACCATGCAGGATTCCTAGCTACTTTCTTTAATTTTTAGTTATTTCAGGGTTGCTAGTGATTACTGGTGTAATTCCCTTTGCTAGTGAGTAAAAAACCCAAAGTTAGAATATCCTCTTACACAATTCTTCTATTATAAGATGAGGGTGTGTATGTAGAGAAAATTAATTCAGGGTTTGAACTGTGAACCCTAACCACGTGCTCACTAGTATCCTAAACTTTATCTAAAAGGAAGAGTATCCTAACTTTTTTCGAGCTATATCCTTAGTACAAAAGATTGCTTGTTTGGATAGTTGTTTAGAGCCCTATTTTCGTTTTCTTTCTAGTAAACGCGTTTAGTTACGCACTTCTCAAAGCAGTTTTTTCTTCTCCTTTTCAGAAAAAAACCAAAGGGTTCTTTTCTAACCTGTTCTTTCTCTTTTTTGGTTAACCCCTTCCTCTCTCTTTTTTGACGACGACTTCTCTATCTCTCCGTGAGCCTTCTTTACTCCCCCTTTATTCCCATCAAGGCTATCTCCTTTACTCCCTCTTTACTCTCATCAAGAGCTCTCATTTCTTCTGCGATTCGATCTGTTTCCCCTTCTCAAGCTCGACGCTCGATTCATAGTCCGTGAGACCAGATCTGCTTACAGTAGAAGGTGTTTTCGAGAACGTTGTAGTCGAATCAAACGTCGGCTGAGGCTTGAATCTGTCGGAGACAACTTCTTTACTCTTGAAAGCAAGCAAACCAATGTATGTTTCAATTTCATCCAATTTTTTTGCTAGGGTTTCGGTTTGGGGAGGTGTTCATTCCAGATCTGTTGTTTTTTTTCCCTTTTGTATGTCTTTTTTTTTCCCGGTCTAATTTGAGGGATTAAAAAAATTTTATGAACTGGATTTCGAGATGATGAGTCCTGATCCTCAAGATCGACGTCGAGGTGTTAATTCCAGATCTGAATCAAAAAAAAATTAACTTTTTTTTTTGTTTTTTTTCTTATACTGATTTGAGGGATTAAAGGTTTTTATTAAATTGGAATTGGAGATGATGAGTTCTAATCCTATGGTCGACGTCGACTACACTCCTAACTAGTGGCTTTCCAATTCGAATTGCTTGGATTAAAGAGAAGCGATTTTGTTCCTGTGATGGCTTAAAAAAAGTTTTGTTCCAATATTGTTGAAACAAGACATCATCTACAATTCCTATAGTAACCTAAAATTGCAATTTCCGTTCACTGTTATAGTTCAGCAATTGATGATTGTTATTTTATATTTATCGTTTATGTGTCTAATCAAGATGACTATTAAGGGGAAGGAGATGGAGGATAGTGATATTGTCCTGTGGCCAGCATGTAATGAGCGTATATTTGTGGAATTGATGGAGGAGGAGGTCGACCGAAATAGTCTGAAAAGTTCGACCTTTGAAGCCAAAGTTTGGCAACATTTTGTTGCAAGTTTGAATCACATGTGTAATCGTACATACACGGTTAAACAATTAAAAGAGAAACATTCCCGATTTAGGATGAAGTGGAGGGAGTTTCACACTTTGAAGAATCAGAGTGGTATGGGTTGGGATGAAGACAACCATACAGTCACTTGCGAGCCCAATGTTTGGGACACATATGTCAAGGTTCACATATATCTTTTTTTTATAACAGTGTGTGATTATCATCTTAATATACTAATTAATTCATGACTTTAGTACTTGTAAATTAACAACACAAATTTTTTGAATAGGCACACCCTCATGCTAAACAATTCAAATCGAAGGGATTGGCCAATTATGATGCTTTGACCAAAATTTTTGGTCAATCTACTGCCCAGGGCTTACTTTCTAGGGCTTCAACTCAAAGGGTGTATGACTCTGATGAGGAACGGAGGGTCAATTTTGAGTTCACCCCCCCTCCCCCCCCCCCCCCCTGCACCACATGTAAATTTGGTTGATGATGATGATTACGAACCAATACATTCGGGGTCTCACAAGAGGCGATCTGGTGGGTCTAATGGTCGAGCAACAAAAAGCTCGAGAATGGATATTTGTATTAATGCCAATACCTCTGCGCATATTGCAAAAAATGAATATTATTGGAAGAAAATGGGCAACCGAAGTGATCGCTCGGATACAAAAGATCCATTCTCCATTGATAAGTGCATGGAAATAATTAATACGATGGATGGGATTGATGCCAAAATGCTCCGTGTGGCAATGGACAACATAGTTGCAAACCCTAACTGGCGTCGTGGCTTCATTCTTATGAAACCGGATCTTAGACTCTTGTGGTTGGACAATCTTGCGAATGAGTAGAGGGGTCTAATCTGTTTAAGTGGATCCAACCCAATGTATTGTTTAAATGTCTTAACAATTTATTGAAATATTTCTGTATGAGTACATTGTGAATATGTAATGGCACAATGTGTTGGATTTTCATTGGTAACGGTTTAATTTTAGATGCATTTGCTATTACTAGCTGTTATTATTGTTTTTGTTTTTTTGGGTTTATCTTTGATAGATAACATAAAATGTTAGTGTAATTGTTTATATAACCTCCACTATTTCATAAAGTATTAAAATTTGAATATTCTTTATGCAAATGTATTCTACTATTTCAGAGTGAAGTACTATTGCAATTGCTACCATACTGATGGACTTGTCAAGTGACACGCCAAGTGATGATAGTGACGGGCTTGATGACTTGTTAGGACTTTAGTTTCTAGAGAGTATGCCTAAAAAAATTCCCCGTTTCACTTCTAAACTATCAGGCCGTGAATATCTACAAGAAATCCTAAATGGTCCCCCGGATAAGTGTAATCGCATATTCCGCATGAATCAAAATTGTTTTTTGGCTTTGTGTCAATTTATTAAAAATGACAACTACCTCAAGGAAACGCACGAGAAAGCCCAACATAGACACGTCTCTATTGAGGAAAGTGTTGCCATTTTTTGTACATTGTCGGTAATAGTCATAGAATGAGAGGGGATGCTGATCGGTTTCAGCACTCATTGGAAACAATCGAACGACATTTTAATGATGTGTTGAAAGGTTTGGCAAGAGCAGCAACAGTTCTCATTACTCCCCCAAACACGACACATGTACATGAAAGGATTAGCAGTTCCACAGACTTTTATGCATGGTTTAAGGTATTTTGTTAGCTTCATGATTACTACCATATTATTCTAATATTTCAAATGTGTTCACTAAAGTAGTATGTTTCAAATTCATTAATGTAAGGAGATATTGGTACTGCCGATGGCACATTAATAGATGCTTGTGTACCTGCTAGTCGACAAAATACTTGTCGTTGCCGAAAAGGCGATATAACTCAAAATGTGCTGGCCGTTTATGATTTTGACATGATGTTCATATTTGTTTATGCGGGATGGGAAGGAAGTGGTAACGACTCCCGAGTAATATAAAGTGCATTAACAGAAGGACTGTTGCAAATCCCTTCCGGTGATAAATATTACTTAGTAGATTGTGGCTACACAAACATGCCCGGGTTTTTAGCTCCCTACCGCGGGAAGCCATATCACTTGCAAGACTTCGAAGGGCCTAGCCATGCTCTAACCCAACATAGGCAACATTTCAACAAAATGCATGCAAGGCTACGAAATGTCATTGAAAGAACCTTTAGTGTATTCAAAAAAAGGTTTCCCATCTTCAAGTATATGACAAATTACATGTTCACAAGACAGGTTCTAA
Organism: Hemerocallis citrina; assembly: GCA_017893485.1. Lineage (NCBI taxonomy): Eukaryota > Viridiplantae > Streptophyta > Magnoliopsida > Asparagales > Asphodelaceae > Hemerocallis > Hemerocallis citrina. The sequence goes on from CM030367.1 coordinate 230,757,456, forward strand.
TGGTACCAGCATCACAAGACAGTATATGACAAACTACATCTCATAACATGAACTGCATCTCGTTTAAATATATTTTAAAGTATTTTTAATTACTGTCATTCTAGGCAATGATGAAATACACTATTAATGAAAAGGTTGTGTGTCCACCCCCATCTATCATCATGTCCCTCTGATCAATCTGGATATAATGGATATGGTAACTTCTTATCCAATTTTTTTTGAGAATATTGCGTAAACAGACAGCACTTCTATGTATACTTTTCCCATTATACTGACCAAATAATTGATGAATTCAATTATAGGTGACAGAGGGGGTGGACACATGATTAGTAGTAGTTGGCATGGCATTTTAAAAAATGCAACCGTACACTAATCTTGATGATTTATTAGAACAATTGTTCTATGATAATGTGTTCTGAGCCTACGACTAATTTAAACCTTTAAAATATTCACATTGCTTTGTTAGATGCAAATGATTTCACCTGTAAGAAGAAGCCATCAGAATCCATCATGAGCCATCACAAGTCTACTGATCAGCAGCAGAATAGATATACAGGAAGTAATTGTACTCAATATGGTTGGTAGTGTCTCACAATTGTAGAGATGATGAACCTATATATTCTGATCCTATGTAACCTTTGGAGTATTGAAAATTTTCATATTTCAAAAATTGCAAAACATGCTAGATTGTGTTAGCTACTTCAAGCAGGTGATGGGTTATGATGCTGCTCATGGCTTCTGAATCTTTGGGGTTTTATTTTCCTGGATTCATTTTGCTTGAAGTATTTTTGAAGGTTTCTTTTTCACTTTCAAAATTAATTTCTTGTTACATTTTTTATAACTATCATGGATTCCCATGGATTTTGGTGCTGTTCATGTGCCTTCCTGTGATGGGTATTGCTACTGCTCATGGATTCTGATGGCTTCTGTTGGATTGTGATGACTTCTTCTACATTTATAAGGGATTATGGTATGAATTTCACCTTCAAAATAACCTTCTTGTTACTATATAATAATTGTGAAGCCTTTGAAGGCTTCTGGTGCTTGTGTTGGGTTCTCATGTTTGGGCAAAATGATTCTAATAAAAGGATTTGCACATGATGTCTCAGATGAATCTCAAGATGATGGCTTTATGAACCTGCAAGAATTTTCCATACTATGTACAATTTCCTTGCTGTGATGGCATGTGATGCTGCTCATGGCTTTGGATGTTTCTGATGGAGTATTTCACAATTTCTGATGCTGTGCTGCTCCAATATGCTGTGATGCTTGTGATGCATGCAGTTTCGGTGGAAGTGCTTCTTGTCATATGTTTGTTGTGCAAATCCATCTAACAGGAAGCGCTTCATTTAATTCTACTTTAAATCACCCTTACTATTTTACCTCTATCAGTCTAGGCAACGATGAAATGGACTAATGAAAGCTTATATTAATGATTTCATCCATGCCAATAAATTTTTTTTCAGTCAAAATCATCTATATTTTATTATCCAATATTTATTTGATGGATATTCAAAGCTTATGATGCCTGTTGTGATGGGTAATGAAAGCATCTGATGCTTTATAAGTGAATAAAAGTCATCATATCCACATTGATCATTTTATATATTGGCATCGCATTCAAATGCATTAAAATGCATGATTAGAACTAGTTGGCATGGCATTCAAATGCAGCCCTAGACTATTCTTCATGTTTTATACAAACATTTTTCTATACATAACTGTTCTGAGCCTACGACTAATTGAATACTATACATAAGTGTTTGTGATGCTAGTGATGCTAGTGATGCTAGTGATCACAATCCATCACGAGCCATGAGCACCATCAAAACCCATGACAAGAAGAGAATTGTACACAGTATGGAAGTTTTACAAAGAAAGTAATCAATGATTTAGTTAAATAGCATTAGAAGCCATCATCGCTAGATTCATCTCAGGCACATGTAGAATTTTGTGTTTGTTTACTAGTATTTAACAATCCGGAGATGATGATTATTTATTCTGATCCTATATAATCTTTGGAGTATTGAAATTTTTGAAATACAAGTTACCACAAACATGCTTGGGCATCTGATGGTAGTAACCAAACACAAATATCTACTAAATTTTGTATATGTCCCTCTGATGAACCTAGAGATGATGGCTTCGGCTCCTATTTAACTAAACTATTGATTTCTCCTTTTTGTGTAATCTCACTGTGTTAAATTCACCTTCCTGTTATGGGTTCTGATGTTGCTCATGGCATCTGATGGCTACTGATGGATTGTGATGGCTTCTTCTTGCTTTATAAGGGATTAAGGTCTGAGTTTCACTTTTTGAAATTTCCATACTGTGTACAATTTCCTTCCGGTGATGGGTTCTGATGCTGCTCATGGCTTCTAATGGCTTCTGATGGAATTTTTTTGGCTTCTTCTTGCTTTATAAGGGATTAAGGTCTGAGTTTCACTTTTTAAAATTTCCGTACTGTGTCCAATTTCCTTCCTGTCATGGGTTCTGATGCTGCTCATGGCTTCTGATGGATTTTTTTTGGCTTCTTCTTGCTTTATAAGGGATTAAGGTCTGAGTTTCACTTTTTAAAATTTCCATATTGTGTACAATTTCCTTCCTGTCATGGGTTCTGATGCTGCTCATGGCTTCTGATGGCTTCTGATGGAATGTGATGGCTTCTACTTGCTTTATAAGGGATTAAGGTCTGATTTTCACTTGAAAAATTGAATTGTTGTAACTATGTTATAAATGTGAAGGCTTCTGAAGCTTGTGATGATTTTCAGGCTTGGGCAAAATCAGTTTGTGAAATACTAGATACTAAACACAAATTTCTAATAAATTTTGTACATGTGCCTTATTAGAATCTGGAGATGATGGCTTCTGCTCCTATTTAGCTAAACTTTGATTTCTTCCATTGTTTAAAATTTCCATACTGTGTACAATACCATCCTGTGATGGGTTCTGCAGCTGCTCATGGTTTCTGATTGCTTCTGATGGATTGTGATGGCTTCTTCTTCCTTTATAAGGGATTAAGGTCTGAGTTTCACATTTCAAAATAATCTTCTTGTTACTATCTTAAAACTGTGTCCATTTCTGATGCTTATGATGGCTTCTCATGCCTGGGCAAAATCAGTTTGTCAAATATTGGTAACCAAACACAAATTTCTAATACATTTTGTACATGTGCCTGAGATGAAAATCGTTCGTCTTTAATGTACAGTTTCTTTTAGTTCAATGCTCTTGTTTGTAAGGAGGTTTACAGAGTTTTGCATTAGCATGAGTTGCAGGAAACTTGGGAGATGATGGCTTCTGATCCTATAAATTTTCCATACTGTGTACAATTTCCTTCCTATGATGGCTTATGATGCTGCTCATGGCATCTGATGTTTATGATGAATTCTGAAACAATCTGATGCTTTATAACGGATTAAGGATGAAGTTTCACTTTCATTTATTAACTGTGCCATTTTTTTCCTATCAAAATTTGCAGATTACAATTGGTGTATTGGCCGACTCTTTCAGAATTCAGATAAGCTCCAGCATAGTCGATAAGCTTGCTAGTGATAGGGAGATACAAAGAAGAAACAAAAAGAAGTTGCAGCGAAAGATAGCACAAGATCCACATAAAAACAAGCATAATCCAATGTATGTTGCATCAGTGTAATTCAGCTCATTTGGGAATCCGGCTTTCAAGTAGATATAATATAATGTATTAGAGCTTAAAAAAACAGAGAGATGCAATGTAATATAATGTATTTGAGCTTTGTTCATATTATGTGACTTGAGATTAAAGCAAGTGTAACGAGTTAGAAAACAAGGGATGCTAATATAAGAAATTTCATTACATTATATTCATATCATCTTTCATATTAGTCTTTTGTATATCGCATATCAGTTTATGGAAGGTTTTTAATATAATACCAATACAACATCTTCAATGGAAAAAGTATAGTCGCACATCACTTCTTATGAACAAGCTTAAGGTATTTCACATTAATACAACTCCTCATATTGATAATATTTGCTCCATTTCACACGCTTCTTGTTCGTATACTTGTTGAACTTTGCTCTATAATTGCAGGGGAAAAAAAACTTCAGAAGAAAACTAATGCAAATTGATTAAACATACACCGTTTATAATCTCATTGTCAGAAAAACTGTACTAACATTAATTTGAGAATTTAATTTTATATCCAAATGCCTTTTATAAGCTCATTATCCAATAACTATTTTTAAGAATATTTCAGATTTTTGGTTTACCAAACGGAATTTATACTCTCATTTTCAAAAAACTGTTTTCAAAAATTTTTATTACCAAACAGCTTTTACCCTCTCATTTTCAGAAATCTGTTTTCAGGAAAAAATATTACCAAACAGCTTTTACACTCTCATTTTCATAAAAAAATATTACCAAACAGCTTTTACACTCTCATTTTCAGAAAACTCTTTTTAGAAAATTGTTTTTAAAACAACTATCCAAATGTTTTGCCTCTCTCGATCTAGAGTTCAAAGATGACATGCAAGAAAACACTTGTAAGTTGATTGCCAAATTTGTAAAAAAGTCCTTCAACGCCATTATGGATTTTAGGTTTATCTTTTAGGACGATTTCTGCACTTACAATATTTTTTTTACCTCCATTGAATTTTCAATATCCGACTATGCTGATTGACACACAATTTTATCTCTAATTTGAACTCGTAAAGAAATAGCAAAAATTATAAATGCAGCCAGCTTCAAAAAAAATTGGTTTATTGTCATTGGCGTAGCCAGAATTTTAATTTAGGGGGTGCAACACTTACCTTTTTAAAAAAATTTTATAATAAACACATTTGTAATTATCAAAATATTGTATATTAATACCAAATATCATAAACTATTACAATCACTAATTAGCAATAAAACCCTTCGAGACTTCATATTCTGAAAATATTGAATGATATCTTCATTGTCAGTTTCATCCAAAACGTCTCGTTCAATATATGTGACCAAAAACTTCAATAGTGTAGTATTTTTCATTATGAAATTATGTCCAATTTCAACAAATCAATGTCAAGATGAGTATTTGGTCCAATTTCATTGCCAGTGGCATCCAATACGTTTCGGTCAAATTTTAAGCGCATAATGTTTTAGTCAGTGAACCTTAAGATGAGTAACATCTAAATGCTTCATACATGAAAAGAAATCGCCATTATAATTTTATAAATATACTAATAGAGTACGAAAATTAAGAAAAATAGAACCAAATATGTACATATTTGGCTGTGTTGGTAGTAGAGAGTGAATGTCACAAAAGCAAGCTCTTCGAATTCGACCTGCATTAAAAAGAAAAAAAGGAACAGAATGGATCAATTTCTTCGATTTTGGGTTAATTTCAAATTGAAGAAAAGAAAATAAGCTCATTTTATGAAGATTTCAGCACCGATTGTGTTGGAATTCAAATTTTTAGGCTTAGGGTTTGGTTTGGGAAAAAAAAGACAAGTAGAAGACACATTGGGGACGGGAGAAAAAAGAGAGAAAGAGGATCAGGAGAGAGTAAAATGAGCTTATGGGCTAATTTTTTTTAAAAACTTATACTTCGAACTTACACATAACTCTTTCATAAATTTTTATTTAATATATATGTATATATAATGATTTTTTTTTCAAATCTCAGCGGGTGCAGCCACACCTCTCATCTATCTTCCCTCTCTACTGCTCTCTTTATTTTACATACAAAGTTGAGTATTTGAAGTACTTATATTTGGTCTCTCTTGTCTTTCACTTGTTCATGTCAAGAGTAGACTAGTACGGTTTGATTGAGGGGCTGTACCACTAGGGAGTGGCTTGCCACTAAAGTTCCGCACATTAGACGGCAATAATAATTTATTAAGGCAATGAATACACACTTCACATCCGACTGACCAAATTCTTACCCTTGATCTCATTTTATTTCACTCATTCGCTATTTTTTAAATTATATTCATAATCACTTAATTTACTATTATTTATAAATTAGATCTAACAGTATTTGTATTAATGTAGCTATCAATATCAAGAAGATGCATCATTAAAGAATAAGTATATATAATACCTATAAAAATGAGATTATTTAAGAAGACTTCTCGGTTTCTTTATGTTAACGATGGAGAGCATGGTTAATTTACGCGGTTATTAGTCCCTTCAATATATGTTCTCAACCGGATCTGCAAGCGGGGTTCTTGTAGGATAATAAAGCAATTCAACCAATGGATGATTAATTGGTGAGTATTAGAGTTCAAGATTAGACTTAGACAGCTAATCCACATAATTACATCCATAATTACACCACTATCTTTTTCACATGGCCAAAGTCCTAGAGTTGGTTTTTCCTATGATGATATTATTGGGTTCCACTTTCAATGCTTAAAGTGGTAACCTGTTAAAGGTTTTAACTGGTCCCGTCCCTTCAATTTAATCCAGCTAGTAATTTATACGTGCATTGCACATCTTAAAAAATAATAATTTTTTTTTATATAAAAAAAATCGGCGTAGTCTAGTCTAGTCTCAAACTTGGGACATCTTTTATATTAGTTATGCACAGACAATGTACATAAGTTGGTTGATTTACAAATAACAACCCCAACGCTTCTGTTATAATATTAGAGATTATTATAATAATTCACACGTGCAATGCACGTCTGAATAAATATAGTTTTTTAAAGTAACAATTCCGATGTAGTCCGTGCTTGAACCGAAGAACTTCTTTATAATAGTTATGTATGTGCGTTGCACGCGCTGATAGTTTTACAAATAACAACTCCTCTTCTCCTATTATAATATTAGAGATTAGAGATAGACAATTATAGAGTATAGATAGATTATAGATAGATATACTTAGAACTAAATTAAATTATTTCCAATGTTGATCCCCCTCTATGTCTACTATTTCATGTTTTTTTAAACCCCTATTCCTCATATTATAAATTTTTGTACAGGGGACTTGTTAGAGCATCCACAGTCGTTCGATGTAAAAAATGGCAAAATGCATTTTTTAGCAATCCAATTCGATGAGCATCCACAGTCGTCGATTGGCAAAAAATGGCGGAAACGAAACATGATGTTTCGTCCCAAAAATTGGAAAAAAATAAAGGTTTTTTTTTGCAAAAAAATTTGCAAAAAACAAATTTTAAAAATAGTTCGTAAATAATATTTGCAAAAACAATTAAAAAATATTACAAAAATTTCCAAAAAATGGCCCAGATTCTGGACGGAGCATGGTGCTTCGTCCGGATTTTCCGGAATTTTTTTTTTTTTTAAAAATTGTAAAAAGAATTTTTTAAACAAATTGTAATTTTTTTTGCAAAATCAATTAAAAAAATTGAAATTTTTTTTTAAAATTTACAACTTTTTTTTAATTTTGGATTGGGACGAAGCATGATGTTTCGTCTCAAATTGAGACGAAACATCATGTTCATTCCCACGTTTAAAGGTTATTTTATTCGGTTTTTTTTTTTTTTTTTACTTCGGACGAAACATCATGTTTCGTCCGATCAATTAAAATAATAATTAAATAATCCAGACGAAACATCATGTTTCGTCCGCTATAATATGCATTTTGCTATTTTGATTGCTATTTCTCCGTATCTACTGTAGCGCTTTTGTCAAAAAATGGCAAAATAGCAAACGACTGTGAGCGCTACAGTAGTAAAAAAATGGCAAAAATGGCAATAAAGCAAACGACTGTGGATGCTCTTAATTCTCAAATTCAAAAAGGTTATAATTATACACATATACTAGATTTGCCCGTGGGAACGTGCCTACGGCACATTTTCGAAACGATAAAAAACACGAAAAGCCCTGTAAACAGTAAAACAACAATTATGTAACTCAAGTTTGAATGATATGACAATAGTTAGTTGTAAATAAAAGTTTATGTTTTCATTAGTATATGTTGAAAAATAATTATAAATGGGTGTGTAAAATCATACTTCTTAGAACTTTAAGTGTGAAAAATGATAAAATTTAATTGTTGAAAAGATATTTATTATTTTCAATATAAAGTGTGCTATAAAAAAATCATGAAAATTCTGAAAATTTACAAACTTGAAATCTTAAAATATAAATTTCTAAGCAAATAAAGAAAAAATGAGAGAGAGAACGAGAGAAATATGAACAAGTGAAAAGAAAAGAGAGAAATAGTAATAAAGTAATTAGTTTTTTTAGTTTCGGGAGAAAATTTTGATTTTGGGTTTTAAAATTTTGGTGAAAAAATATATTTTGTGAGGTTAAATCTGGGCCTTTAATTTTTAGGGGATTAAATGTGAGCCACTTGATAGCTTTCTTTGTATTTTATTATATAGATATATATACCTTACGAGTTTTTCACCAAGAATCAGTTAATTTTCATCACTTTTTTTATTTTTACATTTTACCATACTACGATCTTTAGATAAAAAATGAAATGTCAACTAATAGAGAACTGTACATGACAAATTTTGTGGGAAGAGTAGAAAAAGGGAGAGAAGTTCCACAGAGGCTTAAATTGACATGAAAGTTGGATTCCTTCAATGTCGGAATAAGGTTTTTCGATTCAAATGTAAAAAAGCGGACGATCTCTGAAAGAATGCTGGATAATTAATAGTTTTATGAAAATGCATTGATTACATTCCACACCATTTTCAACAGCCTACAAAAACAAGGTTTATTAAGGGTTCGATCTGCAAAAGTCCCTCAATCTTGCTAAAAACAGCTTGTTCTATAAAAATATCTATTTTTCTCCATTGCTCTTCATTTTTCTCCTCAAACTTGGGGGGAGAATCTTTTTTTTATTCCAATCGCTTCAGGGATTCGATTTTTACAGTTCGATCAGTTCATACGCTTCCTCAGTCTCGATCTCTGACTACAAAGGTACCTCCTTCTTCACTGAATTTTGCGGATTTTAGGGTTTTTCATGGGGGGTTTTGATGAATACTATTTGAAATTTAGGGTTTTCGCACGCCAAGTGTGAAGATGAACAAGGGGCGGCCACCTGAGCCCCTAGATTTCTTCATTTGGACGGTTCAGGTTCGTAATTTGCTCATAATTTTGGATTTGAGCGAAAAAGTTGCTATTTTGTTATGTTGAAGATTGTTAGAGAAAAAGTTTGTTAATTAAGAAACTCAATCACGAAGAGCATAAATATTTACATTTATATTTCCCAAAGTAATAAGATGTTCAAGATTCCTGTAAACAAGGAAAACAATCAAAATTTAAATAAAAAAAATTGAGACATTAACTTTTATTAATACATTCAAGAGAAAACTTACCATCAACATGTTAATGATACTACTCAGAGAAATGAATTATATTAATAACATCAGAAGTATGGTTGCATTCTTGTTGCTTGCAGAGTTGCAAACCTCCCAAGCATGCCACACAATTTGTTATGATAACGATAGCATACGTACTATTCATTTCTCGAGTAATTTATCATTACCGTTTTTTATAAAAGATAAAATAAACTTTAAAAATAACGGAGCGTAAACATTTGCCAATAAAAGTTCCTTTTTTTATTTTAAGAGCATAGCGCACTAACAGTAAATGAAATACTAAACTAAATAATATTTAAGCTAAAGTTTGACTATTGTATGATATGAATTATGATGAAGAAAGTTTTTGACAGCAAATATTGCATATCACTTCTATAGCATACAGATTAGTCTTTAACATTAAACTAAATGATAGTTAACTAGTAAAGAATATTTTCTTTACCAACACAAGATCTGTTATTCTCTCTCTCGGTAATATAAAGTCAACTAAGGTGTGCAATATAGTAGTGTTCGTATAACTCGAATGCTACAGATTGCTTAATATGATACTTGAATAAGGTAATATAAAGTATGTAGTTTTACAAACAGTGATAGCAGTATTGCATATATCAGCTGGAAATATCATGCACTCGATCTCCTATATATGGTTATATCATAATACCAAGAGGTTGGAGCATCTCGAGAATGTTGTGGCGAAGCTCGAGGCTGACAACGCTCTGCTGCTCCAACAGAAAGAGCTGGCGGCGAAGGATAAGGAGGATGCCGTTGCCGCCGCTAGGGTTGCCGTGGCTAAGGAGGCCGAGGTTGAGGCGATGGAGAGGGCGAAAGGGTACCTTGCCGTCAACATGGCGAAAGCCTATGCTTACGCAATCGAGCAAGTAAAGGAGGCCTACCTGGAGGTAGACTGCGCTGGATGGTGCCTGTGCCCCGACCCTATCCCTGAGTTCGACGACGCCTCCGAGGAGGATGAAGAAGATGACGAGGTTGAGGTGGTCGATGTAGGGGTCGACGAGGTATAGGTAGAGGCCGATGAGGAGGTCACGCCCCTAGTGATCGTCGCCGCCACACAAGGGTTGGAGCCCTCGGGGATCACTCTAAAGAGGTGTCCACCCTTGACCTTGTTATACTTCATGCTTCTGTTTTGAATGTTATGAACTGTAGCCTAATTGTGAACTGGCCACCGCTTCTTGTACTCGTTGATTTTTAATGAAAAGCTTTTCTTCCCCCCCCCCCAATTTTTTTTGACAAGTGTTGTGAGGTTTCGAAACTTTTGTGGGTTTGTTCTACTTCCGAGCTGTCTCAGTAGCTTTGTTTAGGCGCAATATTGTCATGTTGGTTCTTCAGACTTAAAAATTCACGCTCCCCTTTTTTTGTTTGACTTCTTAGGTTGGTGAAGCGCTACGTCTGCGTTCTGAGCTGGGCATCGTCAAGTTGGGGTTAACTCGGTCTCGAGAGTTACTTTATAGAGCAGAACGGGAAGTGGGTCATTTGAGATTGACCTTGGCTCGTCGAAACATCGAGCTGAGTCGCCTTGAGGAGAGAACTCGTGAAGCGGCACCCAAAGGCGAGGAGTCCTGCCCCTCAATGGTTGTCAGCCAAGGCTTGAGACTCAAATTTCTTCGTCATTGTTTGTTCAAGGTGAGATCTGAGAGAGAGGAGATGAAGAACGTGGTGCTCGAGAAGAGTCTGGAGGCGGCGCACCTTCGGAGGACTATCTCTGAGGCTTCTCGTGGGGGCTATTCGAGCCGAATGCCTCGCCTGAAGATCAAAGTGACGGATGATTCACTGAAGGAGCGGATCGTGGAGCTAGGGGCGGAGAACCTTCATCTGCGATGGCTTTCTGAGGGGAGTAACGTCAGAAGCACTTATTGCCCTCGAGGTGAGTATGCCCATGGAAGTTCGTTCCATGAGTTAGCACTTCGTTCGCTCTCCGTCTTAAGACGCCATGGGGACGCACAAAGCGGAGTGGCCGGCTCATCGAGCGGAGCATCTGTCGGGGTGACTATTAGGCTCCTAGGTGCTGACGACGCTACTAGGCTCGCCAGCTTGGAGACTTCTACGGAAATGAGGCGATAACAACACAACGCTCGGCGACTCCACTTATCGCTTAATAGAAGCATCCCGTTCCCTAGGAGGGGCTAGGGCGGAATTTTGTAATTTTGTAGTTTTCGTTTCATATGAGTCTTACATCTCAAATCTTGATGAAATAATAAGTTTTTGGTTCTGAATTAGACTTGTACCTCAAATTTCGATGAAATAATATACCCCATTTCTCGAGCTTCTTATGAGAATTTGTGTTTTGCTAATGTTTGCAAGAGCATCAACAGTTGTGGGAGCAATTTCGAATGGTGAGCTACTTTGTACTCGCTCGTTCGCAAGCAGCTAAAGCGGCATCGAACCAAGTGTTGGACTCCGAACTTGTCGTTAAGAGAGTTTCAACAGTTGCATGAGCAATTCCGAATAGTGAGCTACTTAGTACTCGCTCGTTCGCAAGTAGTTAAAGCGGCATCGAACCAAGTGTTGGACTCCGAACTTGTTATTAAGAGAGTATCAATAGTTGTGGGAGCAATTCCGAATGGTGAGCTACTTTGTACTCGCTCGTTCGCAAGTAGCTAAAGCGGCATCGAACCAAGTGTTGGACTCCGAACTTGTATTTAATGAGTTTTTTTTTGTAAGCCCCTAAGGTAGGATAACCAGAATACTTAGAATATAGAACTTCCAGGGTAGATCACTTTTATTGAAAACAATTAGGCGGCTGCTTCTAAGTTGTGAGCCATTATTACACTTAATAAAGAAAAGAAACAAGCTTCAAAATGTTTTAAGAAGAACGCTCTAGGAGAAGGTTCTTGGAGCGGTGTTCAAACACCCTCTTGGTACTTCAACAAGTGCTCTGCGATCTATGTCCTCGGCACTCTCTTGCCCCCGGGTTTTCAACTTGATAAGCGCCTGGGCGGACAACTTTGGAGATCCTATATGGCCCTTCCCAATTGGATGCCAACTTGCCTTTCTTGTTAGGAAAAGAAATTGACAGCTTTCTGAGCACCAGATCTCCTTCTTTGAGATTAGTAGGCCGGATTCTCTTGTTGTAGGATTGCTCGATCTTATGCCGATAGATTTCTTGTCAGATGGAGGATCTCTCGCGGATCTCGTCGATGAGGTCCAAATTACCGCGAAACTCGTTCGCGTTTTGCTCTTCGTTGTAGGCTATTAAGCGGGGGAAGGTTGACCCACCTCCAGACAGATAACAACTTCGGTGCCGTAAGTGAGGTTGAACGGAGATTCTCCCGTGGGGGTCCTCTTCGTAGTGCGATAGCTCCAGAGCACATTGAGGAGCTGCTCTACCCATAACCCCTTAGCCGATCTGCTCAGTCTCTTTTTCACGCCGGAGAGAATTTGCCGATTGGCGTTCTCTACCTGACCATTGGACCGTGGGTGGGAAACCGTGGAGAATCGTTGCTGAATCCAGATCTGCGCAAAAAGTGCGGAAGGCCGATCCCGTGAACTGGGTCCCATTGCCCGTTACCAAGATTCGAGGAACTCCGAATCTGCAGACAACGTTTTCCCAAAAGAAACGCTGCACTCTATTCTCCGTGATCGTCGCTAGGGGCTTTGCCTCGATCCATTTTGAGATATAGTTGATCGCCACAACAAGGAACTTCAGCTGGCCCGGTGCTGGAGGAAACGGCCCGAGCAGGTCCATTCCCCACATTGCAAAAGAGGTTGGACTGGATAGAGAGGAGAGCTGAGCTTGCGGTAGGCGGTGGATTGTTGAGAATTTTTGGCAAGGGCCGCATTGATGAACGTGTTGTTTGGCATCACGAAGGAGAGTAGGCCAGAAGTATCCATAGTTCAAGATTTTTTGCGGGCGAGGGACCTTGCTCCTAAGTGAGCACCACACATCCCCTCATGTACTTCTTTCAAAGCATACTGGGCTTTGTCGGGGGAGAGACATCTCAAGTAGGGTCTGCCGTCTTCTTGGGTGTAGGAGCATTTGTACAAGACGCCCTTGATGAGTGTGTACCGCTCGGCTATGGTTCGGATCTTTCGTGCCTCTTTAGGGTCTAAGGGAAGGAACCCATCTCTGAGGAACTCGAGCAGAGGCCTCATCCAATTCTTCCCGAGTTGTAAGGGCAGCGTCTCCATTGGCTTGGGGCCTTCTTCCTCGATGCTGGGTCTTAGTAGAACTTCTATTAAGACAGTTTGTTCGAGCCCTTGGAGGGAAGAGGAAGCTAGCTTTGAGAGGGCGTCCGCTTGCGCACGCGTCCGCTTGCGCATTCTCTTCTTGGGGAATTCGCTGGAGTTGTCCATAATCGAAAGAGACCATCAGTTCCTTGACTTTGGCCAAGTACTTTGCCATGCGACTGTCTCGTGCTTCGTATTCCCCTGATACCTGGTTCACCACCAGCTGCGAGTCGCTAAATATCTTGACATGTTTGTCCCCGGCCTTGCGAGCCATGCACAAGCCGGCTATAAGGGCTTCATACTTGGCCTCATTGTTGGATGCCTGAAAGTTGATACAGAGTGAGTATTGGAGGATGAAATCATGTGGACCAGCCAGTATGACTCCTGCTCCACCCCCATCGGCGCACGAGGACCCATCAACATACACTGCCCAGAACGGGGTTCCTTTATCGCTTTGCCGGCGTCGGAAATTGTAGATAAGCCTCTGCATCTTGTCTTCTTCTCTTACTAAAACAGCGCTGAGGGTCTGCTCCGAAGCGGCGAGGTATAAGTAGAGGACTTCCCCGGATTTTGGTTTGCTTAAGAGTGGGGGGTTGACTTAAGTAGGCATTGAGCTGATCAATTGACTCTTGTTGTTGTTGCCCAACTCAAAGCCTTTACACCCCCTGAGGGCCTTGAAGAATGAAACACATTTTCCCCCAGATTTGGAAAGGAAACGCCCTATCGCCGCGAGGCGCTCGGTGAATCTGCACATCTTTAACATTGGAGGGGGGAGCCATGTTGACTATGGCCTGGATCTTCTCGGGGTTGGCCTCTATGCCCCTTTGGCTGACCATGAACCCGAGGAATTTGTCGGATGAGATGCCGAATGCACACTTGTTCGGGTTCAGTCTCATATCGTGTCTCCTTAACACATTAAAAGCTTTCTGGAGATCAGAGACATGATCCGATCTGCTGACGCTCTTCACCAACATGTCGTCTACATAGACTTCCATGTTCCGCCTAATGTGTTCCCTAAAGACCATGTTAACAAGGCGTTGGTAGGTGGCACCGGTGTTTTTAAACCCGAAGGGCATGACCCGGTAGCAATATAGACCCTGGTCGGTGACGAAATAGGTCTTTGGAATGTCAGGAGGGAACATTCTTATCTGATTGTACCCAGAGAACGCATCCATGAAGCTTAAGAGTTCGTGGCCCGTGGTTGCATCAATCAGGGCGTCAATGCTCGGGAGCGGGAATGGATCTTAGGGGCATGCTTTATTTGAATCCGTGAAGTCAATGCAGATCCTCCAACTCCCGTTGGCCTTCTTGACCATGATGACATTGGACAGCCATTCCGGATAGTTGACCTCCTGTATGAACCGAGCCTTAAGGAGTTTCTCAACCTACTCCTTGATAGCTTGCAGGCGCTCGGGGGCGAACTTGCGTCGCTTTGCTGAACAGGTCTGGCCCCCGAAGCAACACTAAGGTGATACCCGAGGAGCTCCTCAGAGATTCCCAGCATGTCAGTCGCACTCCAGGCGAAGAGGTCTCGATTTTTCCTTATACACTGGATAATGTCAGAGCAAACGGGAGGGGGAAGGACTTTACTAATCTGGAATTTCCGGGTCGGATCTCCTTCTAAGAATGCCACCTCTTCCAGCTTATCGACCGGCTCCAATATAGGTGGGCTACTCCCTTGGGGGAGTTCATGAGCTTCAAGGGAGAGGATCAGTCCTCCCACCGACGTCATGTAGCATTTGCGGGCCGCCTCCTGGCTCCCCCTGACTTCTCCCACGTCCGCTATGGTGGGAAATTTCATCTTCATGTAGTAGGTCGAGGGTATGGCCTGGAAAGTAGCTAGGCTTGGTCGGCCCAGAATGACGTTGTAAGCAGCCTTTACGTCCACCACCATGAAGTCCATTGGCTCGGTTCGGGTGATGGGAGTTTTGCCAGTGGTTACGTCGAGAGTTATGACACCCTCGATTGTCGCTGGCATTCCTGTATGCCCGTGGAGAGTATAGCCGGCGGGCTTGAGTCGATCGCTGGATAGCTTGAGTTCCTGAAAGGTCTCCAGAAAGGGAATGTTGACCGAACTGCCGTTGTCGACTAGGACTCGGCGCACGTCAAAGTTGGCCACGTGGAGGTTTATTACCAATGCATCACAATGAGGGTTCGGACGCCCTCTAGATCTCTATCTAAAAAAGTGACCGGGACCCCGAGGTCGCTGGGGAGAGGATGGTTTTGCACGGAATTTACTTCCTGGACGAAGGCTCTTCGGGAGGAGTTCAAATCTCCTTCCATTGGGCCTCCGTGTATGAGATGTAGGACAACCTCTGGTTTGGAGTCTGGGGTCTCTGCGTGCTACTCGGGTCGCTTATTAGCCCTCCTGGGGGGCGGAGGAGGATCTGCCCTGTCCTTCCTCTCGAACCTGGAGAGTTGCCCTCTCTGAATAAGGGCATCGGTCTCGTCTTTTAGGGCATGATTGTTCTCGTCTTTTAGGGCATGACAATCATCCGTGTCGTGGTCGTGGTCCCTGTGGAAGCGGCAGTACTTGTCCCTGTACCTCTTCTTACCCGAGGTGTTCATCTTCGGAGGTGGCGGGAGAAGACCATCTTTCCCAACCTCCATTAGGATGGCTGAGACACTCGTGTTGAGCGGAGTGAACTTCTCGAAGCGGGGAGGAGGGCGACACTGGCCTCTATTGTCTTTCTGGAGCTTCTTAGATACTTCTTCTTCAGCGCCCTTCCGTTTGTTCGCGGAGGACGATCCCTCAAGAGCAGGGTGGGAGAGGGCTTCTTCCGCTCGGATGTATTTCTCACTCCTGAGCAGGAGTTCTGAGAAATCCCGAGGAGGCTTCTTGGCAAGGGATGCTCTGAGGCTGTCGTTAGCGACATTGGATTGGAAGGCGGCGGAGGCCACGGACTGGTCCAAGGAGACGATGGATCTGGCCTCCACGGTAAAACATTTGACATAGTCTCTTAGCCGCTCGCCCTTCCTTTAATGAAGCAATAGCAGTGAGGTGCTCATTTTTTTAGCTCGGCGGCTACTCACGAAGTGAGTCAGAAAGTGGCTTTCGAGTTGATCGAAGGAGAAGATGGAGGCCGGGGCAAGACGTGAGTACCATTCCCTTGCAGGCCTCTTCATCGTGGCCGGAAAAGTTTTGCAGAGAAGCGCGTTCGATGCCTGGTGTATCATCAGGAGAGTTTTAAAACTCTCGATGTGGTCAGCGGGGTCGGACTCCCCGTTGTATGATTCAAAATGAGGAGGCTTGAAGTTATCTGGGACCGGTGCCTCCATTATAGTTCGGGAGAATGGAGGTCTGTTAGGGCAGAAATTTCTCGCCCATTGCTCTTCCTCTCTGTCCAGTCGGCCAAGGCGCCTCTCCATCTCGTGGAGACGGCGGTAGACTGAATCTTCCTTCTGGTTATACCTTGCTGCGGCCCGAGATTCGTCCTCACGTGGAAGGGGACTGGGAGTGCGACAAGGATAGCTGGGGGCAGGTTGAGGACTGGGTGTACGGCGCCTATGGTCTGCGGTAGGTTGAGGACTGGGCGCCCGCTGACCGTGGTCGGGAGCAACATTGAGGGTCCTCAGGACTGTCTCTTGAAATTGCTGGAACTCTGCTCTCATGACAGGGGCCTCCTGCTTTCGGTGATCCCGAGGGGCGAGTCGATCGACTGGAGAGCGGCTTCTCCTTTGACGACGCTAGGGCGACTCCTTTCGCCTCCGGGGAGAGTTGGACCTTCTGCGATCTGGCCTGCGGGGGGACCGGGTTCTAGGGGACCGGATCGTTGGATCCTTTTGATGTTCTTGGCGGGGTATCCCGTCAGGGGTCCGCTTCTCATCTAAGCAGGTCCGGAAATCTACCCCATAGTGTCTGTTGACGATGATGTTCCGGCGATCCTTCGGCGTGGGGGGACTGTGCGAGGCCATGGAGTCGGACGAGGGATTGTGTATCGACACATGGTCGTGATGAGGAGGTTGCCTTTGTCGACTTCGGCGGGAGGGTCCCGTGGCAGCCTCTTGTGGCCCTTGAGGAGCCCGCTGGGGCTAAGGTTGTTGAGGAAGGGGCCATCCAGGTTGCGGTTGCTAGACAGGTTGAGGGAGAGGTTGTCCAGGCTGCTGGACTTGTTGAGGGGGAACCTCCTGGACTGGAGGGGGAGAAGGAGCGGGAGTAGCCCTGTGGTTAGAGGCCGTCGTCTTCCCCTTCTTGGGAGGCATGGCTTGAAACTAGTATGGCTGCTGAGATAGGACTGAATCACTGTTTCTGTTTTCCACATACGGTGCCAATCTGTTGCTGCTAATTTTGGTGTGGGAGCAAACCGTTAAATTTGTGGATTCTTTTGGAAACAATAAAAATAAATCTGTTGACCTTCACCAACGTGTTGACTTGTTTTTCGCTGCTGCCGCGAACCTGCACAAAGTTCGATACACCGGGATGGATCCCGGCGACGAACCCTCTGACGCTCTTGTCAGTATTCAGAAAGATTAAGAAAGAGCTTTAGGTAGAGAAAGTTTGATTACCTTGTTACGGTGGGAGAGAGGGGTATTTATAGTCGCCTTAGGGATCCGTTTCGAGATAAGGATAAATCTCTACTTCCCGGTGTTGATGGATAAGCTGGGGTGTTTAAACTCGTTTCATGATAAGAAGTGGTTAAAACCGGCTCTTAGGGATAATCACGAATTTGAATTACTCTTTATTCTTCTAAATTGGTTTGTAATGGGTTGGTACTCGTATCCAATAGGACAGATCCGTTTGTGTTATTGGGATTTGAAGAAGAGACCCAGTTCCTATTTCGGACCTGTTTGTAGGTGAAATTACCATTTTACCCTTGAGAGCTTTAAGATTTGTGTCCGATTTGAACGGTCCCGATTTAATCCTATTTTTAGCCATATCACCGACTTTGAAAGAATTTGTTGGGGAGCACAACATTGCCTTAAGCAACTTCCCGTCCTCATGTGGAAGGTCGGAAAGTCCGCCCAAGATACAACCAGTTGTCCTCTTCTCCTCTTCTGCTTGCACGAAAGTGAAGAGGGACGGATATCGACACAACACCAGATAAGGCTTATGAAAAAGATTAAAGCTTTTAAGAAGATGGGGAATTAGAGAAGAAGGAGAATGCCTTTTTTTTATGAGAGAATAACTCTTTTTAGCCTCCTTTATACAGGCTAAAAACGACAGGATATTTCTCATTCTGTAACTGGAATTTGTAGATTCTTGTGCGTCCGTTCAGCAACGGAAATGTGCACAAATATCTGCACGTTCCCAAATATCTCCAACTAACTTATCCCAAAATAAGGTATTCCAAATTAAAATAAAAGGATAAAATTTGTTAAAGTTAAATCAAAACATAAAGATAAAAATGTTTTATACTATAGAGTTTTTGGATAAGGAATCCGATAGTTATGCATTAGTAGCAGTTGCCCTAAATTTTGATTTTTGAGTTGTACCCAATTTTGGCAGAAGGTAACTATGTATAAAAATTTGCTTGATTGTTGGGGGCTTTGGTATTTAGTTCGTGTTGATGGGTTTAGATAATGGTAGGTGGGCTATGGACATATGTTCATTGAAGAAGTGGTGATGAATTTCTTGGATTGAGATGCTAGCTATTCTTATGAGATGAAAATAATTTGGTATTGTCTCACTGCAATTTTTACTCTTTTATATTGTTCGAAAGTTGAAAAATGGGTTAGTTCATAGATTTCCTGCAAAAAATCCCTTTAAGAAAGATTTTGGAGAGGTTGGGTTGTTATTGTCCTCTTAAGATTGGTAAAGCATCCATGAAGGAGGTGTAGCCTCTTCTTTTATTTGGCTTGTACTTAATTCATTATTATGGTATCCCCACTGTCCACAAGCTTTATTGGGTTTCATTTCACGATAATTTCATCCTCGACCACTAGGGGCTACTTGGCCTTTTCTACAAAATTTTCCACATGAACTAGTCTGACATGGTCTTGAACAGGTGCAAAGTATAGTCTTGTGATGGTTCTGATAGTCCAGCAACAGTTATGAATATTGGCATCATTTTGCTTAGATAGGAAAGGCATCACCTGCTCAATTAACCCGCAGTATTGATCAAGCATTTATAAGAATAGGGGTGTAGGCCCCACTTTGGGGATCTTAATTCCATGCATGAGCTTGTTTTTGTCATTCATTGTCTCTTTACTTTTTGGCTGTAAAAGAAAGAAAAAATGGGATGGTCTGGGTGATTCTGAATCGTCAAGAGGAAGGAAAGGAATGACAGATATTTGGGGCATGATAACAATTTGGTATTAGATGATTCTGTTATTATATTTTGGAATGTCACAGATGAGTTATCCATCTATGATGTCATGTTATCAACTTATCTTTTGCATGGACTAGTGATTGGCATAGAAAGATCTGAACATAGAATAGATTAATTAAAAAAATTGAATATGTTTAATTCTCATCTCTGGAGTGGTATTGGAAGGCACAACATCGATTTACACTTGTAGTTCATGCGTTTTTATTTTTTCGCCTTGTTCTTTCTAGCCTAAGCATCTGTTTATTCTTATTTCTTGCTAGAATGTTGGTACCTTCTAAAGGCATATTCTAATTATATTTGATTAAAAATGAATATCTGCATATAGAATGTGAATGCATTATCCTCACCTGTTACCGGTTCTACATTTGCTTTATCAATTCCTAGCTGTAGTTTTATTATATAAATGAAGATTTGATCCTCTTCTTGGACCATTGTCTCCCATGTGATTGATCTATTAGTACTTTAGTAGTTTATTGAAAAAATGCATCATCCAGAATACTCTGTAACAATTGATATGAAATATTGAAACTTATCTTGAGGGACGTACACATGATAAATCCAGCTGACTGTCATTGGTTTATGGAAATTGGTTTTCAACTACTGGTGTCTTAGGTGTTTGCAATGGAAACAGTCACGATAAAAAGGTTTTGGTGTTTTACCAAAACCCTTATATTGCTCACTAGCCACTATGGGTTTATTAGATTGACAACTCCCATCTTATCTCAGTTTTTTAGCTCTCTTGAAGTTTCATTCATACATCTGTCTGTTATTTTTGTTTCATTCCATGCTGCCTGGTTTTATTAAGTATAAAGGTTTTTAGGTTGTGTGGCACAAAACCTACTGGGTAAACTTAAAACAAAGAGAAAATTTTGATATATAGAGCCAGTTTTATGCGTGCAGGATGTTGGTCTGTGGTTGGAGGAGATAAATCTTGGTAGCTATCGGCAGGTTTTTGAAGATAATGGTGTCAATGGAGAGTACTTAGAAAGCTTGTCAATGTTCACAACTGAACAGATCCTTAGGTTTATTAGGAGATGCCACATGAAGTGGGGAGACTTTATCACTCTTTGCAAGGAGCTAAGGCGTATCAAAGGTCGTTTTTTCTCATAAAGCTCTCATTTACTAATATTTCCGCTACGATAATTAGAATGTTTTTATTCTCATGAAGTGGTTAGTTGTTTCTGATGCTTCCTTATGAGCCACATTAACATTTCAAAAATTCTTTCATTTTATTCACAACATGTAGTATGACTATCTTGTTTACTTAAAGACTCATACTAAAGAGATAGATGCGCTAATCTTTCACCTAAATCTGCTACCTTGGCGGGCCATTTGTGTATAACTTAACCTATTCCTTCAATTTCTTAGAACAAACTATATTATATTTGACATGTTATATGATATAAACTATGCACTACTTTATAACGGTTATAACCTGTATAGCCATTGACTTTATTCCTATGACTTCCAACTAGACAAACCCAACTTTAGGTTGGGCCTGCTCGTGTAGGGTAGTGCTAGGTTCGTTTCCTATGAAGGAAAATTAATCATTCTATTAGTCGAGTCCATCAGTTTGGTTGCTCACTCTAGCATATCCTAACAAACACTTGGGCAGAGAGTCCAAGAAACAACCCATCTATTATGTATTATTTCTTTTGAGTGAAATCAAAGTGTTTTGGCTTTGTAATTTTTTCGGATCTCCTCTGTGCGCACTGAAGTGCGCACTGAAGAGACCAATACAATTCTATTTTAAATTTGATAAACAATTACCAAAAATTGCATATTTTGAGTGAAGAAATTATACATCATCCTCGTATACATTAAGGGGCATGCAATCAATAGCACTCACTTTACGATCAAGGTATAAATTACAGATTATTGTGAACCTTTCCATGATCTCTCCATAGATTTAGTGGCTTCTTGCTCCAAATGTTTTATGGGTTCTTATTTTGTTATTTATTGAAAAATAGTAAATAATAAATAATAAATAATAAATAATATAAATTATAAAAAATAAGGTGTCTAATGACTGTTCCCTAGTTTGCTTTCGCTTTTCAAGTTCATGCCTTCCCCTCAACATAAGGGACCAAAGAGGGAACACAAGTTTAAGGGGGCACACACACACACACACAAAGGAAAGAAAAGAAAAGAAAAGAAAAACACAGATAATTTGGGATTAATTGCAGCTTCTCAAAATTCATAAAAAATTAAAACATGATTATAAAAAAACTCTTATCTACTAATAAGTCTGATATTTTTAATAGTGACTAGTTTGAGTGAAAAGTATTTCCTTAAAATTGGATTGAATTGAACAATGGAAGGCCCATATCTTGCTCTTTGCATGGCCCATATCTGTCATGTATTTGCTTTGCTTCCAGACTTGGTCAATCTCGTATTTTGACTTGGATGAAGTACGAACTCAAAATAACTTGCCAATTGTAGAGCTTTGTTCTTTTGCAAGCATGTAGCTTGTCTCTAGCAACGGTGGGATTGGGGCAAAATAGTCTTATTATTGTTGCTTCTGACCTTGTTGTCTTCTTTCTGGGCCTAGCATGCAAACTCTTTGTTCATACAGTGATCCAACCATTCATACAGTGACTGGAATTCAACACACATTTTCAGGAATAACCTTGAAGCCCTAGCCTAAGTCGCCCTAAGGAATTAAAGTTGCGAGTTGCAACATACTTGTGTATAATACATATCCTCAGCAAATTCGGATTTGACCAATGCCCCAAAACCCCATGTTTCCACTCACATCCAGCATATATAAAATTTATTAGTGGGACCTCCCTGGTACACCCACAACATGGGTTGAGTATGTATTTTTCAACATTTAGGGGTTCGAGGTCAAGCTAACACCATGCAACAATTGGCAACAGTATTGATATGGCTAAAAATGGGATTAAATCCGGACCGTTTAAATCAGACACGAATCTTAAAGTTCAGGGGTAAAGCGGTAATTTCACCTACAAACGGGTCTGAAATGGAAACTGAGTCTTTCTTCAAAGCCCAATAACCCATGAACGGATCTGTCTTACTGGGTACGGGTTTCTACCCGTTACAAACCAGTTCAGAAGGATAAAGTCCAGATTTATAATTATCCCTAAGAGGTAGTTTTAACCACTTCTATCCATCCACACCGGGAAGTAGTGATTTGTTCTTATCTCAAAACGGATCTCTAAGGCGACTATAAAAATTTCTCTCTCCCCACCATAAGAAGGTAATCAATATTTTTTCACATAAAACTCTTTTATAATCTTTCTGATCACTGACAAGAGCGTCAGAGGGTGTGTCGCCGGGATTCATCCCGGTGTTACGCACTTTTTGCAGGTTCGCGGCAGCAGCAAGAAACTGGTCAACTCGTTGGTGACTGTTCGTTTTCTCAAGAACCCACAAATTCTATCTATTGCCCCCACACCAGATTCAGCAGTAACAGATTGGCGTCGTCTGTGGGAACTGAAAAAGCAATCCAACCTAACTTCATCAGCGAGAATAGTTTCAAGCCATGCATCCGAAAGAGAAAGGAAAGGCAGCGGTCTCCAGCCGAAGAACCACTCTTCCTCCTCCAGTTCAAGATGTTCTTCCTCAACAGTCCCCTCAAGGGTCTCGGGGGGCTACCCAGGAGAGCTCCCGTCGGAGTCGTCCAAAGCAACATCCTCCTCATGACCATGTCGCCGTTCCCAATCCTTCAGTTGACTCTATGGCTTCTCAAAGCCGTTCCGAGCGGGATCTTCGTCAAGTGATCGTCAACCGTCAGAAGGGGTCGATCTTCGAACTCGCCTGAATGGATGGCAAAATCTGGGGGGAGCCCATCAACTCGAGCACCCAGGGGTCTCAAGAGTCCGGACCAGTCGCAGACCGAGGACCAGGAAATCCCTTCCCCCGAGGAGGCGAAGAGAGTCCTTTCAACGTCATCGGCGGAGAAGTCATTCTCTAGTAAGCCGAGCCACACATAGGGACCGCCAAGCTGGAGGGGCACCAGTCACAAGGGCGGAGTTCCAAGATTTTCAAGAGGCCGTCCTACGGGCCCTCAACGTCGCTTCCAACCACGAGCAACGGGCACCTAGTCCTGAACCTGCCCCAAGCCGTCACCACCGCACACCTAGTCCCCTTTCGCATGGGAAAGAGTCTAGGGGATTGGCAGGATATGACCAAAAGGAAGACTCGGTCTACCGCCGTTTCCACGAGATGGAGAGGCGTCTTGGCCGACTTGACAGAGAAGCGGAACAACGGGCGAGAAATTTCCGTCCGAGTAGACCCCCGTTCTCTCGAGCCATCATGGAAGCTCCGGTCCCACAAAACTTTAAGCCCCTAACTTTGAGTCGTACAATGGGGAGTCGGACCCCGCCGACCACATCGAGAGTTTTAAAACTCTCATGATGATCCAACAGGCTTCAGATGCGCTCCTTTGCAAGACCTTCCCTGCCCCGCTGAGGGGGCCTGCGAGAGAATGGTACTCTCGATTCGTCCCGGCCTCCATCTTCTCGTTCGATCAGTTAGAAGGGCTCTTCCTCACTCATTTTGTGAGCAGCCGCCGAGCCGAGAAAACAAATGTATCTTTGGTGACCTTCAACCAAAGAAAGGGTGAACGCCTAAGAGAATACGTTCGGCGCTTCACCGCTGAAGCACGGTCTATAGCCTCCCTCAACCAATCAGTAGCCTCTGCGACATTCGAGCGAAATGTCACCAATGTCGACCTCAAGGCGTCCCTCGCAAAGAAGCCTCCTCGAAACTTCTTAGAACTTACTTAGGAGTGAGAAGTACATTCGAGTGGAAGAGGCTTTCAACCACCCCCCCTCTCGAGGAATCACCTTCTGGGAACAAACCGAAGAATACGAGCGAAGAAGGGTCCCAAAAATTTCAGAGGGATGACTACGGCCAACACCGCCCATCTCCTCGTTTCGAGAAGTTCACCCTACTCAATGCTGGTATATCGACAGTTCTTATGGAGGTGGACAAAGAAGGGCTACTCCGCGCTCCCCTAGAATGAATACCCCTGGCAAGAAAGGAAACAGGGATAAGTGGTGCCGCTTTCATAGGGACCACGGCCACGACACGGATGATTGTCGGGCTCTCAAAGAGGAGATCGAAGAGCTCATACGACGGGGACTCCTGGACAAGTTCGTCCGAAGAGACGGGGCCGACCTTCCACCCCGGGGAGCCTACAAGCGAAGAGAGAGGTCCGCCGAGTTCCAAAATTCAGAACCTGGGGCCATTTTCCACCTCATCCAAGGAGGTCCAATGGGGGGAGAACCCAACTCCTCCCAAGAGGCCTTCACCCTACCGTAGAAGTAGGATCTCGGTTAATAAGGTCGATGCTTGTGACCCGGCCAACGGCATGTAATAATGGTTCGCCCCATCGAAGCGGCCATTTAGTTTATTTCAATAAAGCTTAAACTTTTGTCTATTATTGCATTTGCTTCATTTTTATCTCTCTGAGTCACTTCTACGACTCACTAAAATGGTGAGTTCGGAGTCCAGCTTGTCCTACAGGGCTGCTCCCACAACATACCAAGCTCAAAAGACGAGTTCGGAGTCCAACACTTGGTTCGACGTTGCCTTAGCCGCTTGCAAACAAGCAAGTGCGGGGCAGCTCACTATTCGGAATTGCTCCTACAACTCGTTAACTCTCTTAACAAGTTCGGAGTCCAACACTTGGTTCGACGTTGCCTTAGCCGTTTGCAAACAAGCAAGTGCGGGACAGCTAACCATTCGGAATTGCTCCCACAACTGTTGAACCTCTTCTTAACGAGTTCGGAGCTAAAACTCTCCCCTAGAGTTGCTCATCAAACTTGTCTCCCAAACGGCTCTCTCCTAGAGCATGGAGATGATTCTTCGTCCCACTCGCTCCACGAGTGGTCCTCTTCTAAGCGAGCTTGGAGCTCAGACTCTCTGCTAGAGTTGCTCCTCGCACTTGCCTTTAAGAATGCATCTTCCTATGGGTCTTACGGGGATCATCCTAGCTCCTCTTCGAAGGTTTCGGAGATCAAAGCTCTTCTCAACTTGACAGATCTTCATTAGACGGCCCAGATCTCGCCGCGTACTTCGGATCTACAATCCGAGCTACCGACAGAGGCGAAGATATTGCGGGCCTATTCTGACCCTCAATACGGGTGATTCTTCAACCGACTCCTAAAGTGAAGTTGTAGATCTTCGAGTTAGCTTCGAAACGAGGGGTCACACGTCCCGATCGGACCTCCGTAGCACCGGGAAAATGGGTTACAACACAGCTGCCCCGAGCGCCAATTGGGGAAAATGCTGCCTCAAAAAGTGCACTTCATCAAGATCCAACGGCTCGGATTAAGCCACGTTCCTCGGAGTCAAACCTGAGCAAACGTGGCTCCGAGCGTGCAATTGGGGAAAACGCTGCCTCAAAAAGTGAGCTTCATCAAGATCCAACGGCTCGGATTAAGCCACATCCCTCGGAGTCAAAACCGAACAAATGTGGCTCTGAGCGTGCAATTGGGGAAAACGTTGCCTTAAAAATTGCGCTTGATCAAGATCCAACAGCTCAGATCTCACCACATCCTTCGGATCCAAAACCGATCAGATCTGCCTACAGATGTGAGTTTGATCCAGATCGATGTCTCAGATCTTGCCACATCGCTCGGATCCAAAATTCTGAGCAAATGTGCCACCGACCTAAAATGAAAGAAAAATTCTGGCTCAAAATACGTGCACAAACACGATCAACGGCTCAGATTCGCCCAAGAACAAACAAAACAAAAAAAGAGAAATGGAAAACAACTAAGGGGCTAACGGGTCGGGTCTGAACCCGTTTGGACTCGGACCCACACATCCCTCTCCTTCAAAACCTTCAGCTTCAAAACTCGTGCTCGCCTCCCTCCATTGACACTAGGGATCCCTCCTTCGTCGAGACACAACCGAACGCCACCGCCAACCTTCGTCAACCTCCCTCCTCGATGAAACTGCTCGACGAGTTCACCGAGCTCCAACTCCTCCAAACACAGAGCTCACCTCCGTCATCTTCCTCGCTGAGCGCTACTCTCGAGCTCCAATGCCGCACCCATAGTCGAGCTCACCTCCATTCCTTGCCGCCATACACCGAGGAACCCACGTCGAGCTCCCTCGCCATCTGCGAGCTCTCCTTTACCGAGCTTCGACTCTTCGACGAAGCTCAAGCAACCACCGAGCTCCCTCCTCGTCTCCAACTC
Source organism: Hemerocallis citrina (assembly GCA_017893485.1). NCBI lineage: Eukaryota > Viridiplantae > Streptophyta > Magnoliopsida > Asparagales > Asphodelaceae > Hemerocallis > Hemerocallis citrina. The sequence goes on from CM030367.1 coordinate 230,784,337, forward strand.
GACCCTACAACGAGCTCCCCTGCCGAAGCTCCAACCTCCACCACAGTGTCGAGCTCTCACTCCGTCGAAGCACCCCACTACACCGAGCTCCTCTGTCGAAGCTCCAACCTCGTTGCCCACTGTCTCCGAGCTCCTTTCTGCACACCCTCCTCGTCGAGCTCCTTCCTCGACGAACCCATCGAGCTGCAAAGCTCCTCCCTCCGAAGCTCCTCACTCTAAGCTCCGAACTCGGCTTCCTCGTCGTCACCCTTGCCGATCTCCAAACCCCAACCAAGCTTCGTCTCCATCGCCGACGACAAGCTCCCCTCGCCGAACCATGCCTTCGACGAGCCCTAACCCGCCGAGCTCTAGTGACGCTCGGAGCAAACGAAGCTGAAGGAGAAGGCGGGAAAGAGAGAACGAAGAAGCCGAGGCGGAGGGCCGGAAAGGAAAAGGGAGGGAACAAAATGTGTCACGTGGCGGTCAACGTTGACCGTCCACGTGGCGCCATTTCAGGGGGTCGGTGACGCAGCACCGAGCAAAATGCGTACCGAGCGTGAAATGAGAGCAAAATAGCTGCCTCCGATGCGCGCTCGTCTGATTGCGATCAATGTACAGGATCGTGCCACGTGTCCAGGTATTTATTTATTTAATTAATTGAATTAACTATTTAAAAATCCAAATAAATTATTTAAAAATCGAAAAATATTAATTAAAAAATTCTAAAAATAATTATTAATTCAGAAAATAATTTTAAATTCTGAAAATAATAATTATTAAATTAGAATAATTAATTAAAGTTTTTGGTAATTAATTATTTAATTCGGAAATTGAATAAAAATTTCAATAAAATGAGGAAAAATTTAGGAAAAACTGGAAAAATCACAAAAAATCCAGAAAATTCTGAGGATATTTTTGGGTATTTTACAAGCTCAGAATAACACCGTTACACCTCGAGCAAGACCCGAACTCCCTTAAGAACTCCGATAAAATTCCGTACACCACTAGAATAACAAAACTACTCCTTAAAGACTGTAGAACTCAGTCTCTAGGAGTGGGGGGCTCGTGATATGGCCAAAAACGGGATTAAATCGGAACCGTTCAAATCGGACACGAATCTTAAAGTTCATGGGTAAAACGGTAATTTCACCAACAAACGGGTCTGAAATAGGAACTTGGTCTTTCTTTAAAGCCCAATAACCCATGAACGGATCTGCCTTACTGGGTTCGGGTTTCAACCCGATACAAACCAGTTCAGAAGGATAAAGAAGAATTCAGATTCATAATTATCCCTAAGAGTTCTATCCATCCACAGCAGGAAGTAGAGATTTGTTCTTATCTCGAAACGGATTCCTAAGACGACTATGAAAATCCTTCTCCCCCCACCATAAGAAGGTAATCAATATTTTTCCACATAAAGCTGACAAGAGCGTCCGAGGGTGCATCGTCGGGATCCATCCCGGTGTTTCGCACTTTTTGCAGGTTCGCGGCAGCAGCAAGAAACTGGTCAACTCGTTAGTGAAGGTCAAAAGGTTTGCCTTGTTCGTTTTCTCAAGAACCCACAAATTCTATCTATTGCCTCCACACCAGATTCAGCGGCAACAAGTATTATGATTGATCTGATAATAAGTTTAGCAGTGAAGATCAGATGCACCATAAACATTCACTGATAGATTCCTGAATGATTACATTGGCGAGACAGTAAATTTGATGACTAGGAATGTCACTGTATCCTCCACCATTTGCGAATATATCATAAAATAACTTGAGATAGGTTGTATAGGTATTGAGGCGTCAGTCGGGTTGGATTTCACCCATACCCGCCCTACAGAAGTCAACAACTTGTGTATCATGACTTTTTAAAACCTGTACTCAATTCGGAAATTGAGAATTATACTGAAAATTACAATATATCATATTCACAAAATTATTGATATGTAGTTTGTCATATTTATTGTGTAGTGTTGTTTCTGTAGAATTGTTATACGCATATTACTTTCATGTCTAATGATGAGCTGGTTCTTTTGTTGTTTCATGCAAAAATGCAGTTGCATGCCTGAAAGGGGAGCAAGAAGTTCGCCGGCCATGGTGGGCACCGGCATGCTTATCTGTTGTCTTTGTAAAGGTTGCCAAGCGTAATAGACAGTCTCGGGTTGTTTCCTTGAAGCTGGAACCCTGATTCCTCCTTCAGACTGTTGCTACCTCTTTTCTGACAATTTGATGTTGTATCAATTTCAAGCTTTTTCCCTCTCTTCTTTTACAGTATACTTTGTCTTTTCCTTTGTTCACTTCCTTTCTTGTTAAAACCTTTTTATAGATAGGATGTGTTGATGTTGTTATAGGCGTAATTTATGTGCTCTTCGGTATGTTTTAGAATCCAAGTTCATTGATATTGATCCAATGACAAATAACCTGTGATATATTGCCGTTCTCAAGCAGTGCTGTTGTGTCATGGTGCTGTTGGCCTTTCGAAAAATTGTTATTATAGTATTACAGTCCATTTGTTCTGTTTTTAACTTTGTTGCATTTGCTATAGTTTGATTACTACCAGGAATTTTCTAATTGTGATAATTGTGAAAGCATCATAGCAGGCATCACAGATGGGCGGTGTTAAAGTTCAACCCAGTAAAGCAGGATAGGGAAAAACCATACGAATCACAAACTTTCGCTTATCTGGGTCAATCATATAACTGTTGGATGGGGAAGGTGAGGGTTTTTTTTTATATTTTTTTTATTTTTTTTTATTTTTTATTCCATTCCGGGAATCCAAAGGTGGAGTATAACCACCTTGTTTCATTAATAAAGAGTTAATATAACAAATTCAGAGTACTGAGCCAAGTATAAAGTCCTACAATATATAAAATAAAATACATAGATCCTCCCCGAACATAGGGGGGTGGGGCAACATAAAGAACATCACATACATTCATCTGGTCAAGAGTACAACATTTGACTCCCCTCAACAAATCCTAGGGTGGTGGGGATCGAACATCAGTGAAACAACAGAAGATCAGGGCCTACTCGTCCCTCAATCAAGCGTCGGCCCGATCTCGACTTCTTCGTCGTCATACTCCTCTACCTGGATAACACTGGCGATCCTCCCTCTAGGCCCTGTTGCCGCAGCTGTAGCCCAAAAAAAATAAGATGCATAATGTGAGTTAAATTATCAGGAATATTATTACTAGTCCCACGAAAGTAACAGTTATTCCTATATAGCCAAAGAACCCAGGGCACAACAACGATAACGATAAACCATGCTTCTCTCATGGCCCGTCTCTTAGTAGCGAACTTCGAGCCTATTCACAGATCCTCATACGTACTAGGATACTCGTTTGTTCCAAGGGCTTTGAGGACCTCAACGAGGACAGCTTTGCTCCTGGGACACTCCAAAAATAGATGGTCTCTGGTCTCAGAGATAGCGTTGCAGAACCCACAGCTGGAATCAATATTCGGTTGGCGCTTAGCCAGGTTCTCTCTCGTTAGAATTGCATCGTTAAGAACCAGCCATAAGAAGATTTTTATTTTCAGCAGTGTAAACCCTCGTTTGCCTTCCTTGAAATTCAGAAGAAACAGGTTACTGGTACAAGACAATTTTACTGTTGTTGTATAACTTTATGAAATGCCGAGTGCACAAGGAGGCCTAATGCACAACGATATATATATGTGTGTGTGTGTGTGTGTGTGTGTGTGTGTGTGTGTGTGTGTTGTATAACTTTATGAAATGCCGAGTGCACAAGGAGGCCTAATGCACAACGAAATATATATATGTGTGTGTGCGTGTGCGTGTGTGCGTGCGTGTGTGTGTGCGCGCGCGCACTAGGCCTTTGTGTGCACTCGTGTGCACAAGGCCTTCCCGCCTTCGTATTGACGATCCGAACCGTTCACATTGATCTACACTTCTAAATTAGTCTAAAATCTAAATATGTAAAATCAAATTATTTGAAATTCATTTGACCATCCATTGAAGTGTTATAAAATTGTATGGCTGAAAATCGTTGTTATTTTATAGTCACATGATGCATGGGCAAATGAATTTCAAATGATTTGATTTTACATATTTAGACTAATTTAGATGTGTAGATCAATGTGAACGGTTCGGACCGTCAATACGAAGGTGGGAAGGCCGAGTGCACACGGAGGCCTAGTGCACAACAGAAGTGAACTCTCTCCCCCTCTCTCTATATATATCTATATAATAAAACACAAAGAAAGCTATCAAGTGGCTCTCATTCAATAGGGTTGAAATCAATGGTTCAGATCTAACCTCACAAAACATATTTTTCCGCCCAAAAGTTTTCCCCCCAAAACTCAAATTCAAATCCCCAAAACAACTCCTTTATTTATTTATTTATTTCTCTCTCTCTCACTGATTCTCTCTTTTTACTCAGAAATTTATTTTTAGATTTCAGGTTTGTAAATTTTCATATTTTTAATGCAATTTTTTATTTCTCATGTTACATTGAAAATAGCAAATATCTCATCAACATATAAATTTTATCATTTTCCACACTCAAAGTTCTAAGAAGTTGGATTTTACACCCCAATTTATAATTATTTTTTCAACATATACTAATGTAAACATGAACTTTTATTTACAATTAATTATTGTTTTACTATTCAAACTTGAGCTACATAATTGTTGTTTTTCTGTTTACAAGACTTTCATATGCTATATCGTTCCGAAGACGTGCCTATCTGCATCCTCAATCCTCTTCCTCTAACCTTTGGAGAGTTCAGAGTTAAAAGATAATATGCAGAGCCACTATTTTTGTCAAGTGTGTCGCAGACTCCCCAGGCTCCCACAGCATTGTTTATCTCCTAATAATGGCTATAACAATTTTTTTTTTTTTTTGATAAAAGATGACACCAGTCATCGTTCCATTAATAAGAAATAACGAAACAAAGTATTACAACATAGATAAAAACACGTGAGCAACAAGCATCACGATACATCAAAATGACTCGGACCTACCCGAGATCAAAAGTAAACAACAACAACAACAGAAATGACATCTCGTGAGCAACCGGCTACACGAAGCAACAAAAGTACTCGGTCGTACCCGAGAACGAAAAAGAAAGCAACAAGTGGAACTAACCGCCCCTAATCACCGAGCCCGTACCCCGCGTCCGAGACCGGCGCTCTGGCTAAGCTCCCTCGCAATGGCTATAACATTCATCGATCGATATTTTTACGAGTATCATACCTAATTTTAGGAACCAGTCTTAATTAATTACCAGACGTAACGAACGAACTAACTACATAACGTATACGGCACGGATCCTGAATTCCTCCTGATCAGGTTCGGGCCCGGCCGGCCCAAAGCCTAACTCCAGTATTCAATAGCAGTGCGAGTGCCCTCCTAGGCCTTCCCCATTTGCAAAACCTTTCAATCTTTGTTAATCCAAAAAATCAAATAGAAGAAGATGCCAATGGCGGCGCTGCAACTCTCATCGTCTACCTCTCTCTTCTTCAACCATAATATCAACACAGAATCGTCGTCGTCTTCATCATCATTAAGACCATCATCGACCGTTTCTCTCCGATCGAGGAGCATCGGGACCGTCAGATGCGTCGCAGCTCCCGAAGCCGACAAATCCACCAGTAATTTCGATTTCCTTTTCTCGCTCATATTCTGTTTGATAGAATTCCTCAACCATGCGCAAAATGAGAAAAAAAGTTTGTGGTTGCTTTTGAAAAATGCGCAATCAGTTACTGGGCACCAATAGAATCTTGCAAACAATCGTAAAGACCAGACCTCAACTTTTGTGCAGAATCATAAAGTGTAGGTTTATTTGTTTTATTTATTTTTTATTATTATAAAAGGATAAGTACATTGAGGAAAATGGTTAATTGAAGTGTAATGATGATATTAGATGTTGGTTTCAGTCAGGGACGTATCTGAGTTCCAGACGGCCTAAGCAAGTTCACAAATGGGCCCTTTTGCAAGTTGATAAAATAAAAATGACAATTATTAAAATACAAACAAACATGGAGTCATAAAAGACATACTATTTAAATGAAAATAAATTTATATATATGCTTCCAAAAAAAAAATTAATTGATAACGCATGTATTTTACATGAAATGCCTCGTGGCAAAAAGAAACTCGAACAGACGGTAAGGAAGAAGCGGCAGTGATTTTATTCTGAATTGCATATTATCTGAGAGAACGGAAATGATGAATGAGAGAATTAAAGAAGAATAGAACCCAAAAAAAAATGTTCAAAACATACAAGCAAACGCACGTTGAGTTTGTGTACATTAAGAGAAAATATTGAGCTGACATGATTGAAGTATATTTATAATGCTATTTTGAATGCTTTCATGGATACATTTTGGTTTTATCAAATGCCTCTTCTATTTTTTTGTTTGTTTTTGAAGACAATCCTAGTGTTTCTTTCATTAACAGATACAAAATTTAGAAGAAAGGGAAAATAAGCAAACAAAGCAAACATTCATATGCACTTGAAGATTACATTATCGCAAAGAGGTAAGTATGATATATTAGATAACACGGTCAGAATGAAGTGATGATGAATATATGCATATGAGAATACTAGTTGGAAGCTTAAAATGTAGAATAATCATCTGCATTTGAAGATTTGGTTAGAAATTTATTATAAACAGATAAATATGATATATCATAGAACATTGAAAAAATATTATAGAATGACATGCATGGGTTAAGTGGAAAATAATATTAAATACATAAAATGGTAAAATAACATGTATGACTATGTGAAAAATAATTAGTTAAAAAATAAAAAAAAATGATTGAAAAAGTAATTAGTCCATGAGGTTTCGAACCTGCGACCTTCATGTTATTAACACAACACTCTAACCAGATGAGTTAATAGGTCAATTATTGTTTCAAATTTTAGAGAATACAATATAATCTTATCTGAAAACAATTATATATATATTTTAAACATTGTAAATACTTAAAAAATATGGGGTCCTATAAAATTAGGGGCCCAAAGCAGTTGCTTGTGCTGCTTGGGCCCAGATCCGCCCATGGTTTTTGTTTGGGCTTATGGTTGTTTCAAGATTCAAAGTAGTTCCCAGTATTTTATCAAATTTCCATCTATTCGTAACGTTGATGAGTGGTTGGTTAGTTGTAGTAACATTTTTTTGGAGGGGTTTCTTTTGCTTCAGGTTACACAACCAAGGTTACCCGCAATGCCAATATGGCAAAACTGCAGGCTGGTTATCTATTCCCTGAGGTCAGTATTTCAGTTCTCTATTCTTTTGGTTTCTGTATTTGCTTTTTATAGATAAATGGACGGACACATGTAGCGGAGGATCATAAATGATGTAGCTTAGTTTGCTTATTTCTACGTTAGAAGTGAGCGTTTGCATTAAGTTAATATGAATCATTGTTGTTACTGTTATGTTGCATAACAATGGTCTAGGGGTGATGCATATTGCTTGGTGAACCTGATAGAGTAGTACAAACCTCATTATACTGAGATTAGTACTCTCTTGATCGAATTGCTTGCAAAAGCTGGAACAGTGTTCCTATGGCCTAGATAAAACGGTCTTCTTTTGTTAGCTGTTTTCTGCTTGGGAGAACATGATATAGCGGTTATCCATTACATTTTATGAATCCCAATCCATGATTGCCGATACTTACTATCAGATTGTCTTGTGTAAGTTATTAGAGTTTTTCATCAATTGGGATTTGGGAGTCCATAAGTGACACCAACATGCCGGGCTCCATTTTTAATGAGGGATATAATGTAGGTAGCTGAACATGACATGCAAGGGGTTTGCGATTTCAATACTTATGTTTGGGTGTCTGAATTATTCATTTTTTCTTATAGAAATGTAATATTATAGGTTTTAGCCTGCTCCTGCACATAGACATGGTTCTTTGTGTTTTTCGACCTTAGAACTTGTTGAAACTTATCTTAGAGTTGATCATATCATTTAAGTGTTACTTTCATGTTTTCCAGGTTATAGGCTTCTTTGGCAACTGTAATTTATATTAGCAACTCTACTTACAATCCTTTATGCTGTTTGAAGCTAGATTGCGAGAAGAAGATCGGCCCACATATTGAAGTACCCTGATGCACAGGTGATTAGCCTTGGTATTGGTGACACCACAGAGCCCATTCCAGATGTTATCACTTCTGCTATGTCACAGGTAAGTCATTGTGGATACAATAACCTCGTTCTTGTGTCTGGTGCTGTGAGTAGATCTAAGTTACAAGACATGTTGATTATGCAGAATTATCTCTTAATATATTGCGATGCAAATTTGGAGAATTATTTTCATCACTTTTGATGGTGTTGTTTTCATGCTGTATGTGTACTGAGAGTATGTAGAGAAGAAGTTTTCTTTACTTTGCAGTATATGTTTTGCTTAATCTTGTAAATCTACGCTGGCTTTAAATTTCAACGTTTCATAGAAAATAAGTATTGTTATATCAGTAGCCATCCTTTTATTTTCGCTGCTTTTAGTCTTGTCCATTCATCATCATGATTTTACTGCTACCTACTGTTCGATAATAATTTGCTGTGTTCATTGTCTTTAAATAGTTGAATTTTTTATTTATTTTCCACTTGATGGGGAATTCATGATAGTGATTTTTTTTTCTATGGTGATCTGGATTGCACATGGACTTCTTACAAGAAAAAGGTCACTTTAGTATATGTGTAGGTTGATATTTTTACTAATTGTGCTTTATGCTTACAAAAAAGAAATTGATTAAAAGAAATTGATTTTAATCTTTACTATTATAACTAGTATTATAACTAGAGGGAGGGCTAGGATTGTCACTGTATAGACATAGTTTGTATTGCCTCACAGGTGTACATGCTTTCATCTATATTTGTCTACTCATTGGAAATTGACGACAATTATCATGCACTCAGCAATTAAATGAGATTTTTGCAGTGAGTAAAATGTGCAATGCACATGTTAATCGTCTGGTATAGTTAATAATGGGATATTATATCTTCATAATGGTTTAGTATATTGTAGAGACCAGGTGCACTTATTACATTTTCCCCAACTATCACCCTCTGGGATCTATGGCCTGAAGGCATAATTGTGCCGAACATTTTCATGAAAATTGATATATTATCATGCTTATCAAGGATCTATGCCTTTGCTGCTGTAGTTTTTTCTGTAGTCTATATGAATTATGCTGGCTCTTAAAGTCAAAGTATACTTATTTTTGCAGAGGGCACAAGAACTATCAACATTTGAGGGTTATAGTGGTTATGGAACTGAACAAGGAGAAAAGGTATGTTATCCTTTTTTTCCCTCCATATCTCGTAGTTTTATTTAACCAACATTGGGCATACGTAGAATCTTAAATAATTGGTGCTACATCCTCCTTCATTATTGCATAACAAAGTTTTTGAGTGTAAATGTAAGGTCCTTGAAATCTCCACACAATATGTTGGTTGAGGCAGAACGTGAACTGGCTTTACCACTGGCTACATTCATTATTCACATTTATATGTGTTACCTGCACTGCTTCTGGTTCCTATTCTAGCAATAAAGGCAGTAGTTCAATATTGAGCGGTTTGACATTTTACTTTCCTGTTTGGACTGGGCTATACTATGGCCTTCTTCTATAATCCTTATAGGTAAATCCGTTCCTTCAATTTTGCAACAGAAGAGCCGCAAAAGTGAAAAAATTGGTACTCCTTTCCTCTTTCTAAATTTAGAAGAAAGAAAAATGTCAAAGATTTAAAGCTTTAGAAATATATCTTCTTATCCAAGAAATTTCATCTTATAAGCTGGCAATGGCCACATTATTTTAGACCCCTTTTTATATAGTCTAGCTTTAGAAAAAAATCATCCTCTGCATACTTTGAGAATATTACAGTTGGCGTGTATCTACCGATTGAAGATATTCATGGTTCTTAGTTCTTGCATATTTCAATTTTGTAAGGTTTGAGGATTCTTTCTTATTATTGTTCATCACTGTGGATCTGTTGTACTATTTGAGCGTTATGCCTTCGTGTGGCAAGACTTTTCAGACATATATTCTTCCTTACTTCCCCAGTTACATATCTTAGAGCATCCACAGTCGTTTTTTCTCAATTGCTAAAAAATGGCAGCTACAATAATAGCAAATATACTCGATCGCTGCAGTGGTCGTTTGCTATATTGTTCGCCAAAAATCGAGTGAGACGGTATATGATATACCGTCTCAACTTTTAAAATTAAATTAAAAAAGTTAATTACTTATTAACTATTAAACTATATTAATTAAATAAATTAAATAATATAATATTAACTAAACCTACCTAAACTTCTATCTAAACCTAATTAATAACTAAACCTACCAACTTTTTCTCCCTGATTTCATGGACGGGGATACATTCCCCGTCCGGGGAATCATTCTCCGTCCCAGGCTTTGTATTTTTTTTTTTTTTTTTCTAATTATCCAATCCTGGCCAATCCTGGCCGTTCATTTATTAAAAAAAAAAAAAGGAGAGACGGGGTTACATACCCCGGCCGGGGTATGTTTCCCCGTCTGAGGGAATCATAAAAAAAAAAAAAAAAAAAATTTAAGTGGGGGAGACGGGGTATCATATCCCGGACGGGGAATCATTCCCCGTCCTTTATAATTTGAGAATCGCTATTCTGTTTCTCATATATGAGAAACGAATATAGGACGTTTGCCATAAAATGGCAAAATGAGAAACGATTGCAGCGGTTCGTTTGCTATAATATGGGAAAATGGCATATATAGCAAACGACTGTGGGTGCTCTTATAATGCTGTCATTTGGTTTTCTAAGTTCATGACCTATGCCTAGTAAATTGCTATGCATAAAATGGTCAGATCAGCTTGTTTTATTATTGTGTGCACTGCTCTATCGATCTTATTGTTCTTGTGTTTTACTGATTGTTTGTTCAGAAACTTAGAGCTGCTATTACTTCAACCTATTATGGAGGCCTTGGTATTGAGGAAACTGATATATTTGTATCCGATGGAGCAAAATGTGATATTTCTCGGCTTCAGGTTGTTTTATTTCTAATATACTGACTTCACTTTATTCTTCCTGGCACTTAAAATGCACATGATATAAAAAGTTCATGATAAATTATAAACGTTGAGTATAATTGTTGCTTCTGGAGGGTAATAGAATGTTTATTAAGAGATTGAATGATGCTTTAGATTCCCATTTTGTTTAATTAGGTGTGAGAAGAATTATTCTGGAAGAGAACATTAAATATGTAGTATACAAATGTACACAATTCGAAGTGTGAAAGCTTCAAACACCTAGGGTAAGTCTGAGTAGGCTTTACATGCACTCTAGTTATAATAACTAGTAATTTACACGTACGATGCACGTTTTAATAATTTCAAAAAATAAAAATAAAAACTCTGGGACTTAGGGAGGATTTGAACTGGAAACCTCCTTTATTAGTTATGTACGTGCGTTGCACATGTTGGTAGAATGACAAAATGACAAATGACACTAAAGAATTATGATGAAAATAGCATTCACCCATTATAATATTAGAGATATACTTTACTTAATATTATTAATCATAAAGAATTATGATGAAAATAGCATTCACATGAGCTGAGAATATTTTCTCGAAAAAACTTAGGGTTCTTGACTCATTTTGGTTTCTGATTCTGATAGTTTGGATGATAGTCAAAGTAGTTATTTGACGTTTCCGGTTTTTATGTTGTAGCTACTTTTTGGTGCCAATGCGAAGATAGCCGTGCAAGATCCATCATACCCTGTAAGCCATTTTTTTTCTTCTTTCAAAGTAATCCGTAAAGTTTTTTAGTAACTGCGTGAAAGTTGTGGACATGTTTTTTTTATAAATTGATGGGCATTAAATATTCCATCCTTGCATATTATCTTTGAAACCTAAGAGCACCTTCCATACTTGAATTGTTTTTCTAATGTTTATGGTATGTGAAACCCGTCCACCATCAGAATCAGTAGTTCAAATGTGAACTTTAGTCACCTCAAGGTTACATATAACATGAAGTAGGTTCTGCAAGAATTGTTGTGTAACTAATATACACTCATTTTACTATATCAGGTTCTTTGAAATGCACATCTGTACTTGAGAAATATACAAATATTCAAAAAAAGACATAGTTTTAGGGTATCAGACATATGCATTAAATCTCCATGAGCAACATTGATAGGTGATGACAATTATTATGCAGCAAGTAAAAAAAACTCTTGACTACTGGAATTATGATGGAAAAAAGAAACAAGGATATTCTCGAATAATCTAGTTTTCTTAAAGCATTAGTTTGTGTTTCATTTGCAGGCATATGTAGATTCAGGTGTTATTATGGGACAAACTGGTGGATTCCAGTTGGATATTCAAAAATATGGAAACATTGAGTACATGAAATGCACACCGGAGAATGGTTTCTTTCCCGATTTATCAACTATCAAAAGAGCTGATGTTATCTTCTTTTGTTCACCAAACAATCCAACTGGTGCTACTGCATCTAGAGAGCAGCTGACACAGCTGGTTCAATTTGCTAAGGAGAATGGATCAATTATAGTCTATGATTCAGCATATGCTATGTATATATCAGATGACAGTCCAAGGAGCATCTTTGAAATTCCTGGAGCTAAAGAGGTAAGCTGAAAAGTACTTTTATTTGTTTTTAATAGTAATTGAAATCATATACATCTTTAAACGGGCTTTATTTTTTCAGGTTGCACTAGAGATTTCGTCTTTTTCCAAGTATGCTGGTTTCACTGGTGTTCGCCTTGGTTGGACTGTGATTCCAAAGGAGCTGTTATTCTCTGATGGATTTCCCGTCGCCAAGGATTTCAATCGCATAGTCTGCACTTCCTTTAATGGTGCTTCGAATATTGCACAAGCTGGGGGTCTTGCTTGTCTTTCTTCTGAAGGTCTAAAGGTTAGTCGGAAGAACTTTTTAGGCAAATAATAACCTAAGAAGCATGGATTCGTAGAGGAGACAAAAAACTTTTTAAAAATACAATATTGAGACACAACCTTCACATAATTTAATATGATGTACTATTACGATCATTCATAGATTTTATTCAAATTGACATCCAACAGTATAATGTTGAGCTACATAAGAAGAGATTTATGATCCATATAAAATTAAGCTCCATAGTCCAACAAAAGTAATAAGATTTCACTAGTATAAAACATACGAGATAAAAAAAAATTCAAAAAATGTGATTATTGCTTGACAAAGTTTCTTAAAAGTATAGTACGTGCAAAATTTGTAAAATATATTATACAATTTAGGATGTGTGCGAAAAATGTTCATGAAGTGTTCCCCTTTCCTAAGCATGTTCAACACAATATCTCATGATAAAAGAGCCCACACTACTGACCTACTTTTGTAGCAGTATCAGGTTCCACTTTCCTTCATCTTTTGGACTCTTGTTTTTTCCTTGCAGGCTATGGCCGGCACCGTTAGTTTTTACAAGGAAAATACTCAGATAATTGTCGATACATTCACCTCACTTGGATTCAGCGTGTATGGAGGAAAGAACGCTCCTTACGTCTGGGTCTACTTTCCTGGTAAGAGCTCTTGGGATGTATTTGCAGAGATTCTTGAGAGAACCCACCTGGTGACGACTCCGGGTAGCGGGTTTGGACCTGGTGGTGAAGGATTCATTAGGGTCAGTGCCTTTGGTCATAGAGGCAATGTTCTGGAAGCTTGCAAAAGATTGAAGCAGCTATACAAGTGAGCAGACAAAGCCATTTTGGGTTTATTTTCCTCTTCATGACTATCTGCCGTCATGATTTAAGTGGTTTATGAGTTTTTTTTTTTTTTTTTTTGTGTGTGTGTGTGTGGGGGGGGGGGGGGGGGGGGGGGGGGGGGGAGTATGTTAGTCTAAATGAATATTGTTTTCTTTAAAAATGGTTCATGGAAAAAGAGACCATCTGTCAGTTCTTGTGCTTAGCTTTTTTGCGATGATTTGTCGCCTTTGTTCAATGTGTGAATGTAAATCCCTTGTGAGAAAATTGTTTAAAATGCTCAAATTTTTAAGAATGCTTGAAGAGCAGGGGCCACTTACTATATTGCACTAGTGTTATGTTATTTAATAATCTTGATTCTTCATATTCAGTCTCTTTTTGAATATATACATATAGGGAAAAAGGGGTATGAGCAACTTGCTCATTTAGCAAATAAGCAATTGATGATGTGATATACATGTAATTGGAAAATCATTAAAAGCGTTAGTTATCCAATGTATCACATGTATGCCACATAATCAATTGCGCATTTACTAAATGAGCAAATTGCTCATATCCCTTTTACCCATATTATATTTCTCTAGTATTAACAAGGAAATCTAGATCATTCATTTAATGTTGGAGAAATTTGATATCTATTGTTGTGGCAAGGCTACTGTCTATAGTTTTCTGGCAGAAATTTGGGACTAAACAAGAAGTTTTATGTCAAGATGATTGTTAGTCTTAAAATTTGCTCGCTTTTGTTAATAATTGCTCGTCAGCTGATTTGGTAAAAAAATTAATTATTGTTTTGACCAAATTTTGTGGACTTTGAATTTTTTGTCAATTTTGGGAAATTCTGATTTTCACTATATGCCACAATTTTGTCTATTTTGGTAGAAATTTGGAATTTTACTCGCTTGGCCAGATTTTGTAACCTATAGTCCACCATTTTGTCTGTTTTGGTAGAAATTTTAAATTTTGAATTTCACTCACTTGGTCAGATTTTGTGGGCTATAAGCCACCGTTTTCGGACTCGTTTCGAGAATTTCTGAATTTCACTACTTGGGTCAGAGTTTTTGGGCTATACCCACTATGTTCGATATGTTTTTTGAAAATTTAAATTTTTATAGATATTGTGGGTATAATATATAATTTTCTGTCTATTTGATAAAATTATTAATTTCATTGTTTCTGCCGTCTATCTTTTTTGCCAGTATGAGAAATTTTGTATTTGCTTATTTTGGCAAGAATTTGTGGGCTATGATCCACAATTTTTGGCCAATTTTCAGAAATCTAGAAATTTCATGTTTTGGCCATATTTGTAGAGTATAGTCAAATTGTTTTCATTTGATTTGGTGAAAATATAAATTTCACTCTTTGACCAGATTTGGTGGGAGTGCACATCTAATTTCAAGAAATTTCGATTATCATTATTTTGGCCAGATTTTTAGTGCTATAGTTTACTCTTTTTGGTCGATTTGATGAAATATATAATTTCACTGTTCTAGCCAGCTTTTGTGGGCAACAATCCATCATTATCAACCTATTTGGTGAAAATTTAAATTTCACTATTTAAACAAGATTTTGTAACCTAATGTCCACCATTTTAAGTTGATTTTGTGAAATTTTATTATATTGGCCACCAATGTCTTTGATCCAGTCCAGGTTAATAGAGATTCTGCGAGCTATATTCCATAATTTTCGGACAATTTTGAGAAAATTCCAAATTTTAATGTTTTACCGGATTTTGTGGCATATAGTCCACTTTTTTGCCCGGTTTGGTACAAATATGAACTTCATTGTATTCGCTAGATTTTGTGGGTTATATGCCACAATTTTCAGAAAGATTTGAGAATTTCTGAATTTCACTACGTGTGCCAGATTTTATGTGCTACAACACTTTTTTTGATCAATTTTGTGAAATTCTAAATTTCACTATTTTAAACCAAATTTTGCGAGCAGTCCACAGTTTTTTCCCGATTTTGAGAAATTTTGCATTTGAATATTTTGACAAGATTTTGTAGCCCACAGTTTTCAACCAATTTTAAGAAATTCTAAAAAGCCTAAAAAAATTGGACTATAATGCATAAAAAATTGTTTAAAAAGTGAGCTTATTATAAAAAAAAAATTGAACAAGACCATAACACGCGCAAACACGCACACACCCACACACTCTCTCTCACAATAATCCAATAGTAAAGAGATGATACCAGTCGGGATTGAACCAAACCCTCAACATTTTACTCACTAGCTAAGATGCTTACCACTAGACAACATTGGGGCTTGGAAGTGAAAACTTGTAATTGAATTCTACCAAAGCAGTGTATACAAGTTAGTTGACAAAATCTCCCCAAAAATCAAACCTATAAGATAAAAAATTCTCAAAAATCGGAGAATAACGTTGGACTATATAACCCATACAAATTTGCTAGAATTATGGAATTCATAATTAATCAAAGTTCACAAAAAAAACGGTAGACTAAATAACCCACATAAGTTAGAAAAAATTGTGAAATCCATAATTTAAAGAATTCGATAAAATAAAATTAAAAAAAGGTGAACTATTACCTACAAAAGTCAGCTAAAAACTATAACATTCCTAATTTCTGAAGTTTGACAAAAAATAGTAAACTATAATCCATAAAGTTGGTTTTAAAAGTGAAATTCAAAAAGTATCAAAAGTTGAGAACACGGTATATTATATTATTATAACCTGCAAAGGTGGGCGAAGAATATGAAATGAAATTTAATATTTTCTAGATCGGTGAACGATGGTATGAATATAATAAAACACATATTTCACAGATTACCCGAGGCCAGAAGGGTACCAAATTCGGTTGCTAGCAAGCATAAATCGTTTGACATGTAACTTGAGCTCCCTAAAGGACTATGGGCCTTCTTGAGGGCCTTGACTTATCAAACAAGCCCACATGAGATGGGTCGTGTTCTTGTAGGCATTAAAAAGTGACAAATAAATCATACTCATTTACACATAAGTGACAAATAAATCATACTCATTTACACATCGTTGAATGAAATGAATATCATTACAGGGATTTTCTCTCATGATCACGACTTTTCTCAAAGTTTACTACGGTATCCGATATCATTCAAGACAGCGATGGGTGAGGGTGATTCTGCAACTAATCCTGCAGTCGTGATTGGCGGTAATGGTACGACGGCTACAACAAGGAGGGCTTTTCCCTCCAAGCCCGGTCCTGAGGAATTTGTCTCAGATGCTTGTTCATTTGCGTCTATTCTTTTGGGTGCTAAACCCCCTCTGGGCATAATACCAAATCTGGATGAGTGGATCGGCAGATCTCTGCCGAAGAACTTGCTAGACTCCAAGAAGTTTTTATTGATACTATTGAGTATGACCTAGAGAGGGTTGAAATTTGGTGTTCATGTTGGAAACATGCTTTGTTTGGAAAGTTTTTGGCACGTCGATTTGATGTTGGTTTTGTTGGCCGACTCCTAGGTCAGAAGTGGCAACTTAAGGGCGAGTCTAAAGTCATCCCAATGATAGGAGGACACTTTCTTTTCAAATTTAATAGTGAAGAAGATATGAGATCTATTCATACAGGAGATCCGTTGGTGATTGGAGGTGCAGTTTTGGCCATTCAGGAATCGAGGCCACATTTTGCAGCCGTCAAAGAACATTATTCAAATGGTGGTGCTATGGTTGCGGCTTCCTGATCTTCCTTTGGAGTATTATGAACGAGATATGGTGCTAAATATAGTTTGTATCACAAAAAAACCTTTGGAAACTGATGTGTGGACAAGTTCCATGCTATGAAGAGTTTTTGCAAAAGCTTGTGTGGAGGTTGACTTAAACAAGCCACTTTGTCCGGGAAGATTTATTGGTCTGTGTGGTGGTGCTAAATGTTGGCTGAAATTTGTGTACGAGAACGTGGGAGTATTTTGTTATAGATGTGGTCATATTGGCCATTATGTTGATGTTTGTCCTTGCCTAGCAGTAAGTGAGATTACAATGAAGGTGGCTAAAGTTGTCGGATAACAGCCTGCACATTCTGTAAGTGTTGGTACTAACAAGCCTACAGAAGCTACAACATTTGCGAAAGTCGTCCCTATTGTCGAGGAGGTGTTAGCTGAAGCAAAAGAATTGTTTGGACCAAGGATGAAGGTATAGAAATGACATCCTTGCCGAAATTCTCCCTGCGACAGCGGTAATGCTCAGAATCTGGAGCATGAAAATACTGCGAGATCTCGTTGGCACGAATAGGTGTGTCGAATCCAAATAAGGAGAATAAATCTTCACAAATCTCAAGTATTGATTATGAAATAGTAGTTACTCCCAAGATTTTTGGAAGGCAATTCCAAAGGAGAATGTGTCATTGGTGGAATCCTCTTCCCATCCTTTTCGTAGTGGGAATTTGAAAGTAGGTAGAAGACTCTGGGAATAAGGAAAGTGTTGGTTTGTGAATTCGAGCGGAAAGAGGAAAGCTCCGCTTATGAGGATGAGGATGAAAGAGGGTGAGATGGAGTTACCTATTTGCCCCTCTTCATTGCTTAATGCACCTTTTGCCTCCTCGACCCCCCTCCCCCCCCCCCCCCCCCCCCGATGCAGCACATGGCTAAGCATCAGCTTCGAGACAAAGCACGCGAGGTGTGCGTGAGCACGTGATGCATGGGAAGTAGGTCATGATGTTGGTACGAAGAAAGTGGTTGTTTTCAGTGGCAGGCCTTCTAAATCACCTGTAAAGCTGTGGCCCACGTCGAAATTTCATGGTAGAGTTCGAGTAGAGCCTATTATCGAATCCAACATTGCTGGTACCCTAGTGGGTAATGTAAGTAGGTCTATTAATTTTGAAAATATGATTGACAAGGCTTTAATGGGTGGGCCAATTGGAGAGACATCTACTTTGTCTGCAGATTTAGCTTCATCAGCAGATCGAGCTATCCAAGTGATTAAATTGTGGGAAGCTTTAAGTAATAAAAAGCAAACACTAATTGAACAAAATTTGGAGAAGTTGAAAGCTTCAGAAGCAGGATTGTCCTCAACCTCCGTTCCGCGACCTGACTGACAGATGGTGCGACAAATGGTGCCTTTGCATCATCAAGTGAGATCGTCATCCGATTAAAAGGAGAGAGTTTGAAGCGTAGACGAGCACTCAGTGATAGTTCTACTCGAGTTGATATGCAAGTGGATGAGACCCTTAATCTACCTCAAGAGTCAAAGGCTAGTAGCCCAACGGTGTGTGCAAATGCCACCATCTCCTCAACTGTGCAAATGCCACCAATTTGAATTGTAGAGGTGTGCTCAAACGTCAGACACTTGAAGTTTGTAAGTCTATAATGAGGTTGCACAAACTAGAGTTATTACTTTTACTTGAAACTCATGCTGATTGGAATAAAAGTACTTTGGCCCATATAAAATTAAGTAGAAGCATGCAAATGTTTGCTCAGCCTGCTTTCGGTAGTTTTGTAGGTATAATGTTATATTGGAATGATAATGTTGTATACTTTGAGTGTCTCTACAGTGATTTCCAAGTCATTGTGGGGTTAATGAAGGTGGGCGTTAAAGAATTTGCTATTGTTAGGATTTATGCTAGTACTTATCTTTCAACTCGTAGGCAGTTATGGGAGGTTATTAAGTAGGTTGTTGTTTTTGGTTTTCCAGTAATGTGCTTATGGGATTTTAATAGTATTCTTAATCTACCAGGTAAGCAAGGTGGGCCCGTGGCGAGTGGTACTAGTATGAATGAGTTCAGAGAACTGGTACGTGTATGCGGTATGCATGACTTGCAATGTTCTGGAGCGCCTTTTACTTGGTGCAATAATCGAGGGGGTTTAGCTCGCATATGGGAACGACTTGATAGTTGTTTGGTTATGGTGGACTAGCTCGATCTCCTCTCTTGTCTCGATATCTAACTTGGTAAAAATTGCCTCTAATCACTCCCTCTTACTTATTAATACAGAGGCTATTGATGTTAGTGGACCGAAGCCTTTTCACTTTGAAAATTTTTGGGCTGATATCCCACTCAATCATAGATAGTTGTGCAATCAGCCTAGAATACAGATGAGCTAGGTAGTAATCTTCACAAGGTGGTTGTTAAATCTTGTAATGTGAAGCTTTCCTTGAAAGAGTGGAATCGTTATGTTGTTGAGAATATATTTACGAAAGGAAGATAATTAACTAAGGAGGTGGAGAATTTGTAATTTAAAGATTGTGTTGGCCAGCTAACCCTCTTAGACTGCAGAAATGTGAGTTGCATGATAATTTGGCTATGCATGAACAATTTTGGCATAAAAAATCTAGGGTGCACTGGATGAAAGGGGATGACTGCAATACCAATTATTTTTATCGTGCCACTTTAGTTTAGTTCATCTCACATGTAATTCCATTGACAAAATTTAGAGCTAGTCTAGCACTCTTCATATTGGGAGAGTAGAGGTCTCGAATTGTTTCGTTGAGATTTCAAGGATAAGTGGGCACCAACCCTTACTCAGTTACTCATCGTCAAGATTTGTCAATTCCATGTATCCATAACAAGGTTACCAATGAGATGAATGGGCAGTTAATTCGTCCATTCAAACTTTATTACCTTAATTCTGAAGCTTCCTTGTCCAGTAACTACCAAGGATTATTGCACCATTAACCTTGGTAATTTCATAGATAAGATCATCGCCAAGTTGTTGGTCAATCGTATGAAGCATGTGCATAGCTCATTAGCTGCTGCTGTCTACTACTATTGTTGCTGTCTCCTACTACTACAAGTGCTTGTTTCTTCTACTACTGCTTACTTTTACTACTTCTACTATTGTTACTACCTAATACTCCTACTTCTACTACCGCTGTTTTACTACTACTGTCACTGCTACTGCTGCTATTTACTACTACTTCTACTACTACCTACTACTACTTCACTACTACCCAATACTCCTACAACTACTACTATACCACTCTACTACTACTGTTGGAGAAGGAGGAATCAACGGAAGCAAGGAGAAGGCAATTGAAGCTTGCAAACAAAACAAAGTGGGTATTCTTCATACCTCTTGTGTTACTATTATTATTATTTTTCTTCATATATGGAATGAATGATTGATGCTTGCTAGAAATTGTAGTGAGTGAGTACTTATGTGAATATTATATGCATAAATATACTAGTGAATAAATAAAGCTTCAATCTTTGTGTTAAGAATGATAGTATAAGTATGAAGGATGAATCTTTTATACAAGATCATGAATAAAAACCATGTCTTGGGCATGATAGATTGCATTGATTATTATTAAACATAAAGATGTGATTTTGTGATGTCTTGTGTGGTAATTGTCTAATTAATGAATTGTTTAATTAAATTTTTCATGCTTGAATGTTTAAAGTCCTTTTATTAGCAAGTTAGCATCTTGTTAGTAAGTTTTACATTGTTAGCAAACTACTAGTTTTGTATTAGTAAGCTACTAACATTGTATTAGTAAGCTCCTAATGAGTTAGTAAGCTTAGTTATAATGTTAGTAAGCTTAGTTGTAATGTTAGAAAGTTAGTAAGTTAAATAGATTAGTACTAGATTTGCCCGTGGGCACGTGCCTACGGCACGTCTTCTGAACGATACAAAACACAAAAAGCCATGTAAATAGTAAAACAATAATTGTGTAGCTCAAGTTCGAATAGTATGACAATAATTAGTTATAAATAAAAGTCTATATCGAAAAATAATTATAAATGGGGGTATAAAATCACACTTTTTAAAACTTTAAGTGTGGAAAATAATGAAATTTAATTGTTGAAGAGATATTTGTTATTAAAATTTCTGAAATTTTACAAAACCGAAATCTTAAAATCAAAATTTCTAAATAAATAAAGAAAGAATGGGAGGGAGAGAGAGAAAGAGAGAGAGAAAGAGAGAAATATGAAAAAGTAAAGAGATGAGAGAGATAGTAATAAAGTAATGAGTTTTGAAATTTTGGAGGGAAAATGTGTTTTGTGAGGTTTGATATGGGCCTTTGATTTTGGGGGGGGATTGATTGTGAGCCACTTGATAGCTTTCTTTGTAATTTATTATACTAGTATTATACACGTGCTGTGCACATGGGGAAAATTGGGGGGAATGAAAATGGCAAAAAAAAAAATTACCTGCACATGCGCTGCATAGGTTGGGTTATGGACAAAGACCTTCTCCCATTATAGTAGTAGAGATAGATGGTAGTAAATTAGTAAAGAAAATATGCTAGAACGTCTTGTTAGTGAGAAGTTAGGAAGTTGGAAATATAGACTTGATCTTGTTATGCTAGTAAGCAAATTGAAGGAGTTAGTAAGCACCTAGTCTTAATAACGAAAATGCAAGTTCGATATTAGTAGGTGAAAGGACGGTTGAATCAAGAATGTGATTAACTTGTGAAGTTAGTATAGAGCAGTGTAATTGTTTTCTATGGGCCGGATAAGGGCCAATTTGGGTCAATAATTGAGAATAAGACTATAGTGATATTTTATTGTGATATTTTATTATAAATGTGAACAATGAGACCTTGAGTACTGATAATTTCTCTTAAAAACCAAGTGGTGATTAATGAAAGAATTAAGCGGATGAGATTTGACCTAAATTGAGTAAAGGTGTTAGCCCTAAGTAGTGTAACTCATGATTGGTAAGGACAGATACTAGTTAGGCGTGTACTACTCACCTGTCAAGGGGACACGTGCGACGTCGTCTCGTCAGGAACACGTGCGACGTGGTCTCGACTGTTAATTTCTGGGATTTAGTGATAAGAACGGGATGCAGACGTAAGTCACAAGTCCTGTCGGAACTTAAAAGATGGACTCTTAAGTTTCCGTCTATGTTCTGGATTATCAATACGAACAAGGAGCAAGAGTGTAACTCTAAGTTTCTGGGCGGAGTAGGGGTGGCCCTATCGATTCGCCTTATGTTCATGATAACTTTGGTAGGGGCAGGAGTGGAGAAGGACCATGATTCCGGCAGAGCTAATGATCACCGACCTGACCGGGAGTGGAGAGGGACCACGATCCTGTCGAAGTGGCAAAGGACCATGATCTGTACGAACAGGGTGATCACTGCCGTTCAGAGTGGAGAAGGACCACGATCCGACTGCAGGAGCGGAAATGGACCGCATGTGCTGCAGACTCTACCATTCACTAGATGAATGTCAGAAACAGAAAAGAGTACAAGAGTAGGATGCATGACGAGGGATTGAACCCTATCATCTGGAGAATACGAACTCGATTTGGGGAGCATGTAGTATGGCATGCATACGTTTCCAAATTAAGTTTGCATTAGATTAAGAGCATGGTGTGCATATGAGTTGTGCATTAGAATCTAGATCATGACATACACCGATATTTACGTTTGTATGACCTTCACGTTTCTTTTCTTCTGTATCAAATATTGATTGTTGAGGATTTTAGAGATTACGGGTTTCAGCCGCATTGCTTCAGTTGTATTCAACTGACGTGTCCACAGTTTGCTAATGCAGGATCGCTGATCGTGGAGCAGGGGACTCGAGCTGCAGAAAGCATCCGAATGTAGGATATAGTTTCCTTGTGCAATGTAAGTTTCTAATTTTCTGTAATTTTTTCTGTGTTGTGTACTCATTGAAGTAAAGATTCTGGGTAAGTGTCACGAACTCCCAATGTGTGGAACTCGGGGCGCTACACATGCACTAGAGTGTGCATTGTGCACTCTTTTCCTAGGCCGGATGGAGTCAAAGAGAGAGTGGGAGGGTGGATTAGTGGAGAGGTGATTTGTGTTCATGAGTAGTTGCTACAACTTCCCAATGTATCCTAGCCATTTATCTACAACTATCTAATTCAATCCTAGCCCTCCATTTCACCCAAAAATTAGTATAAATACCCCCCCCCCCCCCCCCCACTGTATGCATATGATACACTAAAAAAAAGTTTGTAGAGAAAAGAAGGAAAGAAAACACTAAGTGAGTAATAGATTAAGAGAGAGTTAGAAAAAGATTGAGAGTGTTCTAGTTTGTGTGTGTTCATTCTTTGGAGGCCGACCACTTCATTGGAGGGTATAGAAGGCTCGGGTTCACTAGTGCAAGGAGGAGGAGGCAATCACGGTGGCTCAAAATAGGAGAAGGACTACTCGTGTGTTCAAGAAAATTCTAGGAGCTTTTGTAGTGTTTTTCTTCAAATATGTAGGTGTTTTTCTATACTTCTAATCTTAGACACCATGCTAGGAATTTTTTAATATATGAGAATGCTAAAAGAACTAATAAGATAACCATTCATTGGCTCAAAAAAGGACTTGGCAGGTGATTGAGTAAATGATTGATGAATTGCATGCTATTTTGTTATAAATCATGTTTAATGTAGTAAAATTGCCTTATTGCCATAAAAATGTGAAATTGGAACCTTGTTAATTGTAGGAAAATGCTTGTGAACAGTTAGTAGATGAAATTATTAAATTTGTGCTTATTGAACCATTGTGACACTAGTTCAATGAATGCAACCATGTTTTTGAGTGTGGTGGATAAAAGAGGGAAAAACAGGAATTAATATTCTTTTAATAAAGTTGTAATGCAAAAATTTGGTAGACGGTTTGCTAAATTGAAATTTTGCAATTGTAGGCATAGAATACAAATTAGAGTGAAAAATACATGTTTTAATGTGAAAAAAAATATTTTTCAAACACTGATTTTTTTAATTCTGAAAATTTTTATGGCTTTATGTAAAGAAAAAACAAAGTTATGAGCTTTTGAAAAACAAAATAATTTTGATAAACAGAGACTCGAAATAAACCTATTTTAACCTACTCTTATATCAGTTAGACACTATGGTCATACTGGTTAGAGGGAGCACCAGTGTGCGCTACTGTAGCTCGGCGGCATCTGTGTGTGTGGGTTCGAGTCTAAACAGAGGCTTTTACTTTTCCAAAATTCAATTTTTCTCCTAAACCCGAGAACAAAGCTTAACCTTAATTAAACTCCCCTATATATCAGTTGGGCACTGTGTCCCTTTTGGCTAGCGCGTGGGGGTTAGTTTTCGGTGATTGTTCACCTTGGGCCGTGTGTATGCAGGTTCAAAACTGGCCAAGGCCAAAATTTTTAGAAAAATCTGTTTTTTTTTAAGCACTTGATTTTTTGGGGGTTTTAAATTATAATAAAAAACTGAGAAAAATATAGGAAATTTCCTGAAAATACATAGACTTCAAAAAAATTATTTTTTTTAAATGTGTGGACTTTTAAATGAGAAATAAGAGAAAAAAATTTGAGAGTGAAGAATTTATCTTAGATTTGATTCTTTTGAAATTCCAAAATAAAATAATGAAATTTTTTGACTATAGAAAGAATTGAAAAGAGATTAATTGAGATTTTTCACTTATAATTATTAAGTAGAGAAATTGAATATGTAAGTTGTGCATGAAAATATGAGAAAAAGAGAACTTGTTAAGATGTGCATTTTTTGTTAACAAATATACTTGTTTCTATGAATATGAAAAGAGGACTTAGACTAGAATTTTAGCTATGACTACATCGGCAAGAATGAAAAATATGGAAAAGAGAATTATGATATTTTGACCAAGTTTGGATCGTTGATAATGATTGATGTTGAAAAGACCGATGTAAAAGTAATGCTAGATTCTAGAATATTGACCTTCAATTATACATAAGGATTAGAATACATAGTGGAGATGTGATGAACGTAATAGAAAAACATGAGTATGAGGATCATTAGATTGACGGCGTGAGATTATTCACAGGATGTCCCATGATGCATCATGATTAGGGTATGGATACTACTCCAGAGTACCGTCCCTGTGGCGACGCTTATGGGGTGATCTAATGACTACAGATAGTGCCATGTCTATGGTAGGAGGAGAATTGACCACAAGATGCCTGCATGATGAGTCATGTGTCAGTGCGTGGGGTTCACTCCAGGGCGCCTAGACGTGGGCTCGTAACTCATAGAATACCTAGAATACTTACGGTAGTTACCGTAGTAGATTAAGTCATGGCGAGAGATCGAACCCTACAAGATAAAGAACGGTTAAGGACTTGCTCTCGGACCTATGTAGTATAGAATGCATAGAATCCGAACAAGTGCGCATTAGTGTCATATAATATAAATAACTGCATTAAGGACTACGAGCACCACACAACACGACATCAATAAAATAGTCCCTCTATAGCTTGTTTGTGATCAAGTTTGTGGTTTGTTTGAGTATTAAAAAATCGTTATACTGTTCGGCATAGTGAGATGGCCGTGTATAATATTTCGTCGGTTGTAAGCAACTGACGCGCCCACAGTTTTCTATGCAGGACAAAGTGACTGGCAAGATTAAAGTATGCATGCTGCTTAAAGATTGATTCAAATGTTGTATATTTTTATTCATGTAATTATTGTAAATTGCTTCCGCTGTGTAAATGTAATATAAACGTAACTCTGATATAACAAAAGTTTTTAATTCCTTATAAAATTGTACGAAGAGAGAAGTGTAAAGATCCTGTGGAACTTCGAATTCAGTCTGTTTTGAAATTCGGGGTGTTACACTTAGCACAAAAAAAATATGACTACACACGTGTATATACATAATCTAGGCCATCAACATAACATTTCCTCAACAAAATTAAATTCATAATTAGTTTACTAATGAAATTAAATATTGTCTCTGCCCTTCGCAACAGCACAATTACGCTAACAAATACAAAATGCAACATGATACATGAGATATGAAATTAGAACATCCAATATATTTAAATAAGTCTGAAACATAGGCATCTGTAACATGCCAGCACAATGCTAATATGCGCATCATAGCTTCTCGATGATACACAAATGATGCTGCTAGTTTAGTGTTGGGAGCAATAGGTGTGAGTTCTTGTAATTTGTAGAGGAAGAGACAGATCTCAATCGCAAATCCGGATCTGAGATAGGGGGTTCTCCTAAGGAGCTGGAGAGGAGGTGCAGCTAGAGGCTGGTCGACCGGAACACCTGCAAGAGGCCTAGAAACACCTGGAGAGATCCCGGCAATAGGCCCTCCGACAATCTAGTCAGTCACTGTAAGAAAGAGAAACTAGGGTTCAGGTGGAAGAAAAAGGATTACCTGCAGAGAGGGGGAGGGATCTGAGAGTGAGAGCCCTAACCATAATGGGTCGGGTTGACATGTTTCTCTGTGGGCCTGAACAAGCAGAAGGCCCACTGGATACCCTAGCCTGATGATCAACAATGAGCAGATTTTAGGGGGATCAGACGGCTCTGATTGTGCTAGATCATTTACCCACATCATATGCCCCCCACTCCTGGAGGGTTGTATGTACCAGCCGTTGAGAAGTAGCTTGATCTTGTAAGAAGGTCTGCTATTGATGTGCTCCTAAATAGAAAGAAAGACCCCTACGTAGGGCGAAACGAGGTCTAGGCCGAGTAGTGTGAAGCCAAGCCCTGACCCTCCGACCTTCGGCAACCGGGGTGGGGCGTTTGAGGCTGAGCATCGAGCGTCGAGCATCGTAGGCTGAGAAAGCATAGCCAGCTCGAAGTTCCTGCCGAGTGTCGAGCATCGAGCATCGTAGGCTAAGAAAGCCAGTAGCCAACTTGAAGTTCATGCCGAGCGTCGAGCGTGATAGGCTTGTGAGAAAGCCAGTTGGCAGCTCGAAGTTCCTGTCGAGCGTCGAGCGTGATAGGCTTGTGAGAAAGCTAGTTGTCAGCTCGAAGTTCCTGCCGAGCGTCCAGCGTGATAGGCTTGTGAGAAAGCCAGTTGCCAGCTCAAAGTTCATGCCGAGCGTCGAGCGTGATAGGCTTGTGAGAAAGCAAGTTGCTAGCTCGAAGTTCCTACCGAGCGATGAGCGTGATACGCTCCGAACTTAGTGATTATTGTGAACATGTAGGTTGCACGTGATATGCTGACGTCATGGTTGTGAAAATCGAGGCGTCAAAATTTCCTCCACCGTTAGATTTAAATGCTTTGAATTGGGTGGCTGAGATCTTTTGAGGATATCGAGGCGTCGAAACATGCCTATATAATCCTCACCCCCCTCCCCCCCTTTCATTTTCCACTTTGCTCTCTCTCTCTAGGAATTGTTTAGTGATTGGTGACAAGCTTTACGACGTGATTTTTCGGACAACCGATAACATGCTAGTATTCTTAACATTATGTCGAAGGCTCAGTGCGGTTCTTTTGTATCTATTTTCGATCGGGACGATGAGGATCGCCTTTCCGACTCCACGTCATGGGAGTCGAGTGAGAAGGTCTATAAGGTCCAACCGATTCGCAGCCATAAGCCGTTTGTAGTGGAGTCGAGTGACTTGGACGGAGAAGCAGAGGTGGTGGATGGGGGTAATCCAGTCGAGGTAAAGGAAGTTGGAGATACCGATAGAGGAGTGGTGGCTGATGTGGAGGTTGGGAGAGTGGTTGAGGCGGACGAGGCTATGAAAGTTAGAGATACCGATAAAGGCGCGGCTGAGGCGGAGGAAACTGGAGATACCGATTGGGACGTGGAGGGTGAGGTCGATGCGGACGAGATTGGCCCCTCTAATCTCCCACCGTTGGTGACGCCGTCCCCCCCCCCCTCTCCTTAAGACTCTTCGCGCATGGCGTAGGAGGTTGAGGTGAACTTTTCCAAGCCAGAAAAGCCGGACGAGTTTCTCCCCAGACATGGGCTCGATGTCCCTTATCTTCAGCTGTCGGGATATTAGGATGTATCCGAACGACGTTGAGGAGTTGTATGGAATGGTGTGCAACCTTCTTCGCCTAGTCGACCCAAGATTCGGATGGACACGACACAAAGTGTGCTGACGGTCAATGACTTGTCGTTGATTCGAGCGAATTACTTCATAGGACTGGAGTTTGAGCTGATGGTTCCGAACCTTGGTCTCCGCCCGGACGAGTTGGCCCCCTGCTACAGCATGTTTCCTGTGGACGCCTTCAGCTCGGGGATGCAGCTACCGCTGCACCCATTTATTAAGAAGGTGATGAACTGGGGGGTCTTAGTCCGATGCAGTATGGGTCAAACTTCTGGAAGCAGCTCGTGTGCTTCATACTGCTTTGCGAGGAGAAGGGAGTGCCTCTAAAGCTCAAGTATTTTCGGGCCATGCTGGGGGTCAACTCGTCAGAAGAGCACGGGGGAGTATATTATATATTTCCTCGCCCCCACATGAAGGTAGTCAATGGGCAACCGAACTCCATCAAAGGTTAGAAGGAGAAATACTTCGTCGTCCGAAATCTGGTGCCTTGGGAAATTCCAACGACTGGGAACTTTTACAAGCCGAATAACAAGCCCCTGAATAGAAGGGACTTGACGGACGAGGAATGGGCCGACGTGGATAGGATCGTCAAGGGCAACAACATCGATTGGTCGGATGTCACTGAGAAGCACTTGGCGAGGATCGGACTGAGCCCCATTGATCCTTGTATGTTATTCGTTTTCTTTTTTGTCAAACTTTTTCCCTTCGTTCTTATGGTTTTTTTTCTTCTTTTGCAGCGATGGATGATGCCACGATTGATGCGAGGAGGGCCCTCCTGGCGAAGTAGGCTAAGCAGCATAAGAAATCCCCTCAGGGGGGCTCTGAGGGGACTTCAGACGGGAAGTCCAAGAAGCATAGGGCTCTTACGGCAACCGGAACCCCACACGCCGAGAGGGAGGCACCGAGCTCAAGTAACCTTAGGGTTACAGATGCTTTGAGGGGCAGCATTCCACCCGACCACCCCGCGGTCCAGGAGATCGTGGGAGAAGAGGGGCTCCGACCATGGGTGCCCAACTGGGCTGTGAAGACGGCCGATACGCTAATCGAGGGGTTGTTGGCGATGGAAGCGATGGAGCACCTGGCCCCACCCTGCAATAGGGAGCTACTGGCGACCGAGACAGTCGAGTTGTGCTACATGAGGTGGACGTAGGCCAACGTGATGGTAAGGTTACTCCCGACCCCTCGTTCCATTTGTTGAGGCTTTTCCCATTGAGTTTTCTAAGTCTTGGCCCATCACTCGCAGACATCCATGGCCGAAGCCCAACTGAAGAGACTGTACACTCGCGAGCTCCAGCGCGAGGTTAAGAACGCTCAGCGATATGAGTGCGAGATGAAAGATATCCAGCTGAAGCTTGACGCGTCCGAGTCACGCGAGCAAACCCTTAAGGCAGACTTGGCCTCCTTTGCCAACGACCGGGTTCGAGCGGAAGGGGAAATAAAGAAAGCAGTCGCCCGGGAGATCAAGAAGATCAAGAACACTGCCATGGACCAGGAGATTGAGGCCCGGAACAAGGACTACGACCGAACCCTTGGGCACGTCTTGTATTATTGCCCCGAGTGTCAGCTAAAGGGGTTTGATTACGCCATGAAACTCCTCAAGCACCCTAAGATGCCCGGGGGAGACGGCGAGGAGTAGGGGGTTGAAGTGCCGCCGAGCGAGGATGACACAGCATGGACAGACGTTTCTAGTGCCGATGTAGAGGCTGACGAAGAGGTTCCCCTCTCTACCAGGCAGTAGTTTGCCTTTATCGTTGTTTTTGTGTTTTTTTTTTGTATTTGCCGAACGCGGACTGATCACTGCCGTTTTGTAAGAATTTTTGTGAATGAAAAGAATTTTTGGGCAGAACTCTTTGGCTTTTGATTTGTAGTATATACTTATGGTTTGTCCAAGTCCCCAAGGCTCGGAATGATATGTCCTTTCCCTCTTTGTCAGATGGACGAGCCCTTCGTGGCCGACCCACGTGATGTTGAGGTGGGACTCCTTAAGGGCAACCTGAAATTCATGGAGTTCGTCTTGTTGCGGTACCACAACCAGGCTCGAGACCGGGAAACTGTCATCTCTTATTTTATGGGCAAGTCGAAGGGACTTAGCTTGGAGTCAGCTCGTCTGAAGAAGGCGATTGCCGATCGTGACTTAGGGAGCGCAGGGACTAGATGGTCGATGTCGGATACTTTCGCACGGCGATCGATCTCTGAATCTTTCCTCCGCGAGATCATAGTGAAGAAAGAATTAGAGATACAAAGGTTCAAGGATATGTTTGGAATGAGTGGACACCGATCCCATTCTTTCGGGGGAGGTTGGCCCTCCATTGGAAGCCCTTTTTCGACCCTAAGGCTGGAGCCGGCGAGATCGGGATATGCCCAGAGTTCCGTTGCGGGGGGTGTCCACTTTGGCAACCCCGAGGGATCCCGGTGGGCTCATCGGCGAGAGGACGCGTTCGATCGGGCTTGATCTGGTTTGTGTCAGTCCTAAGTCCCCTCTGGAGGATGGTTAGGCTGAGCTTGTAACAGTTGTAATCATTTGTTTGAGATTGTCTTAGTTGTAATACAACATTGCCGATTGTATCAACAAAACTTTTGTTGTAACAAAAAATGTTGCATCAGCTTTTTGTGAATTCTCTCGTTATGGGCCGAAGGCTAAGCCGAGCGATGAGGATATTAAAGACTTAGCTATAAAGCCAATAGCTAGCTCGAAGTTTAGGCCGAGCGTCAAGGGTGATAGGCTTTGTGAGAAAGCCAATAGCAGCTCAAAGTTCAGCCCGAGCGACGAGGACGTGAGAGATTAAGGAATCCCTCGTTTGGGGTCAAAGTCCATGTGAAAGATTGAGAAATCTCTTGTTATGGCTCGAAGTCCAAGCCGAGCGGTGATAACGTAAGAGATTGAGGAATCCCCCAGTTGTGGTCGAAGCCCATGTGAGAGATTAAGAAATCTCTCGTTATGGCTCGAAATCCAAGCCAAGCGGCGAGGGCGTGTGAGATTGAGGAATCCCTCATTGGGGGTCGAAGTCCATGTGAGAGATTGAGCAATCTCTCGTTATGGCTCGAAGTCCAAGTCGAGCGGCGAGGACGTGAGAGATTGAGGAATCCTTCGTCTGGGGTCAAAGTAAACACAAGATATCCTGCCTCGAAAAATAAAGAAAATTTTATTTCATTTGTTTGCCTGATTACACAAAAAGAATAGCGCGTAGCGCCAATTACAACCGCGGACGTCCCTATGTTCCATGCATAATAAGGTTCTCAGTGTTCTACGATCTCTTGACTATCCTGTCCCCCAGGTCTTCAAGTCGGTACGTGCCCGGGCATACCACGTGGGAGACCATGTACGGGCCCTCCCAGTTTGGGGCCAGTTTGTCATTTGAGTGTGGGATGGAAAATAGCGAGCTTCCTAAGTACGAGGTCACCCTCCTTGATATCGGTCGGGCAGACCTTCTTGTTGTAGAACCTTTCAATCCATGGCTAATAGATAGCTCTTCTGATGGTGGATCTTTCACGGATTTCATCGCTCAGGTCCAAGTTGGCCCTGAGGTCGGTCGAGGCCCTCCAAGGATGACAATGTAAGCTTGGACAAGGCATCCGCCTGGCATTTTTGTTCTCTGGCTAAACGATCTACAGCGGCATGCTTGAAAGCTTCTAGGAAAAGTTTGACGCGCGCCAAGTATCGGACCATCCGAGCATCATGGGCTTCGTAATCCCCGAAAATTTGGTTAACCACAAGCTAAGAGTCGCTGAAGACTCTTACTTGTCTTACTCCCGCATTGCGGGCTAGCATGAGGTCGACGATCATTGCTTCGTATTCCGCCTCGTTATTGAAGGCCTGGAAGTTGAGGCATAGGAAATACTGTAAGACAAAATCGTCTTGGCCATGAAGTATGACGCCAGCTCTGCTTCCTGCCTCGCAGGACGATCCATCCACATTGATTTCCCAAGTGGGTTCCTCCTCTGGGATCTCGGGTGCCTCGAAAATGGTACACTCTGTGATGAATTTTGCGAGGGCTTGTCCCTTGATGGCTGTCCGGAGTTGGTAGTTGATGTCGTGTTGGCTCAGCTCAATCGAGCACTTGATTAGTTGCCTAAATTTTCTGGTTTGTTGAGGACGAGCTTGAGTGGTTGATCTGTTAAGACTTGAATGGAGTGAGCTTGGAAGTACGGATGGAGTTTCCGAGTGGCCATTATCAATGCATAAGCGACCTTTTCCATTCTGACATATCGGAGTTCAGTGTTGTGCAGGACTTTGCTGACGTAATAGATAGCCTTCTGGATCCCGCTTCCTCCTTGACGAGTACGGTGTTGAGCGCATATTCATATGCAGCCAGATAAAGGTTGAGGGGCTCACCCGGTTCTGGTTGCTGAGTAGTGAAGGGTTGGCCATGTAGGTCTTCAGCTGGTCGAAGACCTGCTGTTGCGGTTCGGCCCATTCAAAGTTTTTCACCATCCTGAGGGCTTTGAAGAATAGGAGCGACTTTTCCCCGGACTTGAAAAGGAACGACCGATGGCCGCCAACCGACATGAGCCTCTGAACTTCTTTGACATTTCTTGGAGGGGCCATTTCCAGTATGGTCTGAATCTTCTTGGGGTTCGCCACTATGCCCCGCTGGCAGACCATGAATTTGAGAAATTTTCCCTAGGTGATGCCGAAGGCGTATTTGCAGGGGTTGAGTCTCATGTTGTGAGACCTTAGGACCCCAAAGGCTTCCTCGAGACCGGTGCGTGGTCTTGCCCTCGGGAATTTTTGACGAGCATGTCGTCGACATAGACTTCCATGTTCTGACCTATTTTCTCCATAAAAACCTGATTGACGATTCTTTGGTATGTAGCACCAGCTTTCTTAAGCCCGAAGGGCATGACCCAGTAACAGTTCAGGCCCTGGTCGGTCACAAAGGCAATTTTAGGGATGTCAAGGGGGAACATTCTAATTTGGTTATTACCTGAGAAGGCGTCCATGAAGCTCAGCAGTTCGTGACCAGAGGTCACATCTATCAGGGTGTCGCTGCTCAGGAGCAAGAATGGATCTTTGGGGTAGGCCTTGTTGAGGTTCATGAAGTCTATACAGATTCTCCATTTTCCGCTTGGTTTCTTCACCATCACTACGTTGGTCAGCCATTAGGGATAACTGACCTCCGTGGAGAAAACGCGCTGAGGGGAGCTTGTTTACTTCTTCTTTGGTCGCCTGTTGTCTTTCGGGAGTGACTTGGGGCGCTTCTGTTGGACAGGCTTTGAATTCGGGTGGACGCTCAGTCTGTGCATGATGAGGTCCTCTAAAATTCCTGGCATATAAGAGGGCGTCCAGGCGAAGAGGTCAACATTCCACCTGATGCAGTCAACAACGGCCAGTTTTAGGTCGGGGGTGAGAGACTGGCTCGCTCGGAACCATTTAGATCTATCCTCTTCAGAGAAGAAAATTTCTTCCAACTTGTCGACGGGCTTCGAGCCAAATGAATTCCTGTCAGACGAAAGTTCGACCGCGTTGAGGGGGAAAACTCTGCCTCCCACTGCGGCCATGTAGCAGGACCGGGCTGATTCTTGATTGCCTCGTACCACGCCAACTCCATGGTTGGTAGAGAATTTCATCTTCAAATGGTAGGCGGAGGGCACTGCTTGTAGGGAACAGAGGCTAGGCCTGCCGAGGATCACATTATAGGCAGCTTTGACATTGACAACTATGAAATCCATGACTTCTGTTCGGATGTTCAGAGTTATTCCGGCTGTGACATCGATCGTGAGGATTCCCTGGATCTGCACAGGAGTGCCTGAAAACCCGTGCAGTGTGTACCCTGCCGGCTCAGTCTTTCCCGAGAGAGTTTAAGTGCTTCAAATGCGGCAAGGAGTAGGATGTTCACCGAGCTTCTATTGTCAACGAGGATACGGCGAACCTCGTGATTCACCATGTCGAGGCTGATTACCAAGGCGTCACAATGAGGTAGTCGGACACCTTCTAGGTCGTCGTTGGAGAATGAGACAGTCAGACCTTGGTCCCTGGGGGGCGAGTGATCATGGACCGACCTCTCGCACAAAGGCCTTGCGGGAAGCATTCGACTCTCCCCCATGGGACCACCGTGAACACAGAGAATGATGGTTGGCCCCCCGGCCTCATCGGGCTCAGGTTTCGCCTCCGGACGCCTGCCGACCGTTCGAGGGGGCGATGCCCGTTGGTCCCACAGGTTAGTTCGAGTGAACTCCCTTAGGTAACCCCTCTAAATGAAGGCCTCAGTCTCGTCTTTAAGGGCCTGACAAGTATCAGTCTCGTGCCTGTGGTACCAGTGGAACCGACAGTAAAACCTCTGGTCCCTTTTTCTGCTGTTATTGAGTCGAGGAGGATTGCGGACGATCCCTTTACCCTCGATCTCCATAAGGATGATCGACACACTATGAGTCAGCGGAGTGAATTTTTCGAAGCGGGGAACCGAAAGCGGTCGGTTCTGACCGAGTGGATCTTTGTGAGCCTTCTTCGTAGGTTCAGGACCATCCATCTTCCTCTTCCCCTTAGCGGGGGCTTCTGCCAGACCTTGAGGGTGTAGCGCTTCTTCGGCTCGGATATACTTCTCAACCTTGTTGAGGTCGGAAAAATCAGTTGGAGGCTTCTTCGCTAAGGAGGCCTCCAGCTGGCTGTGGCAAACATTATGCCGGAAGGCCACAGATGCAACGCCAGCGTCGAGAGAAGAAACCGCCCTAGCCTTAGCAGTGAACCTCCGAACAAAATCCCGAAGGGACTCCCCTTCCTACTGCTTGAGGTCTAGAAGGGATGCGCTTGTCTTCTCGACCTTACGACTGGTCACAAAGTGAGCGAGGCAACTCGCCTCGAGCTGCTCGAATGAGAAAATCGAGTTGGGGGCGAGCTTTGAGAACCATTCCAGTGCCAGGCCACGCAGAGTGGCGAGAAACGCTCGACAGAGGAAAGGATCCGAGGCACTGTGAATCATCATGAGGGTTTTGAAACCCTCCATGTTATCAGCTGGATCATTTTCTTCATCGTATGTCTCGAACTGTGGTGGTCTTAAATTCCTTAATATCAGGGCATCGAGGATTCAAACAGGGAATGTGGGTCCGGTAGGCTGGTGCCCCCGACAGGATTGGCTTCCACCCTCGCCGATCTGAGCAAGGCAATTCTCCATCTCCTGGAGGCGCCTAAGGACAGCATCATCTCTTCTCGCCGGTCGGGCAAGCCGTGCAACTCGCTACCCTGGTTTTGCCCCTCCCAGAGTGGGTCGTCTTTTTTACCTTCGACCCTGGGGCCTCCTCGGATGACCTGGAGAACTTCGTTCCTGAACTCCTGAAACTCGGTTCTCATGACAAGGACCTCTTCGAATTGGGTATTCAAAGGTTGTCGATCTCTTGAGGAGCGGTTGCGCCATTGCTCCCGACCCTGGGCCGGGTGTATGCTATGGGTCGGAGCCGGGTTGGAGGGGGCAGCTCCACTCCTAGAGCGGTCGAGCTATTTTCAGAGGTCATCTTCAGGTTTTCAATGATTGATAACATTCTGAAGGTCATCGACTTCCAGGCGCCCGGTTTGTCCTGCGGCCGAGCGTGAGGCGCTCGGACCCAGACCTGATGGATCCTCGGTTCAATGCCTTCGGGAACCCTAGGTGTCCGCATGACTGTGAGTCAGGTGATGAGGGTCAGCATACCGTCCTGCCGTGGCCACCCTCCTCAGTTTGGGTACCATGGAAGGAAGGTGTAGTAGAAGAAGACCGGAAGCTGGGGTTGGATCTGTCTATTTTCCACAGACGGCGCTAATCTAATGCTGCTAGTTTTAGTGGTGGGGGCAACATGTGTGAGTTCTTGTAATTTGTAGAGAAAGAGACAGCTCTCAGCCACAGATCCGAATCTGAAACAGGGGGATCTCTTAGGGAGCTGGAGAGGAGATGCAGCTGGAGGCTGACCAACCGAAACACCTGCAAGAGGCCTAGAAACACCGGGAGAGATTCCGGCAACAGACCCTCCAACGATTTGGTCAGTCACTGTAGGAAAGGGAAACTTGGATTCAAGTGGAAGAAAAGGAATTACCTGCAGAGAGGGGGAGAGGATCTGGTATTTATAGGCAAAGAAAGTGGGAGCCCTAACCCTAATGGGCCAGGTTGACCCGTTTCTCTGTGAGCCTGAACAAGCAGAAGGCCCACTATATTCCCTGGCCTGATGATCAGCAATGAACGGATTTTGGGGAATCAGACGGCTCTGATTGCACTGATTGCACTAGGTTATTTATCCACATCAACGAATAACCTTAGAGAAACAGAAGTAAAACTTAAGGTAGAAAATAACCTTTATTATACCATAAAGCTATTTCACTTTTATCACTAAGGTACAGCTAGATTTCCCGTGTACAGGACTAATACTCTGGATTCCTTTTCTTTTAATTTATGTAGATAGATAGTCACCTGTTCAAATCAGCAGAAGCATCAGCAGCTTAGAAACTTCAATTAAATACAGAACTTTAAGAAAAAAAATCATTTTGACAATACTTCCCATGAAAAAGAAATATATTATTCCCAAACAATTGCTATAACTATTTGCACACATGTTAGTTCAAATTAAAGAATTAATAAACTAAATATGATTGGGAAAAGAATGCACCCATTATCAAAATTGATGATGATGTTAGAAAGCATGGACCCTACTAATAATGAGAAAATTTCATGATTCTGTGTACCATATTATCATTCTTATCTATGCCGTTGTCATGATAAGTTAATATTCTTTGCAAAAAAGTTAAATGGAGAGAATATAGACTTGTCAAAAATGATTTACAAGGCCAGATTATTGTAAAGTAGGGGCAGCTATGTGTCCTCGAACAGGAAGAGAGTAGAATTAATATCAACAGCCTCCTCATCGGAAAGAGGCAGATGCAAAGAATTTTAAGTGGCAAAGAGATCAGATGATAAAGAATTTGAGGGAAAGGGAATATGATTACCAGAAACTTTTCGCAGGAAGAGCGTAGGAAGAGCGTAGAGCGTAGCTTACAACAAATTTATAAATTGTTCTATTAGTCCAAAAAAAATACAAATATTAGATACCATTTTGCATTAATTATTCATAAATTAATGGTTGGAGTGTAACCAAGTAATACATTGTAGATTTGAAGGGAGGTGGATGTTATTTTAAATATAAAAGGGGGTTTTTAGAAATATTGAGGAGGGCTAAAAGGATAAAAAATTAAAATTGTAGAGGGTTTTCCCCCTACCCCTTCATAATACACCCCCTAGGGTCTGTTTGGTTGGAGGGGAATGGAGGGAAGGAGAGGGGAGGGAAGGGGTTTTTTATTACTTTTCTTGCACTGTCAAGTTTATTGGTTGAAAATTGAGTTTTTGTGTTTTCAGTTTAAATTGAAACCATAGAAAGCATGTTGATGAAATTGGGAAACTTTGTCATTGATTATTTGAGTATGCATAGTAATAAATCAGAAGGTCAATAAGGTAGTATTTAAGCAAAGCCATGTTGAAGTCATGTGAGTTGATCCAATAATGAGGTTGATCCAACAATGAGGTGAATTAAGATTCAAGTTTGGACTAATGCAAATTTCTCTAATTCGTTGTTGTTTCAATTCTTATTGTATGAAGTGGTTGTATGAATTTCTTATTATATGCAAAAGGGTATAAAAGTAATTTTATTATAAAATCCATTTCCTTCCTTTGTGAACCAAACAAAAAAATTATTATTTTCCCTCCCCTCCCCTCCTTTGAACCAAACAGAGTTTTCATTAAATCTCTCCCCTCCCTTTCCCTCCCCTTCCCTCCCCTCCATTAAAATCCCTCCCCTCCCCTCCCCTCCTTTGAATCAAACAGACCCCTAGGGCCCTACGGCCCCTATCCCTTCATGGCTTCGTCACTATTGATTACGAGTAAGCAACTATATTCTGCAACAAAAGGAATTGAAGGCACTCTTTAAGTCTCTCAATCTAACCCTTTTCCACTGCTTATATAACCATCCGAGGCTCTATATTCTTTCGAGTTATCTACATTTTTTCATTAGTACTTACAAATCACATTGCAAGGTATTGCAGTTGTACAGAGAGGGTCAAGAAATACATTTTTCTTCTTTACATTATTTTCTTCGTGCAACCCAATAAAAAACCTTTCTTTTTTTAATACTTAAAAAAAACCCAATAAATTTCATTTTATTGTAACTTTTAGAGCATCTATAGTCCTTAAAGCTAAATTTTGGATATTTAGCATATAGCAAATAGTAAAAATAGCTTTGATTTGTAGTCGTTGTTAGACAAAATTTAGCTTTTTGAAATTCAAATACACGGACGGTAAATTTTTCCCGTCCGACATTATAAAAAAAATTCCTAAAAAAATAATTAAAAGGTCTGAAAGTGACATTTAAACCCCAAAAAATTCAAAAAACTTAATCCTAGGACGGAATGGGAATATGAAGCTTCGTTTTGAGGTTTTTTTTTTGTTTTTTTAAAATGGAATGGACGCCCGACCGTTTTTAAAAATAAAAAAAAATAAAGGGACGGGGAATAATCCCTCATCCAATCCGATGAGTACTCGTGAAAAAAAAACTTCTCCGACGAAAAATCATCTTTCGTTAGCTATATTTTGGCAATTATCATTTCGTCTGCCAAATATAGCTGACTACTTGGCCAACAATTACAACACCTTCTTTGCCAAAATTTACAAAATTTGGCAAAATGGCCAACGAATTACAGATGCTCAGGCTATAAGTCCAATAAACAGTTAGTTGAAAGAGGTCTGCATCAATTTAGTATGGCCAATACCCACACATCAAAATAGGAGGGGAAATTTTTTAAGTGGATGTGTGGTGAGATGGATCATAGGACCCCTCCAGTGATTAAATTCACTCGAAGAGGATCCAAATTCAAGTAATGCACAGTGAACAGGGCCTAGTGCAATCATGCAAGGCCATAGGTTCATTTAACAAAGAAACGGAATCATAGAAACGTATTACTGGTCATAACTACGAAATTTCTCAGATCTAGATGTCGTTGAATTATTTCATCTGCACTAGTATATCATATAGTTACGAAAAACAAATTCGATCAGATAGTCCATCATAAAACTCTAACGGGAGAAGGCAGTAATTACAAATTTTAAACATATAGTAATTATGTGTGGATTTTGACAAAATTGCAAATAGATTAGAAGGGTGGAAGGGAAAGCTGCTATCACTTGGTGGTCGCCTAGTCCTCCTAAGCTCGGTGATCAGCTTCATACCTATATACTTCCTGTCATTTTACGATATTCCGATTTGGGTGATAAAGAAAATTGATAGACTAAGAAGGCGATTCCTATGGCACGGATCTGGACAGGAGGGGAAGGGCTACTCTTTAATCAAATGGGGGATTGTATGCAGAAGAAAGGAGTTTGGGGGATTGGGGGTGGTCAATTTGCGACAGATGAATCAAGCTCTGCTTTGTAAGTGATGGTGGAAATTTAAGACAAAGCCTAAGGAAAAATGAGCCACACTAATCAAGAAGACCTACATAACGAATGGATGCGTGTACCAAAAACAAAAGAATAAGGCGTCCATGTCAGGGTTCTGGCAAGGGGTCACGCGCACCAGAGACATTTTCTTGACAGACGCTACCTTCTCCATTGGGAACGACGCAACAATTTCTTTCTGGAAGGATAAGTGGTGCGGCCCAATTAACCTAAAGAGAAGATTTCCAGAAGCCTACGAATTCACAATTGACAAAAACGACTGGGTTGCGCGAAACTAGAGATACGATGAATGGAGACCAAGACTTTCTGGCAGGCTAAGTACGAAAGCTAGGAGACAAAAACAGGATCTAATACAATTTTTACAAGCCTGGAAAACTGCTGGTGAGGAGCATACAGACAAAATTACATGGGAAGCAGGGAAGGGAGGGGTATTCTCGGTTAATTCGGTCTATAAGCAGCTAAACGATGGGGGGATTCGGACCGATGATCCGCTCTGGAAGGTTAAGGTGCCTCTAAAGATAAAGGGTTTTCAATTGGCTTGTGTGTAAACATGTTGTACTTACAGGAGACAACTTGGCAAAACGCAAGTGGTTATGGCCGGGAGATTGTGTTATGTGCAACCTGAGTAACGAAACGGTGGATCACCTCTTCATTACATGTCAATTTGTTAGGCCAATATGGGAGGATTTATTGAACAGATTAGACATCTCTGGATCGTGTCCGAAGACGGTGCAAGACCTGTGGGAAAATTGACGGCAATTTCACCTATGGAAAGGAAATTTTGACATATGGGGGGTTGGGGCGATGGCAATTTGCTGGGAAATATGGTTAGACAGAAATTGTAGAATTTTTAGACCACATCACAAACACAATGCATCATCAACTGCTATTTAAGATTATTGCTAATATCATCTTCTGGTCTATTACGGCAAGTGGAGACTCAACACAGAGAGTCAAGGAAATGTACAACGAGGCCAATACGACGATCGTCGAGGCAGAGACTGCGAAAAGGGGGGGCACCACTGAGGAAGAGTGATTGACATGCGGAGGCGGGATGGTGGGTACCTTTTGTGTGGGCTTGTGGCGATGCCATTTTTTGGGATACTTTTGTTGTTCGGGCGTAACAACTTTTATTGTAACTAATTATAATCACAATGTTTTGGGGCGGGAATTATCTTGTATAGGATGGGTTCTCTATTTTGCTGGGGAAATGAGGCTCATGGCGTGAACATCATTTTCCTTTTTTTGTATGTTTTATTAAAATCTTTTTGATGAAGCGCGGGGAGTCATTCGACCCACCGTCTATGATCAAAAAAAATTATGTGTGGATTTGCCTAACAACGTTTACGGCACTTGTTAAGTCATAATCAAGTGACCCCATCAATTTGTTCCAATCGCTGGTTCAAGCCAAAACCCAAGACTTCTTTTATTAATCAAAGAGGAGAAAAGGAGCCGAGCCATATACATAGGCATATAGCAATAATAATGACAAGCAAGAAAGTGTGATGTTTAAAGAGGGGGTGCAGGATAAAGGGAAAAGGTCAAGATAAAAACAACAAGAGCATCAAGATATACGAGAGGGAGAGTCGCATGCTATTCCCCCTCCAAACAACTCGAAGACAAATGAGTTGACGGAGAAGTGAGAACCACCCAAAAGAGAAGCAACAATGTGCCCTCTCTCTCTCTCTCTCTCTCTCCTCCCTTTTCTCTCTTTTCAATTTCATATC
Organism: Hemerocallis citrina; assembly: GCA_017893485.1. NCBI lineage: Eukaryota > Viridiplantae > Streptophyta > Magnoliopsida > Asparagales > Asphodelaceae > Hemerocallis > Hemerocallis citrina. Next base: position 230,825,791 of record CM030367.1, read on the forward strand.
TTCAAAGACATCATCATACTCACAAATTATTCCTTCCAGACTCTTTGTCCCCATTCAAAAGCCCAGTCAGAGGCAACAACTCTCATGAGGGTAAAAAGAAGTAGAACACCTCAATACAAGAGTCTGATTACAAAGGCATGCAAACATGAACATGTGTAACTAAACCCAATTCCCTAGAGAAATCCGTACAGACTGTAATTCTCCTCATGGGGATCGTGTTAGAGAAAATATTGATAAGCCCTTTTCAATAAAGGAAATTGAAAAGAGATAGTAAGAAATAAAATTTAGAGTATTCTAACATACCAGTCTCTAACAAATCTCATATTTAGATCTTAGTCATTTACAAATTATTATTTATACATTAGTTCCTTGCACAGTGGAGTTCAGTACTAACACTCTATATCGGACTATTTTCATATGACATATCAGTTCCTCAGGACTACTACGTACCGAGTGGATCGGTCTGAGGAAGTAAAATGAAAATGCTTATTTGTAAGAGAGAACATATATAAATATAAGATTTTGATACGGATGTTAAATACTCTTAACAATCTATGAATGCCATGTTACAAATTTATAATATGTCATCAATTACGTTTGAGAAATATTTTCTCTCATATTTATGGATGATGGTGGACGAACCCTACCTAATATTTAAAAATCTAAAACAACCCTTTTAACTTGAGTACAATGGCGAAGATAGAAGTCACTATTATATTATGTCATAATCACTCAGGAGTCAAGAATGGCAGTGGTAGCTGCGATACAATACTTAATTGTGAAATTATTACGCATCATACATTTTTTTTAGTGGATATCCATTACACGATTATTATCCACCTTTACCGGATAACTTTTAATTAGAATTGAAGTACCAAGATTCCAAATAATCATTGAACTAAAACGATGCATTCAAGTGAGTTTAGACAACCGTTGTCTTAAATAACCGAACCACGATAAAGCAATTTATCATGAAGATATCACCATAAGATTCTGTAACCATCTAAACAGGAAAACACCGAAAGACCAACAAAGAAATAAGTGGAAAGATAAAAGGGCATGGCTAGCAAGAGACAAACGAGGAAAGATTTTTTAACTAGTGACAAAAGGTTTCGAATAGCAGAAGATGCAAAAAAAAAAAAAAACAAAACAAAATGAATTTCCTCCTATAACATAATTCTATTACTTAATAAAAATAGGACTTTCTTCAACAACAAAATAAAGGACTACTTACATAAATTTCTCCTAAGTTTTCTTGAATAAACACATTCACATTTCTTAAGGTTTGACCATTGGCACTTCTATCTCTGCTGTTATATTTTCATTCTTAATTTCATTAAGTTTAATGAACGTTGGCGGTAGTGTGTAGAACAAAAACGGATGAAAAGAACATTATTAGCCCCAAAACGCTTTAAGGTAAAGGAATGTGTAAATCATTTAAATGGATAATACGTTTATGAAACAATACAGCACTGCAATTGGAGTTATTATTCTGTGATGATTTTTAGAAGTATTTTTTGGTGTCGTCCAAAACAACGATTTTCTTATTGATAGATAATCAAAATAAATGCTACACAAATCACCCATAAACATATGAAATACCCTCCAAGAGTTGACAAAGATTAGAAATATTCATCAAGTTCTAAACTATACTATGGTATCACAATAAGGTACGTGTGTTTTCCGTCGCAAACTGCAACACTGCATCGAATTAGGTAATGTAGTTTTTGATATTTTTCAGACAAAAATCCTCGGACAACCACTCTAAAATTCAAGAAAGAACATCTTCGCAGGGAACAATAATAAACTAACATTTTGCAGCATAAATTGAAAGTTAAAAAGAGTAGGTAAAACATGCTAACTGCAAATCAAAGAGGGAAATGTATATTTCGAGAATGCTATGAGAAATATTCTATATAGTAAACCTATTTTTCCAACAAAAAAAATGAAAAAATGAAGGGTAGGGTGAAGTCAATGAAATGTTGCTGAAAGAAGTACTATCAACCTTTAAAGAGGAAAAGGGATAGACGACAAAACAGTCACCCCAACCATTTATTCCCATCAGAGAATACCTACAAATGCTAACCTCCAACACCCATTTGGACATCTTACTCCCCCCCCCCCCCCCCCCCCTCAATAATCACTTTCCCCTCTCTTTCTATCTTTTATTTCAAACATACACAGACTCACACACACATACATCCACCAACCCCAGCCCCTTAGATAGTAACAGAACCCTTTCCTTCTTGGACTTAGCACCCTCCCCCTGATTCTTCTCTCTCCTTTACATCACCCAGAATCAATCATATTTACACAAAAAAACCTTAGTACTATTAGCAACAAGACACACACCCATTCACTATAAATAATGCACATTTTGCCTTGCCACCCCCCATCACAAAGCTCATCTAAACACCTCAATCAAACAACCCAATCAAAAACACTTTCCCTCGTTCTACTCCTCATGATGAGAAGGCAAAACAATGAACCTACAGTAGTCCACTCATCTATTGCCTTACTACAGGAAAGGTTCAGGCAGCTACAGAGAGTGAAGGAGATGAGGGAGGAGAAAGAACTACTCAGGGGATTTTCTATGACAACTACTACTGCTACTACTACTACCACAGAAAGTGAGCCTAAATGGGTCTCAAACTCTAACTTGATGGGGCCTTCCAGGCCTCTAAGTGGGTCCAAAACTCTCCCGGATGAGAGGCCAGATTTCAGGGCTTTGGAGACATCACTCTCTATTGGGTTATGGCCAAAAAGATCTGCAAACACCATGCAGATTCCCCCTAGCAATAGAGGTGAAACAGATGTGGACACTTCTCTTCACCTTTGAAGTTTGAACAATCAAGTTATTATTCCTTTCTTTTGTTTGTCCTTCTCTTAATTATTTTATGTTCAGTTGTGTAAAAGGTAATGAAAGATTAAGGGGGTCTAGCATAGCTACCTGTTATTGCAGTGATGGTCTGCTTCATCTTCAAGTCTTTGCTTCACTTGTAGTTGTGAATTTCACTATTTTTGGAAGAGAGATTCATGTCTGGTTTCCAATAATCATATGAGATTCTGAAATTGGAAAAACATAAGTACCTATTTCTGCAAAACGTTCAGGAATCCATAAGTGAATCAACAGATCCAAGTTTGATGAGTACGGTACCCTCTTTTTCTTGAAATGGATTCAGATATCTGCACCAAGGGACCACATGAAAATACAAGCTGCAAAACAAATATATAAGAAAATTTAGCTTAACGCTTGACAGAATATAATTTCACATAAAAAGCTTTATTAATTCTGTTAGTCCGGCAGAGCAAAAATAAAAAGAACCTGCTTAGCATTTTACAGCTTCTTTGCGTTAAAAGAATACACATATATATAGCCAGTAAATAAAAGATACTGAAGGCACCAGGCACCCCACCAGTAAGGAATGGTAACAGAAGATCGTGAGGATGCTTCTATCAACGTTCATGCTACAAAGTTCACTAATCATCGTACTTATCAGAAGTTATCAGATATCTATGTATCAATGATCTACATTAAATTAGTTTTAGTGGTATATATTGTTTTGGGTTAAGAAGCAAAGAAATATACAAGTAAATATGAGCTACCGAATAGTGTTTTGGGCAGGCAAACTCATTTCTGGGTCCTGATGAGCAATTTAGCATTTCAACTTTCAAAATTAGTCTCCTTTTGGTACTTTTAAGTTTGGGCAGTAGGAGTTAATATTGCTGAAGTTAATTAGAGAAAATATAGAATTAATCTACCTTCTTGATAGCCACAAGAGATTAATGTCTTATACTCCAGAGGGGATGTAAATTATATTTATCTGATACAATTTAGATTCAGAAAAATCAGTGCTCTTGATGTAAAACCAACCCTAAAATAGAGAATTTTCCAAGAATTTTAATGGGTTAATTTTACCAACATGAAAGTGCGGATTTAGATTGGATATTTTAACAGTTAACAGGTCCGATGGGTTTTCAAGAATTGAATCAAATGCTAACAATCCCAATTAATAATTCAATCTTAATCAATAAGTAAATCCCTACGTGTTTTAGCAAGTAAAAAATGCAATACCAATTCGTACTCTAATCTAGCATGTGGATCACTCAATCTCAGTATTTTGTGGTCGACAAATAAATCAGATAATATACTAGATAATAGAGCAGTAAAACACAAATATTTAAAAGTGAAAAGAGTATACCGATGGTTCGAAGAACTCTGTGTAGATCTAGGGTTGCACAGTATTGGCAGCAAGAACCTCAAGAGCAATGGCTGACGAATATGGTCTGGTGGGTCTCGGCGCAGTGTTGACGGCGGCACTGATGGCGAGCGGCCGATGGAAAGGGGAAGGGAGGTCGGGAGTGCAGTTGTCGCCGAAAGGGAAAAAGGATGGAGCCGGAGTTTCAGGTGGCGCAGAGAGGCGGCGCCGACGTTAGGGGGTTGACGATGGGAGGACGACGGCTAGGGAGAGGTCTGGCTTTGTGGGGATCGGGATAGAGAAGAAGGGAACGAAGGTGGCGGTACAGTGGAGGCGAGCGAGGGAGTCGGTGGTGTTGGCGGGTGAAGGCGATGGCCGGGCGTGAGGGGGTGAGCGGGGTGGTTATGGGTTTCGACGAGTAGAGGAAGAGAGAAAGGCGGGTGATAGGGGAAGGGATGAACAGCGGCTGTGGGGGTAATTAAGTTGGAATTAGGGTTGAGTTAGGGGATTTGTGAAATTGGGGGTTTTGGAAATTGGGTTTATTTGGGGATTTTAATTTTGTGGTAGATTTTAGAGTTTATCACAAACCCTAAAATTTGATTAGGATTTATCACAAACCCTAATGTAAATCTCAGTTGTATCACACAAAAGAGAAGGAGGAAGAGCAAAACTCAACACAGATTTTTTTAATCAATAATGGCATGTTTTCTCATTAATCTCAAGGCCTTTAAATAGGCTCAATTACATCTTGAAACACATCTCCAAAATATTCTCAAAATCTAAAAATTACAAAAAGATTACATATGGCTATAATTGCCAGAAACAAAAAAAAAATTGGAAATAAAATAAAAATCCTAAACTGGAAAGATGCCCTCATCATTCTCTCCGGGTGGGAGAGAGCTCGACCCAGTCGAGTCAAAACCAGTGATCCTGTCATGGTGCTCCAAAAGATCTGGATCCAGTTGCGGGAGCCCCTCACGATCACTGCAAGTGTCATCCGATTTCGGCTTATTTTTCCACCTTACCAAATACTTGTGCATACCACCATCTCTAGTAGAGATTATCTGATCATCTAAAATATTATCCAATTCTTCTGTCGATGGGTAAGTTATATCTGGTAGTTGAGGTAATGGGGGAATCTCACCATTAGGCTGCAGGATAGGCTCATCTATAAGAAAATTTCTAGGGTTGAATTCTGAGCCTTCATAAAGTACTAGATCCTCAATATTGAAAATCTTACTTATGTCAAAACCTTCAGGAAGGTCAACGACATAGGTATTATCATTGATTGTATGTAGAATCTTAAATGGGCCTGCAGCACGTATGTTCAAGTTCTTAACGAGTCCAACAGGAAACCGTTCCGAATGAATCCGAACCATCACTTCATCACCAATATCAAAAGTTATAAATTTCCTTCTAGTATCTGCTATTAACTTGTAGTTAAAATTATTCTCATTAAGTTCCATAGAAATTTCTCTATGCAAGTCATGAATGTTATATGCAAATGTGGGTGCAGACTCGGTGACTTTGCGATGTTTTAATACATGAGTAAAATCTATGGGTTGCCAAGTGACTTGGGAAGGAATGGGTGTCTCGGGTATACTCACTAGAGGTGACTGGATAGGCTGAATACAATTGAGAGACGGGTCATCCTCTTTTTCATCAAAGTCATCACTTATATTAGGTTCATAGGTAAACTCATTGACGGGCTCATCAGCGATGACTGCGGTACCCTCTACTATATTGATCCTACTTGGACTAGGACAGTTGCCAGCAACATGACCGTATCCCTTACATTTATAGCACTTAGTGAGAGGGTCAATCTTACTGTAATCTCTTTCGGTGTTCTTACCCTTATGTTCATCTCTATGTGAATTAAAATTTGAATTAGGTTTGTTGGGGTAAGATTTGTTGGGGTGCTGAGAGGGAGGCTGAGGTCTAGGTGGGTCAGTAGAGGTCATTCTAGAGGAATGATCTCTCGAGTCGCTGGACCTAGAATCAGAACTAGCTTTAAGGGAATCCATATCGAGGACTAGGGCGTAGGCTGCCGCTATTGAGTCCACGTTTCTATAGATTAGCTCGTTCCTAAGGTCAGCTCGTAGTCCAGCTCTGAACCTAGAGAGAGTTTGTTCTTCACTCTCTTTACCTAGCGCGTTGCACCGAATAAGGAAGTCATCGAATTTATCTACGTATTCTTGTGTGGATTTACTTCCTTGATACAATAGGTTCCACGAATCTAGCAATCGGGTGTGGAACGATAACGGTACATACCTCTCAGTGAGCTTCTCTTTCATGGCCTCCCAAGTGGCTATGGGTGCCAGGCCTCGGCTTCTGCGGGCATGTTCAAGATTGGTTCAATGTTGTTGAGCTTTACCCGTTAATTTCATAGTGGCAAATTTAACTTTAAGGGCTTCGCTCATGTCGAACCACACAAAGTAGTGGTCCATGGCACGGATCCAATCAAGGTAAGCTTGGGGTTCCATGTGGCCTTCAAACTGGGGAACGTTAGCCTTAACGTTCTTTTTGTATTGTTCGTCAGGGTCACGTTCTTGACGTCGATCGTCATGAACATTCCCTTGAGGGATCTGACGATGGGCATGAAGCTCAGGGACAATGGTTTGATTTAGCTCCACTTTCTCAAGCCTCTGATTGATATTGGCAAGAGTTGCTTCGATGGCAGCTAGGGTGGCGGAGATATCAGAATTGTCCATTTCAGGTCTGGGAAGTCTAGGGTTCCTAATTGGGTGATTGGGAAGGGATAGGAAAGGCTCCTCAGGGTCTGTGATGGTGCTGCGAAGACGCATTCACCAAAAGTGGAAACTATGGGATGTGTGTCCTAATTTTTTTTATTATTTTTTTTCTTTTTTTTTTTTAAATGATCCTGAACTAAACTAAACTAAAATAAAAATAAAATAAAATAAAATAAAAGACTACACGATACTAAATGAATGCAAAAATGATGCCTACGATGCAAGAACTAAGGTTTTAAGAACCTTCGCTCTGATACCAAAATGATGTAAAACCAACCCTAAAATAGAGAATTTTCCAAGAATTTTAATGGGTTAATTTTACCAACATGAAAGTGCGGATTTAGATTGGATATTTTAACAGTTAACAGGTCCGATGGGTTTTCAAGAATTGAATCAAATGCTAACAATCCCAATTAATAATTCAATCTTAATCAATAAGTAAATCCCTACGTGTTTTAGCAAGTAAAAAATGCAATACCAATTCGTACTCTAATCTAGCATGTGGATCACTCAATCTCAGTATTTTGTGGTCGACAAATAAATCAGATAATATACTAGATAATAGAGCAGTAAAACACAAATATTTAAAAGTGAAAAGAGTATACCGATGGTTCGAAGAACTCTGTGTAGATCTAGGGTTGCACAGTATTGGCAGCAAGAACCTCAAGAGCAATGGCTGACGAATATGGTCTGGTGGGTCTCGGCGCAGTGTTGACGGCGGCACTGATGGCGAGCGGCCGATGGAAAGGGGAAGGGAGGTCGGGAGTGCAGTTGTCGCCGAAAGGGAAAAAGGATGGAGCCGGAGTTTCAGGTGGCACAGGGAGGCGGCGCCGACGTTAGGGGGTTGACGATGGGAGGACGACGGCTAGGGAGAGGTCTTGCTTTGTGGGGATCGGGATAGGGAAGAAGGGAACGAAGGTGGCGGTACAGTGGAGGCGAGCGAGGGGGTCGGTGGTGTTGGCGGGTGAAGGCGATGGCCGGGCGTGAGGGGGTGAGCGGGGTGGTTATGGGTTTCGACGAGTAGAGGAAGAGAGAAAGGCGGGTGATAGGGGAAGGGATGAACAGCGGCTGTGGGGGTAATTAAGTTGGAATTAGGGTTGAGTTAGGGGATTTGTGAAATTGGGGGTTTTGGAAATTGGGTTTATTTGGGGATTTTAATTTTGTGGTAGATTTTAGAGTTTATCACAAACCCTAAAATTTGATTAGGATTTATCACAAACCCTAATGTAAATCTCAGTTGTATCACACAAAAGAGAAGGAGGAAGAGCAAAACTCAACACAGATTTTTTTAATCAATAATGGCATGCTTTCTCATTAATCTCAAGGCCTTTAAATAGGCTCAATTACATCTTGAAACACATCTCCAAAATATTCTCAAAATCTAAAAATTACAAAAAGATTACATATGGCTATAATTGCCAGAAACAAAAAAAAAATTGGAAATAAAATAAAAATCCTAAACTGGAAAGATGCCCTCATCAGCTCTCTATTAAAATATTATGTTTATCTTTCTTCAACTGATAAAATCAACATATTCTTCATCGTCTTCCTTTTCCAATGATAACCATTAGACTCTTCCATTTGTGTGGTTTATAGCCTTACTCAATTGGTTCATCATACAAGTCAAATGTCTATATCAACATCAATAGTGTGAGGAACTAGAACTATACAACTTGGTAAGTATAGTTAAGATACATTTGTTTCCATATACATGGTATCGATGATAACACAAAATTTCCATCATACTCCATTTCGAGTCTGTTGAGATACATTTGTTTCTATTGTACTATCAATATCCCTTCCAATAATTGATCATATATTATGATCCTAACTTTCAAATTCAAAAGGACCTCAAGTTAGCTTCTGTACATTATTGACTTACATTGCTGATCTAGTTTCAGTAAGCGTGTATAAAATTCTATTTGCAACAAGGAACGCTACTTTCTGGATGACAATGAGAATAGTTACAAGTAAGATTATAAACCTCAAAGTTCTATGGCATATTTATTGAAGAAAAGAGCAGATACATATCACTGAAAGAATTTTAAATAAGTGACTGAAAAGAATGTAGTCAATATAATGGGTTCATCCCAGTCTTCTCATTGATTAGTGAGAAGAGTAACGTGCACCACTTCTGGATTTGCCAACTCAAACTGGAAAACAAAAGCTAATGACAATTGTGCAATTGACAAGTGAATATTTATGTAAAGATGCAGCTTGATGGGATGAGCTGAAGAACTAAATGCCAGTCAACATAAATGCAAGGTCCTGTATGGAAGTTATGTCAATTTAAACAGGAAACAACAAGAAACATGAAACAACAATTTATAAGGATACAGAAGTTGTCAATCTCAATAATGTGCACAATGTTTTCAGGCCGTCTCAAATGTTGGATGCAAAGAGTCAACCACCAAGAATTCAGTTTTAACAATCAATCAACATTTTTAAATGCTGATTTGCTAACAACAGAGAGCAACATGAAGACAACTTGAAAGTGGAACAACTAAATCACAAATATCGCAGTAAAAGAGGGCCAAAATAGGATGGAAAATGATACAGGTGGCTGTCAATGTGGATATATACTCTGATACTTTCAGTTTCAGGAATCAGTATAGGCAGATTGTAGGCTTCCCCATGAGCAGGTGTTGTAATTGATAAATAGCCAAGGAAGAAAATGAAGATGGTTTAATCTAAATCATCAGTGAACCAGTATGTTTAGGGCTTTAGACGCACTAGATTTGTGGCTCATGGCTCTGCAGGGGTGTAAAACTACTAAAAAAGAATCACTAGTAGATCGGTACAACAACAACAACAAAGCCTTTTTCCTAACTAGTTGGGGTCGGCTACATGAATCCTGATTTTCCATTCTGCTCGGTTTAGTGCAATATCTTCTGTAAGGTCACAAGCTATCATAATTTTTTCACCGTTTTCATCCAAGTTAGTTTAAGTCTTCCTCTACCCCTAACTCTACCCTCAATACTTATCAAATCACTCTTTCTAACGGGGGCACTACCAGGTCTACGTGTGACATGTCCAAACCACCTGAGGCAATTCTCTCTTAACTTATCTTGGATTGGAGCTACCTTTAGCATGTCTCGTATATACTCGTTTCTAATTCTATCCTTTTTTGTTTTACCACACATCCATCTTAGCATCCTCATCTCCGCTACACTCATTTTTTGAAAATGTTGTTTCTTTGTTGCCCAACACTCTGCTCCATACATCACTGCTGGTCTAACAGCCACCTATAAAAATTTTCCTCCAGCTTCAAAAGTATACGTTTGTCACACAAAACACCACTGGCGGCACTTCTCCACTTAAGCCACCCTGCTTGGATTCTATGTGTAACATCTTCACAAATCTCCCCATCTCTTTGTATAATCGAACCTAAATATCGAAAACGGTCTCTCTTAGGTATCTCTTGGCAATCAAGCTGCACTACTTCCTCAGTTGTGTTCCGAATATCACTAAAATTACACTCCATATAATCTGTTTTAGTTTTGCTTATTTTAAAGCCTCTAGCTTCCAAAGTTTCTCTCCACAATTCTAATTTAGCATTGACTCCTGCTCTAGTCTCGTCAACTAAGACATGTCATCGGCAAAAAGCTTACACCAAGGCACCTCATCTTGTATTTCTCGCGTCAATTCATCCATAACCAAAGTAAAGAGGTAGGGGCTTAAAGCCGAACCTTGGTGTAAACCTACTGTAATAGGAAAATCGCTGGTCTCTCCTGTGGTTGTTCTAATTGTGGTTGTTGCCCCTTCCTACATATCCTTAATTACCTCAATATACCGAATAGTTACTCTTTTATTATTTAACACCCACCATACTATGTCTCTAGAGACTTTATCATATGCTTTTTCTAGATCTATAAAAACCATATGTAGATCTTTCTTATTCTCCCTACATTTTTTCATAAGTCTCCTCAGTACATAAATTGCTTCCATTGTTGACCTCCCCGGCATAAACCCAAACTAATTCTCAGACACTGTAGTTTCTAGTCTCAGTCTATATTCGATCACTCTCTCCCAAATTTTCATCGTATGACTCATTAATTTAATTCATCGGTAGTTTGAGCAACTTTGTATATCTCCTTTATTTTTATATATAGGTACTAAAATACTCTTTCTCCATTCATCGGGCATCTTCTTAGTCCTCAAAATTTCATTAAATAATTTTGTTAGCCAACTCACTCCTACATCCCCAAGACACTTCCAAACTTTAATGGGTATATCATCCGGCCCTAAAGTTTTTCCTATTTTCATCCTTCCAAAAGCATCTCGAACCTCCAAGAACCTAATTCTACGAAAAAATATATGCTCTCGACTCTCCCTCGGGTCCTCTAAAATTAAGTTGCCCACAACCTTTTCATTTAATAACTTCTCAAAGTAATTTTGCCATCTTTCCTTAATTTCCTCATCTTTTACTAGGACTCTTAAGTCCTCGCTCTTAATACACCTAATTGTATTCAGGTCTTTTGTTTTTCTATCCCTTTGTTTAGCAAGCTTTTGCTCTTAATACAACAAGTAGATCGGTAAGAGCATCCACAGTCGTTTGAAGTAAAAAATGGCAAAATGCATATTTTACCGATCCATTTTGACGAAACGCTGCAGTCGTGAAAAAGGCAAAAAATGCATAAATCCGCTAAAAAAGAAGCAGACGAAACATCATCGTCTGTGATTAAAAAATATTTTATATAGGCAGAAACTAAGAAAATATTAATAAAATATAAGGGACGAAACATGATGTTTCGTCCCAAAAGGAAAAAAATTGCAAAATGACCGGACAAAACATCAAGGAGGTTTTTTTGCAAAAACATTTACAAAATTGCAAAAACAATTTATAAATTTGCAACAAATAAATAATAATTGCGCCCAGTAACCAATGATGGTAATTTGCAAAAAAAAAAGGAAATGTGACCCAATGGCCATTATATGCATATAACCGAGTTTTTTATTTGTTTTTTAAATTTTTTTTGCTTCGGACGAAACATCATGTTTCGATGTTTCGTCTGATTGTTTAAAAATACAATTAAATAATCGAGAAGACACATGATGTTTCGTTAGGTATAATATGCATTTTGCTACTTCGAATGCTATTTATACCTTTCTACTGTAGCCATTTTGCTAAAAAATGGCAAAATAGCCGACGACTGTGTCGGCTACAGTACCCCAAAATGCATAAAATGGGAAAAAAGCAAACGCCTGTGGGTGCTCTAAATGATGAAAAATCATCCCTTTGGAAAATGAGAAGGCTCTAGGAAACGGATAACTAATGGGGATTTCTCTGTAATTGATAACCCTGAAAATTATCAAATGGAGTAGGATATTTGAATGGATGCTTACGATTTATTTAACTAGAAGGAAGTCTTTTGGAGGATGGTCGCGATTTAATGGAAGTTACATGTCCGCATAAAACTGTCCAAATGAAGTTATAATTATAGAGATAACCATGTGAGATTCTGAAACTGAGGAGAAAAATGTTTTTTGGTGTAGAAAGTACATAATCTGCCATCTTGAAATATAAGTGAACTTACAATCTTACAGAGTTGACAGATCCGTGTTTGATGATTACTGTAGTAAATGCACCCTCTTTTCTTGAAATAGATTCAAATATCTGCACAAAGGGTACAGGAGAATATGAGATGCAACAACAAATATGTAAAAGGATCAATGCAGTAAATCTCTACTTTCATTTCAGAGAGAAATTTTGTTAAGCGAAATTTAAAAGTTCAATGATGAGGATCTCTCTTGTGCTGGCCCTGTGGATTTAAACCGGGTTTGTGCAAACCACATATTTGTTAGTACGTATTATTTTGTGCTGTTCTTGTGATGAGTATATTGGATAATCCTGCCAAGTTAGGTTCAAAAATGGTATTAAGTCAGATTCTTTGCTCCTCGAAACTCAGAGATCCTGAAGTTAGGTCCCTAAAAATTCCTAGTAGAGGGCACCACTATAGTTAAGGATGGTCAAAGATCCCGATGCATACGAAATGTTCAAGGTTCAAAGCCCAGGACCATGCAAGGAGACAAGACCTCCACCATTAGTACATAAGTCTTTCAGAAGTCCACAGCGATCTTCGGTAATTCCTCAATCAAATATATTGTTTTGGGTTAGTAGGCATAACAATATTCAATGAGATATGTGATATCAAATAATGGTGGGAATGCAAATACTCATTCCGTAGTCATGATGAGCAAAATCCAACTTTCATGCTAAGAAAAAAGTCTTGGTTTAAAAAATTTGAGCACAAAGGTCTCCAGTTATTCAAGGTACAAACCACTTTTTTACGAGTTGTTTTCTCGTGTAAAAAGAAACTCAAGGACATCATTATGAGCGCCCTCCATGAAACTATTATCTTCTGATTTTTCTTCAACTATTCAATTCTCTTCGCTGCACTACTTCTTTGTAGTCCTACTCAACTAGTTCACGGGCATCTACACCTAAACCATATCCTTTGTTTCTCTTCATACTCATTACAGACTGATAGAAGCCAGACTTTGTTGAAACCCAATTTGAACAGTATCCAAGCTCAAGTTCAAATGATATAATCACAAATGTTACTTTTAGTATCCCAGGACACTGTATAATTAAGTTCACTACGTAGGGGTGTTCAATGGTTAATTTCATTAAAAAAACCAAACCGTAACCAAATCCAAAGTAGTTTAACCGAAAATTAACTGTAACCAATTGAATTAAAAGAAATTTAACTCAACTATATTTAACCATTTATTATGGTTCGGTTTATGGTCGGTTTTGCTTAACCAAACAACTCCAGAACATATGAAATACAAGCTACTGTTTGAGAGAAAGAGAGAATGAGTGGTGAAAAGTTTTCGTTTTCTTATTTGGTTAATGGTTCGGTTTTGGTTAAACACACTCAAACCCATAACCAATCCAAACTCTTCATTATCCAGAAAAACCATACGCATAACCAAACTATTTAACCAAACTCAAACTAAATTGTATATTTGGATAGACTTTGGTTTTAACCAAAACTATCCTCACCCTTAGACTACAGGAAAGACGATCCTTCAAAATACGCAACAAGGATTTCCTCGCCATTTTTTTTATTTTTTATTTTATATAAGGGAGGGAGTCTCACGACTCCAGCCACTAAATGATATATATATATATATAAACAAATTGTCCAATAAGCAATATACAGACAATTTTACAAGAAATAAAATCGGAAAACAGGAATTAAAATAACAAAGAATCCGACGACATAAATTGTTACATTAGAAAAGGAATCTAACAACAACCAATACGCTAAAGAGCAAATGGGGAGAGAGAAAAGGCACAGTGCGCGGCTCGGAGACAAGCAGCAGTCCCTCAAGCCAGTGAGGAGTCTCAGGCAGCAAAAAATTGACCAATCGCAGAAAAAGATATGGAAACAACTCCAATGGCTTAAGAGGGACAATGAAGAGCAGGGCAGGAGTGGCAACTGAGCAAGTAGTAGTAGCCCGACTCACAAGCTCTACCCAGGCAAAATAGCCGCAAAACAGCCTCAAAATTGCCTCAAAATAGCCAAACTCACAAGACAAACAGGCTGAATAAACAACACCCAAAACAAAGCAACATATCGAAACACCAAAAAGCCAATAAGACAACAATGATTGCCGCAGACAGAACAACAAGCAACCAATTAGCAATAACAGCAAGATAAGGAGACAGTTAAAGGAAAATGGAAGAGTCCTCACGAAGGAGGGAAATATTAAAATGAAGACAATAACACAGAGATAATCCAATTCTGATAAGTCATAGAAGAAGTTAAGGAGAGAAGACAGAAAGAGAATAAGTGATAACAACCAGTACAATCAAAATGAAATAGCACATAAAAAACGGAGATAAAAGAAGAGTAGCAAACCAACAACCACTAGTAATTTACATGTGTGATGCACATCTTAATAAATATATATATTTTTAAGTAAAATATAAATATTTTTTTAAAGTAAAAACTCAGACGTAGTTTGACCTCGAACCTTAGACCTGCTTTATATTAGTTATGGACGGACGAAGCACGGATTTGTTTGTCTACACATAACAATCCCAACTCTCTCATTATAATATTAGAGATTAGAGATAATGCTCTAAAGTCACAGCACAAGATAAGAAAGAGAGAAAGAAGGAAGAGAATAAAAGATAGCAGCCAGTACAAGAAAAATGTAATTGCATACCACAAAAGGAGATAAAGTACGAGAAACAAGCAAACAACGAAGTGCTCAAAAATCAAACATAAAGTTAACGACTGTAGATGTCAGACCGGAGACCCCCAAAACAGCATAATGAGGAAAACTACACGTCACAGTAGAGAATTATATTTGCAAGGATAAAAAGCATTAAGATTAAAGAAAAAATAAATCGAGGAACGATGAATGAACGAAGGCGAATGCAATAACAAAAGAAGAATGTTAAATATAATTAATAACATCATGAACAGCATTATGAAGATAAGATAATTTGAGTTTGTTTTTTTTTCCATAGGGAGTACTAGTCCATAAGTTAAAGTAGAAGAACAAATCCTCGATTAAACTTTTAATCAGGCGACAGCTATTAGAGAAGATTCTATTGTTCCTCTCATTCCAAATATCCCAAATCAAAGTCATCATGGAAAGATCCCATGAAGCCCTAAACGCACGCTTGACTCGTAATTTTCTCCAATTATCCCACCACAACATGACGGAACCAGGTTTACCTTGAACTCGCCAAGCTTTTAAGAAAATAGTCCATAAGGAATAATAAAAGGACAATTGATGAATAAATGCCTAGAATCCTTATGATGAGCTAGGCAAAGTGGGCACTTCTGACCAAGAGCAAGATTTATCTTGTTAAGGCTATCAACCGTAAGCAGTATGTTGTGAATCGTAAGCCAAGTGAGGATTCGAATTTTTAGAGAGGCAACACATTTCCAGATAGTGTTATAGAAAGGGGAGATAAGCCCCCCGGAGTTAAGGAAGTTATAACAAGATTTAATCGAATAAACGCCGCTGGAATTCCATCTCCAGCAAATATCGTCCTGAGAATGTCAATGATAGGAGCGTAATAATTGGGAGGCGGTGGAACTGTGAATATAAGGTGATAGGGAGGTTCGAGCGGAAAGGAATGAGCCAATCGCGCTCATGGTTGACATGAATAATATAGCCTGCGACTAAAGCGTTAGGATTAACCGCAAGGTGGAAAAGTTCAGGAAATTCAAAAGAGAGAGATATCACTGATCCACAGGTCCGATCAGAATTTAACTTTGGTTCCATCACCACAAATTTTAAACAAACTGCATTTGAATAGTTGGGCCACCCTCCACACCCCTTTCCAAAAGGAAGAAGCCCTCGAAGGGAGAATGATGGAGTCCCAAACTTTATGGATAGAATGGGATTTATGGATAACAATCTGCTTCCAAGTAAATCAGCAATTTTAAGAATGTTCCATAACCATTTGCCTAAAAAAGCAAGATTCTAGTGCCGGAGGTTAATAATCCCCCAACCTCCTTCTTACTTAAGTGTTGCCAATTGCAGAGATATTTACCAATACATTAGAAAGTTGACCCAGACCAAAGGAAATTCCTCATGATCTTGTCAATCCGATTAATGACCCAAGAAGGAATGTAGAAAAAAGACATCATGTAGAGGGGATAGAAGAAAGAATAGAATTAATAATGATTAATCTACCCCCTCTATATAAGGTACGGCCAGACCACACATTGAGTCTGGATCAGGCCCGGCCCTGGGGCAGGGCCCAGAGGGCGACCACCCTGGGCCCCCAAAATTTGGGGCCCATTTTTTTAGAACTTTTCAAAAAAAAATCATTTTAATTTATTATATATAAAAAACTGCATAGAGATTCCAAGAGTCTCAAGTCTCAACTGTCTAACTTAATAATTATGCATAGAGACTCCAAGAGTCTCAGCACATTTTTACTTATTTTAAGTTTTTAACATTTATGCCCATCCGCCGTTTTGCCCCAAATGTTCCTATTGTTCTTGTTGGAACAAAGCTAGGTCTGCCATCTATTTAAGCTCTCCCTTTAAATATGTGTATTAGCTTCAACAAATATAAATATATAATTTTTCTTCAGAAATTATAGAAATCTAAAATTTGATATTTTTCAGATCTTTGCGATAACAAGGGATACCTCTCTGATCATCCAGGTGCTTCTGTTGTTACATCTGCACAGGTGGGCATCACCTTCTCATGCTTGTAGTAATTAGTTTTCTATGGTAAAAACTAAAAAGTTCAATATAATTTATAAGTCTTGTTTCTTGTTTAGGGTGAAGAACTTAGGAAGCAAATTGGTGCTGCTGCATATATAGAATGCAGTTCGAAAACACAACAGGTTTGTGCTTCAGATCTGAATTTTATATTTGTTTGAAGCCACTTCATTATCAACTAAACACACAAGCTATTTAGTGTTATGCTATTTATGTACACTAATGAATTTCCCAACTGATTTGTCTTTTGTTGCATAGAATGTCAAAGCTGTTTTTGATACTGCCATCAAGGTGGTGCTTCAACCTCCTCGCCGTAAGGAAGTGGCTAAGAAGAAAAGCAAAAGGGGCTCTAGTTGCTCAATGATGTAAGTAGCTGGACTTTAATCAATGGACTTTAATTAACAGATATAATTAGGATTCTAGGTATAATCTATACAATTATGTTATACTAGTAAATGGTTAACGTAATCAAATATCTATTCTAGCAATAGTAATCTATGAATTGGCACCAAAAAATAAATAAACAAATTTTTTTTAAAAAAATCTTTTGTAGCTTGAAATGTTTGTATTGTGGCCAATCATGCTTTATATTTATCTATCAATTTGTGCTTTTGCTTGCTAAGTTGTATGTTGCATTTGTGTTGGTATATACAACTTACGTGCATAGAATAGATTATGTGAACATTTTCTTGGACTTGTTTTAAATTGTTTACAGTATACGCCATCAAGCAAAATAATCAAGTTAAATTTTGTTTTGTTCATAGGATATCAGCTCATATAGAATATTATGTTTACATTTTTATTTGGCATGTTTTTGTTTTGTTCATAGTATACCACCAGAAAATTAGATAATCATGTTATTTATATTGTTGAACATACAATTTCATAAACTGTATTCCTTTTAAAGCTTGTAGAGAAAACATTCTCAACTCACTTCTAGTGATAGGAAGACATTTCACCTTAAAGTCATCTATGAATGATGAATGAAATTAAGAGAGCAGATTAACTTTGGCCTAATGAATTCGTAGGTTCAGGTGTCTGTTCTATATATTTTGTTTGTTAGGCAAGACCTTCTCCCTCTTAATAGACTTTTTACCATGTGAAGATCATGCCTTAGTTTCTCTTATCCTCAGGAGGCAAGCCTCAGAAGTTTCAGATTTACGCTCATCATCATTATAATATTTGTATGACGTTTTTTTGAATCTTTGAACTATTTGTAAGCTTTCTTATCATTTAAGTATTTATATATGACTATATTTTTGTGGCTTTTTTGAACATGTAATCTAAGAAGGGTCTTATAATCTTTGTTTGCCCTGGGCCTCCAAATTGTCAGGACCGGCCCCGGTCTGGATTCAACCCGGTCTATCATCGGCATCCAGTCCGATTTGTGAAGCTTGCCTCAGCGCAGGGGGTGCCCAGGTAAGTAATAGGAAATGAAGCAGAAGCACAAATGAAAAAATGAGCAATTTCAATCTGACAAGTGGACCCTCCAAGCTACGGAATAGAAGTTTTGTGAAAATTAATTGTTAATCCCGATGCCTTTTCGAAGATATAAAGAAGTAATTTGAGATTACGAAGGGTGTGGCCATTGGGTTTGTTGAATAAAAAAGTGTCATCAGCATATTGGAGATTAAGAACCCCTCTAAAACCACGAAAGCCCTCCAGACTCTCAACAATGTTACCATTCCAAGCTTTAAGGAGTAATCTGCTGAAAACATCGGCAACAAGGGAGAATAAAAGAGGAGAGACAAGGTCACCTTGCCTCAACCCCCGCTTACATTGAAATTTACTACCCTCAATACCGTTAATGAGAATAGAAGAGGTACCCGCGAAGAAGCTAGATTTAATCCAAGAGATCCATCTCAGGCCAAAGCCATGATGTAACAGAATATCAAAAAGGAAATCTCAGTGGACTTTATCATATGCCTTCTCAAAGTCCAATTTAAGGAGAATACCTTCAGATTGCGACTGATGACAACTTGAGATAAATTCTTAAGCGCAAGCAACACTATCTAAAATGAATCTATCCTTAATAAACCCAGACAGAGCTGGGTCAATTAACGGAGAGATAACCGAACTAAGTCAGTTAGAAAGCACTTTCATAATAATTTTTAAAATGGAATTAAGGAGACTAATAGGCCTAAATGTCGAAACTTTGTCAGTGCCAATCATCTTGGGAATAAGAACAATGTGAGCACAGTTGATCATGTCGAAAGATAGCAGACCATGGAACAGATTAGAGAACATCTCCAAAATATCATCCTTGAGTAGATCCTGGAATTTTTGAAAAAAGAAAGAAGGAAAGCCATCAGAACATGGCGCAGAATCAGAACGCAAAGAGAATGAGCAGTTTTTATCTCATCTAGGGTGAAAGGCGCTTCAATAACCAAAAGGTCATGATGTTCGCCCTCGTAAAGGTTATCCCAATCAAGGAGGATAGATCTGGGAGAAGATGATCCCATCAGGTTTTTGAAGAAAAAGAGAAAGGTTGAATGAAATTCAGCATTAGAATTTAATACAAAGTTATCCTCAACAATGGAAGAAATATGATTGCATAGCTGGCGATGGGAAGCATACCGATCAAAAAAAGCAGTGTTTGCGTCGCCATCTTTAAGCCATCTGACCTTGGCACGCTGGGCCCATTTAATGTGATCATGGTGAAGGAGAGATTGAAACTCACATCTACAATCAATACGAGTATGTTGATCAGAATCAGAGATAGGACCAATCTCTTCTAATTGATCAATGGACTTATTGGATGAAAGAAAATAATTCTTTAAAGCCTGTGAATTCCCAAATCTCTCTTTACGCCAAATCTTGCATCCATGCTTGATCGCATGAAGCTTAAGAATAATATGACCCAGTCCATGGGATCCAACAATGGATGATAGACAATTAGAGATCAAATTAACAAAGATTTGGTCTTCTAGCCAGAATTTTTCAAAATGGAATTTGAAAGGTTTAGCGAAATTAAAATTAGAATGGAGGCCTACAGGGACATGATCTAACGAAGGGTTGGGGAAGGCTTGGACAAATGATTTATGGAACATAGAAACCCGGTCTTGAGAAACTAGGAAACGATCTAATTTAGCCATAGATAGCCGAAGTCACATGATATACCAAGTGAAAGATCTTCCGTTAATAGGAAGGTCAATAAGGTCGAGAACGGATACCTAGCTTAATTAGATAAAATTAAAAAAATAAAAAATAAAAACTGTTGGTATGATCAGCTGTTGTACTGGTACCTAGCTTAATTTATAAAAATTAACTATCAATACAATAAACTTTTAGAGTTTCACATGAAACCGTTTACGACAATCTAAAAGGCGCAAATATTCTTCTTCTTCCAGTTTTTGTTTTCTTTCTTTTTTAATGTCATCTGAGCCTCCACCCTCCAGTTCCAGAATTTTCTTTATCTATGAAGATAGGTAATTTATAAAAAAAACTGGTAGTATTATCAGAAGTTGTGCTGCTACCTCACCTAATTTCATAAAATTAATTATGAATACAATAACCTTTTAGAGTTTCACATGAAACCGTTTACTACAATCAGAAAGGAGCAAATATTCTAAAACTTCTGTTTATTATATTATTTTTTTATTTTTTAATGTCATCACAGCTTCCTGTTCCAGAATTTTCTTTATCTACGAGGACAGGTAATTTATAAAAGAACTGGTAATATGGTTAGAAGTTGTGCTGCTACCTCTCTTAAATCATAAAAGTTAACCGTTAGGCTTTCATACTTAAACCATTTACTACATTCTAAAATAAGCAAATTTAAAAGAACTTAATTAATTGTGAGGACAGGTATCATTCAGATGGCACACTTCATATTTAGGGCCACCTTAGGTTGGGTGTTTCCATGAGTTAAGAAATTTCAATGGCACACTGTGTTCAAAAAATATTTCTCTTTTAAAAAAATATTTAATAGTACATTCATAAGTGATCAATCTGTGAAAACACTATACTTGTTACGCTCTTCATCTTTATACAACTTGAAGTTTTCGTATAGGGAATCGACTAAAGGACTAACTTCATCATGAGATTTCAAAAATCATGTATTTGTCCAACACCACTTATGTATAAGAGATCTCAAGCCGTGGTCATATTCGGCAAAGGTCCAACCATGTCAAAAAATTTCTAGAACACTGGTCATAAATTATTACTAAAAGTGTTGAAGGTGGTCACTGGAACATGGGAATTTTTTAAAGTACTAGGCTACTTTTTGAAACTTTTTGCGATTTTAGGCCACATCCCAAACTATTAGCAATTTTGGCTAGCAAGTGCCACGTCAGCAGCGACCACTATTGGGAATAGCGGTCTCTTCATAGCGACCACCACAATGGACTCCCACACTTGGCAGATTTGTATAATTGCAAACTACTTGGAGTAACTGAGGTCGCTATTGTCAATAGCAACCTTGTATAACTAAGGTCGTTATTCCCAATAGCGACCTCAGGTGGGCCTAAATGCGATTGAGTCAACCTGTGGTCGCTATTGGGAATAGCGACCTTAGTTATAGAAGGTCGACCTTAGTTATACAAGGTCGCTATTGACAATAGCGACCTCAGTTACTCCAAGTGGTTTGCAATTATACAAATCTGCCAAGTGTGGAAATCCGATGTATTGGTCGCTATGAAGAGGCCGCTATTCCCAATAGCGGCCGCTGCTGACGCGGCATTTGCTAGCCAAAATTGCTAATAATTTGTCAACTGGCCTAAAATCGCAAAAAGTTTTAAAAAGTAGCCTAGTAATGCAAAAAATTCGGAACATGGACTATGAAACATGGACCAGAACAAACTGATTAGGAACTATGTGGCATGACTCACCAACATCATATAGACAAATAGAAATGACCATGCTTCATAGCTACTCGTGCATCAAATAACATCACAAAATCCAATACTAAAACAACATAAACATACATTGATTCTGTTAGGAGCTCCGGTGACCGTTTGCTTTGGATGCGCCATTGATGAGATTTTCTAGGGTTTGAGAAGAATTAGAAGGATTTGGGGGGAAATTTTAGTGTTCAAGCTTAAGATTTTTATTCATCAGCAATGGCCTTTTATAGGCAGTTACAACCCCAACTCAAACACGTGCACACTATGTATTTTCCTATTGGACTTTATAACTCAGTCCATTACATATCCCGCCCTATTTGAATATGAAATACAGACAGAAATGAACTGATATACAGCTGATACAAACAAACACACATACAACTCTATATATTGAGCCCTTCCTCTTCATATAATGATCAATTATTGATCATATAGCAACCAGGTCCCTAACAGATTCACACACAAGCACAATTTCAAGCAAGCATCTACCAGAAAAATGACGCATACGGGCATTTAGAGTCAAACAAAACACCAGAAATCACAACAGCAAGTTCCCTACCATATCCACGAATTAAGCCCAAAAACCTTTCAAGTTTGCACCTTTCTTCACAAACAGAATCCAATTGACCAAGAACTAATGAAAAATCTCGACAAGTCAGTGTTCTAAACCTGGATTGGATAGAGGGCGCTTGAACAGCAAATAGTAACCGAGAAAGTCGGGATCTTGACCGAATCATCTCAAATCCCCAAATCAAATCATGAAATTTCCAAAATTAGGGCACGAAAGTGTATGAATTAGGGCCAAAATTAGGTAAGGAATCTAAGAAGGGAGGAGAGGATCTTACCATATTCTTCGATTGAAACCTAATTCTGAGACTTCGTTGAAATCGCTCTCTTTCTTTTCCAAACCCTCGAAACCCTAATGGAAGATTCGATTCTTGAACTTTGAATAGGGAAGGCGGGGAAATTGGAAGAGACGGTCCATATAGGAAAAAGAGCGTGTGTTGTACGCGTGCTATATTTTTTTATATTTTGGATTCAGTTTGCAGCTGAATTCAGCAAATTTGTAAGATTAGGTACCTTTTTTGAACAAAATGAAAGAAGTAATTTGTTGCATGTTACTTAATCTTCTTTTTAAAAAATGTCCGCTGAAATTAGTACAGAACAACCAACGATCATCTAAATACGTTTAGATGTTTATTTGTGTGTAGTTTTGATAGCTTTTTAATTAACATTTGATTTCGGTACAGTGTAGGACCTGATTTCAAATTTAAGCATCTATCTCTAATCTATAATCTCTACTTATACTATATCTCATTTATCCATTTTGGAATAGGCTAATAGGCCTATTCCCTCTCTCATTTATCCATTTTGAAATTGAGAAATAAGAGTAAAAGTAGGAAATCACACATACTAACACGCGTACACCACATTTTTTACTTAACAAAATAAAATACAAATACAAATACAAATACAAAAAAAATTCTTCCTCTCCCAACTCTCCCTCCTCAAAATCCCGTTGACCCTCCCCCCCCCCCAAAATCTCAGTAGTCGTCGTTCGCCAACCCGCCCAAATCCTCGTCGTCGACGCTCGCTAGTCTGCCATGGGTGATGACACCGCCGGTAAGAATTCGCCTGTAAATTATGATTTTTGAATTCCTAATTTGTTTTGTAATATTGTATTCATGAAACCCTAATTTACCCTCCGCTTTTACTCTTGATTTCTAATTATGGTGTTTCAATTCTTAAAATTTTAAAATACAAACCTTAATTATGGATTCAAAATTAAAGATTGGTTATTTTCATACCAAATTCTTACTAATGTTCTGATCTTGATTGTTTCTTCAGATCCAAAAAAATTAAATTTTAGCGGCTAGGGTAGAAATTGGGATTTTGGAAGGCAAAGAGATGAAGGAAAGAATAAACTGTGAGAAAGTAATGTTGAAATATAGTAATTGTATATTATGTTTCCTAATATAGGAAACAGATTCCCCAAATCTCTCATCTTCCCAATTTTCTCTCAATCTCTTTTCTTCTTTTCCAAGAATGTAATCCTTATATATAGATGTATACAGTAAAGAATAAACAACAACAAGAAGAATATTTTTTCCAAAATTATTTTCTTCATGGTATCAGAGCCTAATCAGATCTAGGCCAACTGAAGAAGAAGAAGAGGATGCTGATCACCTCCATCTTGATCTGATCCCATTGTTGATCCCGTCACCGATCATCGACCTCGATCCCGTCACCGAAAATCTCCTCCTGATTTCTCTCTCCCCGTTTTTGGAACCCATCTTCCCCGTTCACCTTCTCTGGCGAACTACCACCTCCGGCGACCCCCAACTTCCGTCAGCCGCTCCCCCATACCCCGTCTGCGACGCCAGCAACCCAGACAAACCCCCGACCCTCCTTCAATCCCACCATTAGTAGAGCTTCAAAACCCCCAAACCTAACCAAGTGTTCTTCTCCAACGGTGCTCCGGCAACAATCCCCTTCGTCACCACCACTTCGTCACCCCAGTGCGCCCCGCCAGCGCAACCCTCGACCGCCCTTCTCCTTCCTCGACATTAACACAGACCCACTTCCGGCTCCTTCCCCGGCCTCTCCGGCCACCCCTTGCGCCGCCGAACCCCCGTCGACGCCGCCAGTGACCAAGGAGTCACACCCCAACCCTTATTTTCCCTGCCATCGTCTTCAACACCCCGACCCTCATAGGTGTGTGGAAGAAGAAGGGGGAGTTGATTTGTTGTTTTGTTTTTGTGAAGGAGTGATCTTGATCTTGTGTTTGGCATTTGGATCTCGGTGTTTGGTGTTCTGATCTGCTGTGGAGTTGCTGTTTGGGTGTTGGATTGTTGCTGTTTTGTTGGTTGTTGAAGACTTAGAGCTGTTCTTGATCAAGTTGTGCTGTGTGTTATTGGTTGCTGAAGATCAGATCCATTGTTTTCCCCTTTTGTGCCGCTACCATGGAACAAACTGATAGAGCTGAGAAGAGTATTGGACTTGCCTCTACATTAGTCACAGCTGCAGGTAATGATGGTAAGGTATTTAATATTTCTGTTTCTGTTATGAATAGTGCATGGATAATTGATTCGGGTGCTACCGATCATATGACTTTTGATTCTAGACAAGTTCAAAATTTTCAACCATCCACTAAATCAATTGTGTCCACTGCCAATGGTGATCCTGTCACTATTACTGGCGAGGGTACCATACACCTCACAAACAACCTAACCTTAGATACTGCCCTAGTTGTACCATCCTTGAATTTCAACCTATTATCTGCTGCTCAAATAACCACTGCTTTACATTGTATTGTAGTTTTTTGGCCTTCACATTGTGTGTTTAAGGATATTCGGACTCGCAAGACGATTGGTTATGGGGTTAGACACGGGAAGCTATGTTATCTAGATTTAGAATCTGAATGTTCGAGCAAGTTGACTCAAGCTCTAAGTGTGGAAGGATCCGAAGACGAGAAGAAGAAATCAGATATTTGTTATGGCATCGACGTCTAGGGCATGCTTCTTTTGGTTATTTGAAAAAATTATTTCCAAGTTTATTTTTGAAGTTGGATATATCTTCCTTTCGGTGTGATGTGTGTGAACTCGCAAAAGGTCATCGTGTCTCTTTTCCTCCAAGTCCAAGTAGAAGCTCGCTTCCTTTTATGATTATTCATTCTGATGTTTGGGGTCCATCCAAAACCACTACATTTGGAGGAGCCAAATGGTTTGTGACCTTTATTGATGACTGTACCCGTATGACCTGGATTTGTTTGATGAAGTCAAAAAATGAAGTTAGTGGTTTATTTCAGAAATTTCACAAGCACGTTATGATTCAGTATAAATCACAGATTCAAGTTCTTAGGAGTGATAATGGCGGAGAGTACCTGAGTTCAAATCTGCAACAATATTTGGTGGAACACAGAATTGTTCATCAGGCTACATGCTCGTATACACCTCAACAGAATGGGGTTGCAGAAAGAAAAAATAGACACTTGCTCGAAGTGGTCCGTGCTTCTCTCATCCATGGAAATATGCCACTCATTTATTGGGGAGAAGCTCTTGCTTCTGCTGCATACTTAATCAACCGAGTTCCCTTTAATATCCTAAACTTCCTCACACAATTCCAAGCATTAACTGAAGCTATGAATGCACCAAAAGTCGTCAACTTGCCACCTCGTGTGTTTAGGTGTGTTGCATTTGTTCATCTTCATCAACATGAACGCGATAAGTTAACTCCTCGAGATGTCCGTTGTGTTTTCGTGGGATATGCACAGAATAAGAAAGGGTATCGGTGCTATCACCCACCAACTCAAAAGATGTTTGTGACTATGGATGTTATGTTCCATGAAGATGAGATGTATTTTTCCTCTGAGGTTGAACTTCAGGGGGAGTACCGAAGTGAAGTTCAAACTCTTGCCTATGATGAAGTGGTTACTATTCAAACTGAACAATCAAATACAAGGGAAGAAAATCAGGATGTAAGTAATGACGATCACTCGAATGAAGACTTGGTTGAGGAAGAAAATTTCCACGAAGATCTGCAGTCAGTGCCGAACCTCCATGAAGATGAGCCATCTCCACCACCAGCACCATCTGAACCATTTCCACCACCAGTACCATCAGATCTATCTCTACTCCCAGCAGAACCCCAAAACCAACCGTCATCGCTGTCCGAAGCTCCAAGAAGAGAACTCCCAAACCGTACTACTAGAGGTATCCCAAAACCCACTTACGAGCCTAATCCCACTAGTAAAGTCAAGTATTCCACGAGTCATTATGTGTCCACTCACCGATTGTCTGAATCAAATAAGTCATTTGTGAATCAATTATCTGCTGTATCTATTCCTAACAGTGTGCAGGAAGCCTTAGCCGATCCAAGGTGGAAAGCAGCTATGGATGAGGATATGAAGTCCTTGAAGAAGAATGAGACTTGGGAGATAGTCGAGCTGCCAGCAGGGAAGAAGCCAATAGGATGCAGATAGATTTATACAGTAAAATATAAAGCGGATGGTTCAATAGAACGGTACAAGGCAAGGCTGGTTGCCAAAGGGTACACTCAAACTTATGGAATTGATTATGACGAAACATTTGTACCTGTGGCAAAGTTCAACACTATTCGAGTTCTGCTGTCACTTGCTGCAAATCTTGACTGGCCGTTGGAGCAATTTGATGTGAAGAATGCATTTTTGCATGGGGAATTGACAGAAGAAGTCAATATGGATCTTCCACCAGGGTCGAACGGACCAGTCCAACACAGCAACAAAGTATGTCGTCTGAAGAAAGCATTGTATGGACTGAAGCAGTCACCTAGAGCCTGGTTTGGGAGATTTACAAAATCAATGAGGACATTCGGATACGATCAGAGTAATTCTGATCATACCCTATTCCTAAAAAGGAAAGAAGGTAAAATTACTGCTCTTATTATTTATATTGATGATATGATAGAAACTGGAGATGATCCTGAGGAGATGAAGGCATTAAAGAACTACTTTGTCACATGTAGCGCCCCGAATTTCTAATATAATAACTTAGAAAATACGTGGCACTAATCCCAGCATCAACTTCAATGTAACAGTACACATAGCCCAAAACACAAATAATTTTATTCCAACTTTATTACAACAATCTTTTTTCAAAAGCAGCGGAAATACAAAACACCTTAAATAAAAAAAAAAACATTCTTTTGCAACACTTCTCTTTACAAAATTACACAAGGCTCTACTACATCTCTTATATTCTCCAAAGCTAACTCAAACGTACAACCCCCAAACTCTAAGCAGCAACCTGCAACACATGAGGCTAGAGATGATCCCTAACCCCCAACACTAAAGGGGTTAGCCATAAATGGTGTGAGTGACAAAAAATAATCAACATAATTTAATTGCAAAACATAAGGTCATCAACAACATGTATTAACCACAATGATAAATGAATAAGGAATAACAAAGATGTAAAACATGAAAACATCATAGAATGAAAACCACAAGTGCATCTAGTCTAAAGGTCAAGTGTAGGAAAACTGGAAAACACATGCATAAAACCAAGTCAAGAAAACACAATTTCTATATGCGGACTCTCTAATGCATACTTGTCGAAGTCTATGCATCCCATTCTACATAGGTTCGGTGCAAGCCCTTAACGTCTCCACTTCATATGGGTTCAATCCCCGCTATGCGACTAATCTTAACACGATGACTACTTCGAGATAAAGATAAACTGTGAGAATTAGCCCATGCTTGATAATTCCGGAGATGGATCTCTCATCTCAGGCATTTTACCTGGATAATTCCGGAGATCATCCCTCATCTAAACATTGACACATCATCACATGAATACCCCATGTGCGTCGCCTCGACTTCGATAATTCCGGAGTTCAATCCCGCATCTCAAGCACCGCTTGGATAATTCCGGAGATATATCTCTCATCTCAGGTAATTTACCTGGATAATTCCGGAGATAAATCCCTCATCTCAAGAAAGTTACTTGGATAATTCAGGAGATCAAATCTCTCATCTAAAGCCGTATTGAGGTGCATAACTCATGTTCCCGTTCATCATATCGCCACTAGTGCCTGTCCTTATTATTTGTGGGTTATTTAATTACTCAACAAAATCTCCTAGAGTCGGTGTACCCTACCGGGATAACTCAAAACTGAATAACTGAATATGCCCCAACGGGCCTCAACAAAATAACTTAACAAATATCTCAACACCGGTATACTAGGGTCACCTACCTCTAGAGACTCAAACTCAAAGGTCTAAACAAATTCCACTAAACAAAAGTGGCTCAACTGAACATCTTAAAACCAAATATTGAACTGAATATCTCAAAATCAAATACTGAACCGAAGATCAATTATAGACTGAATTATCTGAAAAACAATCATTCGAAGTAACACTAAAGTTACCAAGATCCTTCAGTACCAGTCGACTTATACTGTGGTAAGTCGACTGTCCAGAGGACAAATATCCAAAATTCACAAAAATATACTAAGTCATATCAGTCGATCTCAGAGGTCACCAGTCGACTGCATACAGGCTAAGTTGATTGTCCCGAAAGGACTGAACAAATTTTACTAAGAAGGTTCTCAGCAGACCAGTCGACTGACAGAAGTCTAAGTCGACTGTCCCGAATAATTTTCAAAGGTCTGAAGGTACAGCAGTAGAGACGTTCCAGTCGACTGCTTAGTAGGTCAGTCGACTGTCGGCCTACAGTTTTCATATTTTAGGTCTAAATACAAAAATCCAAACTGGAGCTTCTAAAGATTCATTGTTCATAAAAGATAGTTGTTCTCAGGCAAAATAATCATCTCAGGCAAAATAATCAACCTCAAATAAACTCCATTAAGGATACATCACCCAGTCATCCAAATGTCGAAATTTAATTCTCAAGATCCATAATCACTAATCTTTCAATTAGGGTTTCTCAAAACTAATTTCTTTCACAACTATGATCAAAATCTGATTTGTATACTCTAGACCCAGATATTCACCATCCGATCCCAACCATGATCAATTCTTAACATGTTTTCTAACATATAATCTCATAACTCAAGATCTACTCAATATCTACAAGCTCCTCAACATGGTCCAACAATAACAATGGTTTACATACATACCACAATATAAGATCCATATCATTCATATACAAAACAAGCAAACGTTGTCATTCACATAATTCAAAACAAACGATTTCATAACACTCACAAAATCAAACAATAACACAAACAAATGCCACTCACCTTTTGTTTTAGAAGAATCCACGAAAAGTCTTCCTTTTACTAGATCCAAAAATCCTCCTCCCGATCACCAAGAAAATAATATTTTAATAAATCTGGAGTTGTGCAGCGAATGACGGCTGCACACCCTCTTTTATACAGTCTGGGGTTGAAAGGAATTAGGGTTTTGAAGTACTTTTGCAAAATAGTCCTTTTTCCAATTTATTACTTCACATATATAACCTTTCTTAGTCGAAATAAGTTAAATAAATCAAAACTAAATAAAATCCTTTTACCACTAAGTTTTTCAACAACCCAGCACTGTCCAGAGATAAGAAAATCCCGAATTTACACTCAGGGTGGCGATTTTGCACAAAAGCCATCACTTTTGCAATATTTGCAAATACCTCATAAAATATTCATAAAAATCCAGAAAAATCCGAAATAATATATGGTAATACATATTATAGTTTCCAATAAAAATATTTGACTTTTACCTTCCAGAAAAACATTTGCACAAAGATCCAACATAAATTCTATATTTGCAAAAACACCCTTTTTGACTAAATCTTCACCAAATCGATTTTAAATAAATTTCAAATATATTTAAATTCAAATGATGACCATGGAGAACCAAAATATCAGTAAAAATGAATTTTCATAGTTTATTTAAGATCCAAACGTCTTTTTACATAAAAGCCCCTCTCTTTCGAGATATTTGTAAAAATAGTTTCTTTATTCAGAAAAATCCCAAAATTTAGAATACACTCCATAATAAGTATGAGAACTTATTAGAAATAAAAAATTGTATTTTTTACACCAAAATTATTTGCACGTGTTTCGCACGTGTAAAAAGATAAATCTTTTAGAAAATATTTATTAAATTTCCAGTAAATCGTTTTAATTCATCTTCAAATATTTTAAAATAATATTTGAAAATACGGGGTTCTACATCACTCCCTCCTTAGAAGAGTTCTGTCCTCAGAACTACTGCTAATGGAGTCCAAACAAACACATCAAGAAGGAATGAAAACTTATGGATAGAAATATAATTTAAAGAAATACAATCACACAAGGGAATGCATTTCAACAAAAATGTACAACATACAGACAAATCACAATCATGCAAATAATTCAGAAAATCAAACTTTCACTGCGCAACTCTGCCAACTGCCACCGGAAGCCATGCTGCCACAACTACTGAACTCCTGCATTCAACTTTGACCTTCCACATTTGTTCCAAGAATCAGTGGTCACTCCCTCCTTAGAAAGGACATGACTAAGGATAACCACCTCAAGACCTTGCCTGAAAACACCTTAAATTCCACACTAAGACTAATAAGATTTGGGCGACACAATTGCATGCAAGAAAACAGTATTAATAAAACTTTGGTCTTTATTTCATTAATCCAAATAAATCTTGTTACATGAAGAAAATACTCAATCTTCAATTATTCCAAATAGAAGTTTTATTTAATACAAAAGAATGAATTTCCAAGTTCTTGCACACACAAGTCACATTCCTGAGTTATCTGCATCCTCATCAGTCAATGCGGACTCTCGCCCCTTCCTCAGATCTTTTCTTTTCCTTGCATTCTCTTTCTTCAGCTGTGGACAGATTTGTCGAATATGCCCTTCTTGACCACAATGAAAACAAGTTTGCTTCGCCAACTTCGAACATGCTGACCTGTAGTGACCTGCCTCCCTACAGAAATAACAGATCACTTCCCGAGCTGCTGGTGCCTTCTGCACTGGATTGCTGAGCTTGATTTGCTTTGCCAACTTCGGACATGTTGACCTCCTCCTCTTGAGAGACTCGTCCTGCTTAGTGGGATCAGCGTTAATGAACACCTGTCCAATCCTATAATCCCGTTTCTGGTTCCGAATTTGCGCCAAATTAACTGCCATCAGCGCATCCAGAGTCTGATGCACCTTGGCGAATTCAGCCTCAAGGTCAATTCCCGTTCCTCGAGAACTACCAGATCCGTCCTCATTGTTGTCCTCGTTCCTGGGTCGGGATGCAACCATACTGATCACTACAAAACGAGGGTAAGGTTAGAACATCACACACACATTTCACATTCACATCTCATGGCAACACCTCAACCATACTCCAAACCATAACTTAGACCACATGTAGTTGATGTATCCAATCTTAACACAAACCCAAAATTTGGTAAATATGAGTGGAGTAAAATCAACCATACCAGTTCAAATTGCATGAAAACGTATAGTGTAATTCGTATAAATAAAATGTCATAAAAGAAGTATCTCTTTACCATTAGTCTCATTATATATGTAAAATTCTTGAAATATCAATTAGCAATAAGTAAGAGAAATAGTCGAAAGTGAGAATTGTTCGATCAGAAAAACTTGTTAAACACATATTACTTGAATAGAATGGTCATGACAAAGTGAAAATCTCAAAAGGACAAGATTAAGAAAGAATAAAATAAAGACGTACAAAATAATAGTGGTGAAAGAAATTTGTAAGAGTAAGAAGAAACGGAATGAAATACATGCCGAAGCACCAATACAATTGTGAATGAGAAAGTACGTATGTAGTGTAGCAAATTTACACAATAAATATATTATAAAATATATATACCACAGTGTAGGGATTAAACAAAGGTAACATGATATACATAGCAAGTATGTTGAAATATGTAGTACATATATAGGAATTTGTAGGAAGTACATGTAGTATTCAAGAATGTAATGATAATAAATTTTAAGCCAAAATATAAGTAGTGGGTGCACATAGTATACTCGAAAAGTATGAAGTAATAAATTTAATAAGTAGCTTTTAAATAGTGGAAAGAAATTATAACAAAAGCGGTCAACCATAGGTAATAATAAAGGTATCGAATATGAGGTGCAAAACCTAATTAATAATAAAGATTTAAATGTGCAGAAAACATATCATATTTATATGAGTAAAATATTGCAATCAAGTTTAAATGCTCCAAAATAAATAAGACAACACAAAATAATGGAAGAATATTTAGTATCGAAAATCCAGGTATATATAATAAATTGAAAGTAAATATGCAAAGCAAAATTTATAGTATAGCAAAACAATAATGAAAGGAAATAAAAGTAGCAATAATAACTTAACACGTAGAAATTCAAAACTTTAATGTAATATGTAAAAGTAATATCAAAGTATACGAGCAACGGAAAAACTCACGAAAGTAAGATAAATAGGATGTCAAGAAAGAAATGGGTAAGATAGCGAAATAAAATAAGCTTGTGAAATGCTAAGGGATGCACTATTGAATTACAATAAAAGTTTAATGTTTTGCACTAATGAATAGAAATAATATAAACTCGGTTGGGGATATAGAAACAAGAAATAAATTCAGTTGTTGGCAATAGAGAAAACCGAATAAAAATAAGTTAGGTTAATTTCACAAAAGTTATTTGGTAAGAAAACAAATGTAAAACAGTAAGAGTGATAGAATACAAGAGTGAGCACAAAATTGAGGTGCACAAAATATACAAGCGAGCAAATAATTAAAAGATTCTAACGGAAAATAATTAAATTTTATAACTAGGAATAAATAAACAAATGAAAATTTCTTTGGCGAAAATCATATAATCCAGAAATTATATATAGTGGATAAGATAGCAAAACATACCGTATAATAGAAATTATATAAGTCGAAAGGATACTACCTTACATAAATAAATATCGAATACACAAGGCGAACAAAGATGTCAAAAATAGCTAGTAAGAAAATATTTGCTTTATGTAAAAATAATCAATACATTTGCGATAAAGAAATTTCATTCAAGTCTAAGCATACAAACAACCTAAATCTCATTACAGGTCATCATGACCAAACAATCAAATCACACACATCAGATCTCCACCAAGGTACTCACACTTCTAATGTCCACCTAGGTACTCACGCTCTAGTGTCCACACCTAGGTTGGTTTTTCATACTATGTCTATTATTACTATTGAAGCATGCTCTGATACCAATCTGTAGCGCCCCGAATTTCTAATATAATAACTTAGAAAATACGTGGCACTAATCCCAGCATCAACTTCAATGTAACAGTACACATAGCCCAAAACACAAATAATTTTATTCCAACTTTATTACAACAATCTTTTTTCAAAAGCAGCGGAAATACAAAACACCTTAAATAAAAAAAAAAAAAACATTCTTTTGCAACACTTCTCTTTACAAAATTACACAAGGCTCTACTACATCTCTTATATTCTCCAAAGCTAACTCAAACGTACAACCCCCAAACTCTAAGCAGCAACCTGCAACACATGAGGCTAGAGATGATCCCTAACCCCCAACACTAAAGGGGTTAGCCATAAATGGTGTGAGTGACAAAAAATAATCAACATAATTTAATTGCAAAACATAAGGTCATCAACAACATGTATTAACCACAATGATAAATGAATAAGGAATAACAAAGATGTAAAACATGAAAACATCATAGAATGAAAACCACAAGTGCATCTAGTCTAAAGGTCAAGTATAGGAAAACTGGAAAACACATGCATAAAACCAAGTCAAGAAAACACAATTTCTATATGCGGACTCTCTAATGCATACTTGTCGAAGTCTATGCATCCCATTCTACATAGGTTCGGTGCAAGCCCTTAACGTCTCCACTTCATATGGGTTCAATCCCCGCTATGCGACTAATCTTAACACGATGACTACTTCGAGATAAAGATAAACTGTGAGAATTAGCCCATGCTTGATAATTCCGGAGATGGATCTCTCATCTCAGGCATTTTACCTGGATAATTCCGGAGATCATCCCTCATCTAAACATTGACACATCATCACATGAATACCCCATGTGCGTCGCCTCGACTTCGATAATTCCAGAGTTCAATCCCGCATCTCAAGCACCGCTTGGATAATTCCGGAGATATATCTCTCATCTCAGGTAATTTACCTGGATAATTCCGGAGATAAATCCCTCATCTCAAGAAAGTTACTTGGATAATTCAGGAGATCAAATCTCTCATCTAAAGCCGTATTGAGGTGCATAACTCATGTTCCCGTTCATCATATCGCCACTAGTGCCTGTCCTTATTATTTGTGGGTTATTTAATTACTCAACAAAATCTCCTAGAGTCGGTGTACCCTACCGGGATAACTCAAAACTGAATAACTGAATATGCCCCAACGGGCCTCAACAAAATAACTTAACAAATATCTCAACACCGGTATACTAGGGTCACCTACCTCTAGAGACTCAAACTCAAAGGTCTAAACAAATTCCACTAAACAAAAGTGGCTCAACTGAACATCTTAAAACCAAATATTGAACTGAATATCTCAAAATCAAATACTGAACCGAAGATCAATTATAGACTGAATTATCTGAAAAACAATCATTCGAAGTAACACTAAAGTTACCAAGATCCTTCAGTACCAGTCGACTTATACTGTGGTAAGTCGACTGTCCAGAGGACAAATATCCAAAATTCACAAAAATATACTAAGTCATATCAGTCGATCTCAGAGGTCACCAGTCGACTGCATACAGGCTAAGTCGATTGTCCCGAAAGGACTGAACAAATTTTACTAAGAAGGTTCTCAGCAGACCAGTCGACTGACAGAAGTCTAAGTCGACTGTCCCGAATAATTTTCAAAGGTCTGAAGGTACAACAGTAGAGACGTACCAGTCGACTGCTTAGTAGGTCAGTCGACTGTCGGCCTACAGTTTTCATATTTTAGGTCTAAATACAAAAATCCAAACTGGAGCTTCTAAAGATTCATTGTTCATAAAAGATAGTTGTTCTCAGGCAAAATAATCATCTCAGGCAAAATAATCAACCTCAAATAAACTCCATTAAGGATACATCACCCAGTCATCCAAATGTCGAAATTTAATTCTCAAGATCCATAATCACTAATCTTTCAATTAGGGTTTCTCAAAACTAATTTCTTTCACAACTATGATCAAAATCTGATTTGTATACTCTAGACCCAGATATTCACCATCCGATCCCAACCATGATCAATTCTTAACATGTTTTCTAACATATAATCTCATAACTCAAGATCTACTCAATATCCACAAGCTCCTCAACATGGTCCAACAATAACAATGGTTTACATACATACCACAATATAAGATCCATATCATTCATATACAAAACAAGCAAACGTTGTCATTCACATAATTCAAAACAAACGATTTCATAACACTCACAAAATCAAACAATAACACAAACAAATGCCACTCACCTTTTGTTTTAGAAGAATCAACGAAAAGTCTTCCTTTTACTAGATCCAAAAATCCTCCTCCCGATCACCAAGAAAATAATATTTTAATAAATCTGGAGTTGTGCAGCGAATGACGGCTGCACACCCTCTTTTATACAGTCTGGGGTTGAAAGGAATTAGGGTTTTGAAGTACTTTTGCAAAATAGTCCTTTTTCCAATTTATTACTTCACATATATAACCTTTCTTAGTCGAAATAAGTTAAATAAATCAAAACTAAATAAAATCCTTTTACCACTAAGTTTTCCAACAATCCAGCACTGTCCAGAGATAAGAAAATCCCGGATTTACACTCAGGGTGGCGATTTTGCACAAAAGCCCTCACTTTTGCAATATTTGCAAATACCTCATAAAATATTCATAAAAATCCAGAAAAATCCGAAATAATATATGGTAATACATATTATAGTTTCCAATAAAAATATTTGACTTTTACCTTCCAGAAAAACATTTGCACAAAGATCCAACATAAATTCTATATTTGCAAAAACACCCTTTTTGACTAAATCTTCACCAAATCGATTTTAAATAAATTTCAAATATATTTAAATTCAAATGATGACCATGGAGAACCAAAATATCAGTAAAAATGAATTTTCATAGTTTATTTAAGATCCAAACGTCTTTTTACATAAAAGCCCCTCTCTTTCGAGATATTTGTAAAAATAGTTTCTTTATTCAGAAAAATCCCAAAATTTAGAATACACTCCATAATAAGTATGAGAACTTATTAGAAATAAAAAATTGTATTTTTTACACCAAAATTATTTGCACGTGTTTCGCACGTGTAAAAGATAAATCTTTTAGAAAATATTTATTAAATTTCCAGTAAATCATTTTAATTCATCTTCAAATATTTTAAAATAATATTTGAAAATACGGGGTTCTACATCACAAGTGTTCGAAATGAAAGATCTTGGTCCTTTGAGATACTTCCTTGGGATTGAAGTTTCTCGCTCAAGAAAGGGGATATTTATTTCTCAAAGAAAATATGCTCTGGATTTATTGAAGAAAACTGGAATGTCCGCTTGTCAACCGATTAGTACACCATTGGAAGAAGAACTGAAACTATGCAACGAAGCAAATCAAGTGCCTTGTGATAAGGAAAGATATCAGAGATTGGTTGGATGACTAATGTATCTTGCACATACACGGCCAGATTTGTCATATGCTTTAAGTGTGGTGAGTCAGTTTATGCATGCACCTCGGGAACAACATATGGACACGGTAATGAGAATTCTGAGATACATTAAGTCAGCCCCAGGAAAAGGAGTCTTATTTGCGAAACATGGTCACTTGAAGGTTGAGGCATATACTGATGCTGATTGGACAGGATCTACAATCGATAGGCGCTCCACTTCATGATATTTCACCTTTGTTGGAGAAAATTTAGTTACATGGTGGAGCAAGAAGAAAAATGTTGTTGCACGCTCTAGTGCAGAGGCTGAGTATCGCGGAGTAGCTTTAAGTATAACAGAAGCTTTATGGCTAAAACTCCTGTTACAGGACTTGGGCTATGGTCCAAAGGAACCTATGAAGGTGTATTGTGACAGCCAAGCGGCGTGTGATATTGCGGCTAATCCAGTTCAGCATGATAGGACGAAACATGTAGAGGTGGACAGATTCTTCATCAAAGAAAAATTAGATGAAAAAGTTATTGAGATATCCAAAGTGAAGTCAGGAGATCAACTTGCAGACATCCTAACCAAGGCCGTTTCGACTCGGCTCTTCTTGAAATTTGTTGACAAGTTGGGCATGCTCGATATCTATGTAACGCCCCGAATCCCAATTTACTGAATTCGAGATGTTCTTCAGGATCTTTTCGCTTTCTTCACATACAATTTTACAAGGAAATTTAAAACTTTTCTTTTACATCAAGGTTTACAACATGTTACATTTAAATTTACACAGCGGAAGCAAAATATACAATATTTACATAAATGAACAATAACATAATGAACTCTTTGTGCATCCATTCCTCTTATATGTACTTATCCTGCATAAAACACTGTGGGTACGTCAGTTTATTCAACCGACGATAATTATACATGGCCATCCTCTCTATGCCAGAAACAATATAATGAATCTCATTTCTTACAAATCACAAACTTGTTCAACATAAGCATGCAAAATAAGGGGGAACTTTTGATGATGTCGTGTCGTGATAGTGCACTTAAATCCTTAATGCAATTTACTTAATTAATCATGACACTAATGCACACTTGTTCGAATTCTATGCATCCCATACTACATAGGTTCGAGTGCAAGCCCCCTTAAACGATCTTCATTTTTGTAGGGTTCAATCCCCTGCCATGACTTATTCTACTTCTGTAATTCCAATGAGTATCCTAGATGAATCTATGAGTACAAGCATGTATCCTGGCCCCTGGAGTAGAATTTCGCGCCATGTCTTGACTCGTCAAGCATGCATTCTGCGACAATTCAGCCTCCTCCCTGAACACACTCCTCTTGCAGTCACCAAAACATCCCACAAGCGTGACTAGAGTCCGATCATTACTGAGTTGTGCCCGCGCCATGTCTTGACTCGTCAAGCATGCATTCTGCGGCTCACACACCCGCACCGTACCCTAGCTCTCATACTCATGTTTTTCTCTCATCTTCATCACCTCCACACTATGTATTAATTTAATTAGAATCATGAATGAAAATCAATCTCTAGAGTTAGCCTCTCCATCATCCGGACTTATCATTTCATTTCACTTGACCAACCTGGTCTAATTCTCAATATCATTTCATTCACTGCCGAGGAGACTTAGCTACTCTTCCGTTCAATTTCACATTCACAATATCCAACTGAGCATCATCAGCTCATCATTCATTTTTGAGTCTCACAGACTTTTCTCATCATGATTTCACATTTCATAATTTCATTTAATCTTCCATTTCTCATCTATGATTCATTTACACCATTCACGCAACCACAAGCAGAATCCATTAACTTTAATTATACAGTTCACAATTACCAACAACGAAATAACATGAATTCAAATATGTCAAAGTCCTTTCTGTACAGTCGACTTGGAAGAACACCAGTCGACTTATACAGTCATATACAGGGTTATCACAGGCTCGCGATAGTCGACTGTGTACACTACCAGTCGCCTGTCCCGCAACTTTCAAGTTCACAATATTAGTCACACAACAGTCGACTGTTCACACCTCAGTCGTCTGTCTTAGCAGTTTTATCAGCATAATTCTATGTCCAGATCAGTCGACTTGCTACACGCAATCGGTCGACTGGACAGATCTAATTTCAATAGATCATTTACAGTTCTTACGTGCATTTCATCATGATGTCAACTAACAGTACACAAAAGTTCATGTTTCACAGACAAGGTCTCTTATCATTCAGTAACACTACGATATGGATCATCAAATTACTACCATGTCCTTTCCGTTAAGGAAAAATACTTTAAACATGCATTCACATATGCCCATAATGTCTTAAAACAATAAAGATGCAAATCCCAAGTCATCAAACTGGGTCCACACGATGAAAATATATCAGTTTATGAAACTACCCAACAGTCACAGTCAGATTTGAGGTACCAGTCGACTTAACACACTATCAGTCGACTGCTTCGACAATTCCAAAATTATTAATTACCATGAGCTCTTTTATTCATTTACCTTCCCTCCAGCATATGTGTCATAGGGAAACCATGCAATTAGTATTCATACCATCATGTTCATTTATACACACGTTTATCATTGTAATCATGCGAATTAATGTCTCGTACCAGTCGACTGGCTCACATGGCAGCCGACTGTACCGACAGCCTCGTTTCAATATTAATAGCAAGTTCAAGCAATTTCTACTGCATTTAAATCACTTTTGTAACATGGTATCCAACATGATAATTATAGTATTACTCCTACGTTAGAAGTCCTGAGAAACACCCACCTTTTATGAAGAAAAATAACGAAATCCCGCAAGGTCCTTCAATATAGCGCAGCACTTCTTGTTCCTTTGCTCCACTCCGACTCCTCAGCAATGCTGCTTGCCTCCACAGGAAACTCCCACACAACTCTCAGATACTCTCACAATCTCAGGAATTTAAGTGTAAAAGAGATAGGGAAAGTAGGGGGGTATTTATACTAGAAGACCAATAAGATGAAGGGTTGAGATCTATTAGGGAGTTGGAGGATTAAGGGCTGAGATTGATTTGGGGGTTACAAAAACTACCCACAACTCAGGGTAACTACCCATGATCTAGCTCACTCTCTCCCAAAACCGGCCAAAGAGTTGTGCCTAATACACGTGTACATTGAGTGCACGTGTACACACAACCACACCCTACAAATAGCATATTTAATACCCGGGATAGAGCAAAAAATGTTACATTACAAGTTGTGGAAAAAAATAATAAGAGGGTTTACAATCCATGGGCTTAAAACCAAATTGGGCCAAAATAAATTTTATTAAAAGAAAAATAGACAAATTAACATTGGGCTTTAAAGCAAGTAATTTATAGGGAAAAATATAATTTATACATCATGGAGTAATAGCCACGTGCTACACAAGCATACTAAAAAGAATTAATCTTTATATATTAAGAAAATCGGGGTATTACACCACTCCCTCCTTAGAATAGTTCCGTCCCGGAACTACAGCCAAGAGCGAGAAAAGAAGACACAACAACAAGAGATACAAAAACACAAAATACAAAAATACAAACAATAAGACAATCAAGCAAAAAGCTCAGGATAGTCCTTCAACATCTTCTCCTCAGATTCCCAAGTAGCCTCTTCAACCAAGTGGTTTCTCCAGACTACCTTGACCATCGGTATCGTCTTATTCCTCAAGACCTTCTCCCTACGGTCAGCAATCTCAACAGGAGTCTCGATGTAATTCAGGTCTAACTGCAAACCTTCCGGCACTTCAGGCAAATGATGACTCGGATCTGGAATGTAACCTCTCAACATAGACACATGAAAGACATTGTGCAGCTGAGACAACTCTTCCGGTAATTCAAGCCGGTAAGCAGTTTTCCCGATCCTTTTCAATATCTTATATGGGCCTATAAATCTCGGGGCTAACTTCCCGCCCTTGCCAAACCGAACCACACCTTTGCTGGGTGATACCTTCAGAAAGACGAAGTCACCAACCTCAAACTCAAGATCCCTCCTCCGGTTGTCTGCATAGCTTTTCTGCCTGCTCTGAGCTTCCACCAACCTTTTCCTGATCAGATCAATCTTCTCAGAAGTCAGCTGTACAAGCTCAGGACCAAACAACTGACGCTCCCCAACCTCATACCCACACACAGGAGTCCTGCACTTCCTGCCATACAAAGCTTCATACGGCGCCATCCCGATGCTAGCCTGAAAACTGTTGTTGTAGGCAAACTCCACCAAAGGTAAATGCCTTTCCCAACTGCCTCCGAAGTCTAGTATACAACACCGAAGCATATCCTCAAGAATACGGTTGACTCTCTCGGTCTGCCCATCGGTCTGTGGATGAAAAGCAGTGCTGAAATCCGTCTTGGTACCCAAAGCTGCCTGAAGACTCCTCCAGAAATGCGAAGTAAACCGCGCATCTCGATCAGACACAATAGTCGAAGGAACGCCATGAAGTCGGACAATCTCACCAACATACAACTCAGCCAACTTGTCCATCGAAGCAGTGAGTTTCATCGCCAAAAAGTGAGCGGACTTGGTAAGTCGATCGACTATAACCCAAATAGCATTATTGCCTTTAGAACTCTTAGGCAATCCCGTGATGAAATCCATACTGATGTTATCCCACTTCCATTCCGGAATAGGTAACGGCTGTAATAGACCTCCGGGTCTCTGATTTTCAGCTTTGACTTGCTGACAAACCTCACATCTCGCGACAAATTCGGCCACATCCCGCTTCAAACCTGACCACCAGAAATGCTGCTTGATGTCTTTGTACATCTTAGTACTCCCAGGATGTACTGACAAAAGAGTAGCGTGCGCCTCCTGAAGAATACTCTCTTTCAGGTCTGCCTGATCTGGAACACACAGCCTATCTCCGAACCACAGCACTCCATCCCTGGTCTGAAATCCGGGCAACCTGCCAGCACTAACCTGCTCCTTCATCTCCAAAATATCCGCATCAACTTCCTGACTTGCAATGATCCTTGCATTCAGAGTAGGCTGAAGCTTCAACTGAGACAAAGATGCTCCCAATCCTTACAAGACAACCTCAATACCTGCTCGATCCAACTCCTCAATCAGATGCCTCTGAGTTGTAATCAAACTGGCCAAACTGCTCTTGCGACTAAGTGCATCAGCAACAACATTAGCCTTTCCAGGATGATACTTGATCTCAGGTCGCATATCCTCAAGCACTTCCAGCCATCTCCGCTGTCTTAGATTGAGATCCCTCTGCTGGTAGATATACTTCAAGCTCTTGTGATCCGTGTACATGTTCAACTTCTCACCATACACGTAGTGCCTCCATTGCTTCAGAGCAAAGATAATCGCAGCCAGCTCTAGATCATGAGTCGGATAATTTTTCTCATGTGGTCGTAGTTGCCTAGACCCATAAGCGATTACTTTACCCTCTTGCATTAAGACACAACCAAGCCCCCGATGTGAAGCATCGCTATAGACATCATACTCAACTCCTGCTCTAGGCAAAGCCAAAATAGGTGCAGTAGTCAGTCTATCCTTCAACTCCTGAAAACTCGCCTCACATTGCTCGGTCCACTTGAAGCTCACATTCTTCTTGGTCAACTCGGTAAGCGGCACAGCTATCTGAGCATAACCTTGAATGAATCTTCGATAATATCCAGTCATCCCAAGGAAACTTCTGACTTCCTTCACTGTAGTAGGCCTAGCCCAATCTCTCACTGCCTCTATCTTCTGAGGGTCAGTTGCCACTCCCTCCTTAGAAAGGATGTGACCTAGGAATGCCACTTCAGATTTCCAGAAATCACACTTGGATAACTTGGCATACAACCCCTGCTCTTCCAACTTCTGCAAAACTGCTGCCAGATGCTCGGTGTGCTCCGCCTCAGATTTGGAGTACACGAGAATATCGTCGATAAACACCATGACGAAAGAATCAATAAACGGCCTCAGAACTCTATTCATCAAGTCCATGAAGATTGCGGGTGCATTCGTCACTCCGAATGGCATAACTAAGAATTCGTAATGCCCATGCCGAGTTCTAAATGCAGTTTTATGCACATCTTCAGCTTTCACTCGCACTTGGTGATATCCTGATCGAAGATCTATTTTGGAGAATACAGCTGCTCCTTGTAGACGATCGAACAAGTCATCAATTCGAGGAATCGGATACTTATTCTGAACAGTGACCTTATTCAGCTCTCGGTAATCGATACACATCCTCATCGATCCATCCTTCTTCTTTACCAAAAGCACTGGTGCTCCCCAAGGTGACGCACTAGGTTGAATAAAGCCTTTTCCCAACAGTTCCTCAATCTGCCGTTTCACCTCATCCTGTTCCACTGGAGCCATCCTATACGGTGCCTTAGAAATGGGTGCACTTCCCGGTTGAACAGTGATGCTGAACTCTACATCACGATGCGGAGGTAACCCAGGAAAATCTTCCAAGAACACAGTCGGATAGTCCCGAACCACAGGAATCCCTTGCAATTCCACAGGAGTCTCTTCCTTGCGGATAGTTGCCACCAGCTTAGAACACTTCAACTTCCCTTGGAAAGTGACTTCAGGTCCACCTGGAGCCTTCACTGTGACGGTCTTGGCCTTGCAGTCGATGCTTGCACTGTACACCGACATCCAATCAATGCCAATGATAACATCGACTCCCAAGATAGTCAGCTCGATCAGATCAATGCCAAAGATTCGATCCCCAATCACTATCTCGCAATCAGCATAGTACCGATCAGTGGTCAAAGTTTCCCCTGATGGCGTAGCTACTGCTAAGATCTTGCCTGGGAAAATCTTCGGTTCGACTCCCAACACTTTAGCAAACCTTGG
Organism: Hemerocallis citrina; assembly: GCA_017893485.1. NCBI lineage: Eukaryota > Viridiplantae > Streptophyta > Magnoliopsida > Asparagales > Asphodelaceae > Hemerocallis > Hemerocallis citrina. Next base: position 230,869,735 of record CM030367.1, read on the forward strand.
AGACACAAAAGTATGAGAGGATCCAGTATCAAACAACACCACAGCTTCCTTTCCATTAATATAGAGTTCTCCTGTTACATAACGTACATCATTACATAACAGTTTTACACTATGATCGGGAAGAAGAAAAGAAATCACACTAAACATCAGCCCTCGTACCAGAGATAACCTGATCCGCCTCCTCAGCATCAGCTTCTGTCAAAGCAAATACTCGCCCTGACTGGTACGGCCTCTTCCCAGTCTGCTGTATTGGCACATTGTGATTGCCAGCCCGTGGTTTGAGACACCGAGATTGGTAATGTCCCACTTCACCACAGTTAAAGCAAGTGACTGCAGAAGGTCTCCCTGCATCGTTTCCAGGTCTCCCAGCTACACTGACGGCATTCGCCCCTGTCGGTTTGAACTTCTGTGTAGATGGTTGCCCCTTGAAACTCCCCGATGGCGCGGGCCTCTTCCCAGGCTGCCAGTTGCTCCTCTGGTGCTGAGCAACATGGAACTGCCCCATATCCGCCTCCGTTGCTGCCGCCCTCTTCACCAGCTTATCGAATCTCCTGATACCAAGGGGTATCATACGAGACCTCAAGCTCGGCCTCAGACCATGCTCGAACTTGCGAGCCTTCTTCGCCTCATCCATCACCAGTTCTGGAGCATACCTGGAGAGCTGAGTGAACTTGGTCTCATACTCCCTTACTGACATGCTGCCTTGCTGAAGTGATAGAAACTCCATGGCCTTTTTCTCCTGGACGTCGGAGGGGAAATAATGGCTGCGGAATTCTTCCAAAAATTCCTCCCAGCCAAGCAACAAGCCGCCCATAGTCCTCTTCATCGACTGCCACCAAACAGCCGCATCCTTCTCCAACTGCAAAGTCGCCAACTTGACCTTGCTGCCCTCCGGTGTTTCCAACACCTCGAAGATTGTCTCCACTTGCCGAATCCAGTTATCTGCCGCATCCGGGTCGGACTTTCCCTCGAACACTGGTGGTTTCATTCTCTTGAACGATTCCACTAGCTTGATTGCCTCGGGTACTGGATTCACCGGCCCCCTTCCTTGGTTTGCAGCCACTGCATTCAGCGTCTGGTAAACCCTTGCAAATTCGGCATCCAGGTCCAAACCTTCACCATTCCTGGCTCCCCTTCTCGCCATATTCTGATGCAAAAGATCCATTAAATTCGAAGTATAAAACAAGAATTTAAACCAACTTTCATTTCATTGAATTTCAAAGTTTATACATTCGAATTAAAACATTTCTTAACATCAGAATAGAAGAAAAGAAACCAAGACAATCTAATCTCTACGGGTCCTCTTCGCTGCTCGAAGTTCATCCCTCAGTTCATCCACCTCATCCTTCAGCACATCAGTCAGGTTCTTTTTCTTCTCAAGTTCCCAAATCCGATGGCTAAGAACAGAATAGTCAGCATTCCGCTTCTCCAACTGAGCCTCCAAAACTCCAACTCTATACTTCAAGGTATCCACTTGCCTCTGCAGAGAAGCTACAGCATTACCCAGAGCTGGTCCCTTTTCTTCATCGGAAGAAGAAGAATCATCAGGTGAGTTCGGTGGTGGGGTGATCTCTCGAGATTCAGGGTACTCTTCATCATCAAAATCAGCTTGCCCAGGGTGATACTCGTCCTCAGAATCAGCCTGTCCAGGATGGTACTCTTCCTCAATAATGTGCCAGTCGTCGCCTCCAGCAGGGTCGAAGTGATCAGCCATCTTAGAATAGAGAGGAAGAAGCATAAATCATAGAGCAACACAAATGTAAGTTACTTACATTTAAATCTCCAAATCCAAACACACACTCTAATGTCCACATCTAGGGTGTCGTTCCTTATAAATTTGTACGAGTGTGAAAGCATAGAAAGCGTGGCTCTGATACCACTCTGTAACGCCCCGAATCCCAATTTACTGAATTCGAGATGTTCTTCAGGATCTTTTCGCTTTCTTCACATACAATTTTACAAGGAAATTTAAAACTTTTCTTTTACATCAAGGTTTACAACATGTTACATTTAAATTTACACAGCGGAAGCAAAATATACAATATTTACATAAATGAACAATAACATAATGAACTCTTTGTGCATCCATTCCTCTTATATGTACTTATCCTGCATAAAACACTGTGGGTACGTCAGTTTATTCAACCGACGATAATTATACATGGCCATCCTCTCTATGCCAGAAACAGTATAATGAATCTCATTTCTTACAAATCACAAACTTGTTCAACATAAGCATGCAAAATAAGGGGGAACTTTTGATGATGTCGTGTCGTGATAGTGCACTTAAATCCTTAATGCAATTTACTTAATTAATCATGACACTAATGCACACTTGTTCGAATTCTATGCATCCCATACTACATAGGTTCGAGTGCAAGCCCCCTTAAACGATCTTCATTTTTGTAGGGTTCAATCCTCCGCCATGACTTATTCTACTTCTGTAATTCCAATGAGTATCCTAGATGAATCTATGAGTACAAGCATGTATCCTGGCCCCTGGAGTAGAATTTCGCGCCATGTCTTGACTCGTCAAGCATGCATTCTGCGACAATTCAGCCTCCTCCCTGAACACACTCCTCTTGCAGTCACCAAAACATCCCACAAGCGTGACTAGAGTCCGATCATTACTGAGTTGTGCCCGCGCCATGTCTTGACTCGTCAAGCATGCATTCTGCGGCTCACACACCCGCACCGTACCCTAGCTCTCATACTCATGTTTTTCTCTCATCTTCATCACCTCCACACTATGTATTAATTTAATTAGAATCATGAATGAAAATCAATCTCTAGAGTTAGCCTCTCCATCATCCGGACTTATCATTTCATTTCACTTGACCAACCTGGTCTAATTCTCAATATCATTTCATTCACTGCCGGGGAGACTTAGCTACTCTTCCGTTCAATTTCACATTCACAATATCCAACTGAGCATCATCAGCTCATCATTCATTTTTGAGTCTCACAGACTTTTCTCATCATGATTTCACATTTCATAATTTCATTTAATCTTCCATTTCTCATCTATGATTCATTTACACCATTCATGCAACCACAAGCAGAATCCATTAACTTTAATTATACAGTTCACAATTACCAACAACGAAATAACATGAATTCAAATATGTCAAAGTCCTTTCTGTATAGTCGACTTGGAAGAACACCAGTCGACTTATACAGTCATATACAGGGTTATCACAGGCTCGCGATAGTCGACTGTGTACACTACCAGTCGCCTGTCCCGCAACTTTCAAGTTCACAATATTAGTCACACAACAGTCGACTGTTCACACCTCAGTCGTCTGTCTTAGCAGTTTTATCAGCATAATTCTATGTCCAGATCAGTCGACTTGCTACACGCAATCGGTCGACTGGACAGATCTAATTTCAATAGATCATTTACAGTTCTTACGTGCATTTCATCATGATGTCAACTAACAGTACACAAAAGTTCATGTTTCACAGACAAGGTCTCTTATCATTCAGTAACACTACGACATGGATCATCAAATTACTACCATGTCCTTTCCGTTAAGGAAAAATACTTTAAACATGCATTCACATATGCCCATAATGTCTTAAAACAATAAAGATGCAAATCCCAAGTCATCAAACTGGGTCCACACGATGAAAATATATCAGTTTATGAAACTACCCAACAGTCACAGTCAGATTTGAGGTACCAGTCGACTTAACACACTATCAGTCGACTGCTTCGACAATTCCAAAATTATTAATTACCATGAGCTCTTTTATTCATTTACCTTCCCTCCAGCATATGTGTCATAGGGAAACCATGCAATTAGTATTCATACCATCATGTTCATTTATACACACGTTTATCATTGCAATCATGCGAATTAATGTCTCGTACCAGTCGACTGGCTCACATGGCAGCCGACTGTACCGACAGCCTCGTTTCAATATTAATAGCAAGTTCAAGCAATTTCTACTGCATTTAAATCACTTTTGTAACATGGTATCCAACATGATAATTATAGTATTACTTCTACGTTAGAAGTCCTGAGAAACACCCACCTTTTATGAAGAAAAATAACGAAATCCCGCAAGGTCCTTCAATATAGCGCAGCACTTCTTGTTCCTTTGCTCCACTCCGACTCCTCAGCAATGCTGCTTGCCTCCACAGGAAACTCCCACACAACTCTCAGATACTCTCACAATCTCAGGAATTTAAGTGTAAAAGAGATAGGGAAAGTAGGGGGGGTATTTATACTAGAAGACCAATAAGATGAAGGGTTGAGATCTATTAGGGAGTTGGAGGATTAAGGGCTGAGATTGATTTGGGGGTTACAAAAACTACCCACAACTCAGGGTAACTACCCATGATCTAGCTCACTCTCTCCCAAAACCGGCCAAAGAGTTGTGCCTAATACACGTGTACATTGAGTGCACGTGTACACACAACCACACCCTACAAATAGCATATTTAATACCCGGGATAGAGCAAAAAATGTTACATTACAAGTTGTGGAAAAAAATAATAAGAGGGTTTACAATCCATGGGCTTAAAACCAAATTGGGCCAAAATAAATTTTATTAAAAGAAAAATAGACAAATTAACATTGGGCTTTAAAGCAAGTAATTTATAGGGAAAAATATAATTTATACATCATGGAGTAATAGCCACGTGCTACACAAGCATACTAAAAAGAATTAATCTTTATATATTAAGAAAATCGGGGTATTACAATCTATGTACCAACTTGAGGGGGAGTGTTGAAATATAGTAATTGTATATTCTGTTTCCTAATATAGGAAACAGATTCCCCAAATCTCTCATCTTCCCAATCTTCTCTCAATTTCTTTTCTTCTTCTCCAAGAATGTAATCCTTATATATAGATGTATACAGTAAAGAATAAACAACTACAAGAATAATAAAAATTATTTTTCCCAAAATTATTTTCTTCAAGTAAGAGGTAATGTAAGTGATTATATGTTTGTTTTTGTTTATTCACTGATTTACACTACTATCTCCAATGTGTACTCCCAGAGATTACTGAGATGTCAATTAGGCATGTATGTCATGTCGACACTGCAATTAATCTAGATATAGGTTACCTGAAGATCAACTTTTATTCTTCGTTTTGATGGTAATTGTGTTCACTACTTCTTATAATTCTCATGAAAAAATATTTTTGTTATGTTCTTGAGCTTTTCATTTATTTTGAGCAATATTTCGTAATTATTTTAGCAATCTTTCTTCAATTAGAATTGTTGTTTTAGTTTTTATATCCTTTTTCGGGTAATATTTAATTTGTTTGTGTTTGAGTAATTTTCTTCTTTTTTTCGATAATATGGTCAAGTTTTGAAATTTAGGATCATATGCAAACCTAATAATGTAAGGTTTCAGATTAAATGCAAGGGGATCGTCAAGTGTCAAATTGGAACGAATTGGCTTGCATATGAGGGCTTTTTCTTCTAATTGATATATGTTTTCATTTGAACTTTTACATTTTAAGTAATATTAACATTAAATTTTCAATTACAGAGAATGATGGATTGTAGATGATGGTAAAAAGCATGAAAGTTGAATAGTTTGGTCAATTTTATCATCATTGTATTTTATTATTTTTATTTTCTTAGGGTAAAAGTGAACAAATGAGTGAATATATAAGAAAGCTAAGGACTTCAATCAAATGGTTGATGAAATGAGAAGATGAAAATTTGATGAAGCAAGAGAAGCTTCAAAATATGTTGGAATCAGAAAGGAAACAACATAGAGATAGTGGTATTTGCTCTACATTTTTTTTGGGTTGAAAAGTTTTGATGAATTATAGTACTGTATGTGTGTTTTATAGTTTGATCATTTTATATAGACACAACTAAGGAGTAATATAGAAAAGTTGGAGGCAAATATTGAGGAACTTCGCAGACAATATGAGTATTTAAAAACAAGCTTTAGAATTGAGGAATCTTACAAGATTGTAAGTCTCTTTCTTAGCATTTTAAATTTCGGTAATTATTCGACTATTTTTTTATTTTATTTTAATTGAATAAATAAATAAAATGATGTTGGTTGATTTAAAGGTGTGAATTAGTTAATTTGTAGGTTCATCATTTTTTCACTATATTGTGAATGAAATAAACTAAGAGGTATTTTTAAATTTTTAAGTAATATATAATTTTATGAGTCTCTCAAAATTATTTTTGTCTGTGCAATTTGCACAGGGTAACACTAGTTTCTAATATTATAATGGAAGAGTTGTTATTTGTAGACAAACCGTGATTTGTATGTATTCAACCTCAATTAAATCTACACCACATAATTAGAAGCATGTATTTGTATGCATTCTACCTCAACTAAATCTACACCACACAATTACATTAAATCTAATCCTAAACTAACTAAATCTATCAATTAAATTTACACCACACAATTAGATCTAATCCTAACAAAACTAATTCTAAACCACACATCCTAATCTCACCCCAACCTAATTAAACTCTAATTAATTATTTAAATAAATAAAAAAACTATCCTGCTTTCCATCTCTCCCGAAACTCTTCTCTCTCAAAACAAAAACAAAAAAACTCAGATTGATCGCACCTCTTATCTATCTATATTTTTTTAGACGTACATCGCACGTACATTATACTAGTAATAAGTTAAGGAAAAGGTTATAATTGAAAATATTGGTTTCACAACTCGATTAGATGTCGCGCATTTCCGTCTATGATATCTCTCTTTAGAAGGTTGTCACTTCGTATTCTATTATTTGCTCGCTGCTCCTTCGGCGGTTGTTTGATAGTGTATTAGCGAGTGTGCAATAAGCAAATGCTCATACATGAATCAAAATGGATATGGTGAGACCATATATAGCTTCCACCTTACAAATGAGATAGATAATGTATGGAATGGAAAGCCCATCCATGTTTATTTTATGACAGCAACAAATTGAGTTTCATCCACTAAGTGTAGATGCAACATCTATTAATTACTTTCATTAATTAATAATTAAGTGTTTTTTATTGAGTTTTTTAAAATGTGTTTTCTTGTCAGTATTAATATATGGCTTAGAGAGCATTCCTAACCACGTTAGCTATTTTTGCTAACTAAAATAGCCAAAATAGATAACAAATGGATAATTTGGCTAGCGAAAAAAGTATCAACTCCAACCATGTTATGTATTTTGAATAACCATTAATAATTTAAAATCGAAAATTAAATAAAATAAAAATATAAAATAATTGCCCGTAAAAAAGCCCAATACAAAATAAAATGTCGCGTTTCAGCCCGCGATTCCGCAATTTTCGCGATTGATTTTGCAATTTTAGCGATTGATTTTGCAATTTTCGCAATTGATTTCGCAATTTTTTCGATTGATTTCACAATTTTCACGATTGATTTCCGCGATTTCGCAATTTTGTAGTTTTGGGAAAAAGTTTAGCGAGCGGTACATACTCGCCAGATATGGCAAGTGAATATTAGAAATCTATTTTGGCTAGTGATTTGGTTAGTCCCGTTGGAACATATTTTTGTCTTTATATTAGCTATTTTGGATAAAATTGAAAGATGGCTAGCATGGTTGGAGATGGTCTTATGAAGCCAAATCATAGCTTCTTTAAATTGGTTTATTGATCTAAAATTAGCTACCAATTTCAGTAGTTTGGTAGACATAAATTTGTTGTCATTTAACATGTATATCATTCAAATTTCGAGCTAATTTGGTAGACATGCTCATCAATTCATCCCAGCATAGTCAATTTTTCGAGGATCCCCCCTACGTTATTATCTAGTTACTACCTTTCTTTAGAAGTTAGAACTAGTTTCTTGACTATTATAACAAGATAGGTATAATTGTGCCACAATATGTATTGTAAATAAATATGTGCACTCATTCACTTAAACGGGGAAGTCTTTTTTGTCTTCCCACGCTCTTTCTTCTAAGAGAATGATACACATACATTGGTTTTTACCCCCAAATATATATTGAATTTGTATTTTATCTCTCACTAAAAGACAAATGAAAAAGCTCAATAACTACTAAAAAACAAGCCAACTTTTATTTTAGATAAAAACCACTGTATGTGTAACATTTCTCTTCTTGTATAAGTAACATTTCTCTTCTTCGGAACCTTCATTTTCAATTGGCCAAAAAAATTGTCTTATTAGCATGGTTGCTTCTCCACTAGCAATGAAACTTCTAAAACCTCTCTTAAAGCATCCACTATCCTTTGCTATAATTGCAAAAAAAAACATTTTCTGATAAAAAAAAATTACCGCTCTCGTTTTCTTTAAATGCATATTTAGCAATAGGAATGCACGATACACATCTAAATTTAGTAATTTGATTTAGTGATCTCTAAATATAGATGATGGAAGAAGATTTTCCGTCTACAGTTATTTTTAATTTTTTAATAAGATGGACGGCAGATGAAGATTCGTCCACCAACTTTTTTCAGAATAATTTTAAAAAAAATTTACCAAAATGCCATCTAAAAAATTACCAAAATGTAATTTTTAAAACCAAAAAATTAAAAATAAAAAAAGGAAATTGCTCGGACGGAAGAAGATATTCCGTCCAACAACTTTCTTTAAAAAAATTAATATATTGTCATTCGATAATTACGAAAATATCATTTAATCAATTTAAAAAATTGAAATAAAAAAAACAAAATGATGAAGAAAATCCGTCCGATCTCTATTTTAAATTTTTTTTTATAAAAAAAAAATGTCGCGCCGCATTAATTTTTTTAACAAATACATGAATTGGGTTCGGACGGGCGAAGATCCTCTGTCTAATTATTTTTCAATTTTTTTTATAAAATCAAATGGAAGAAGATATTCCGGCGCAACAACTTTTTATATTAAAAAAACAAAGGGATAAACGGGTGAAGATATTCTATCTTGAATTTTAAATTTCTTTTTCAATTGTCAAAATTTGACACCAACAACTGCAGCGCTCCTTTTCATTTTCATTTGCTAATTGTTAAATATGCATATTTCAGATGTAATGATAGTAGATACCCTTAGAGCATCCACAGTCATGATATGTAAAATATGCATCTATACATATTTTCGAATAACATTTCGCTATTTTGCTGCAGTAGGAAGAATACAAAATATAAACAGATGAACATGATGTTCCGTTCGTGAGACTATTATTATTATTATTTTGGAATTTTTTGAATTTTTAAAGTTTTTTTAAATATTTTTTATATGGTGGGACCCACATGAAACGAAACATGATGTTTCGTCCCACTATAGAATCCAAATTAAACAATTTTAATTATAAGTGATTAGTTAACCAATCTTAATTAATTAACTAATTATTTAATTAAAAATTAACTAAAATACTAATTAACTAACTAATTAATTAAACTAATTTTTTTTTTTTTGCAAATCCGGAATTCCACCGGACGAAACATCCAAAAAATAATAATATTACGTCCGATGATTTTTTAAAAAATTTAAAATTGCAGACGAAACATGAATAATATCTATATTGCTATATCCATATGCATATCTGTCTATTCACTGTAGCAGAAGACAAAAAATGTATATTTGTCTAACGAATAAAAAGCATTTTTTTGAAAAAAATGCAAAAATTTCATTTTAAGCTTAATTGCCTAGTAATATATGTAGATACGTACACTGTATGTGCTAAATCGTTCAGTATTAGCAAACGTGCACATCAATAATCCCAACTCCCTCTCATTACTATCCTATTAAATGTGCCCATAAATCTCTCATCGTCCTCGTTTCTACCAAACCTTCAAAATGATATCACACCATCTCACTTCCCCAGTTCAAACCCTAAAGTCCAAAGATGGGGTACCCTCTTAAATGAACCTCTCCTTGGATTAAGTGCAGTTCAGAGTTCAGGCACAGAGCCATTCCTACTAAATGACAAGCCAACTCATATAGAGTATGTTAGAGCATCCACAGTGGTGTTTCTCATTTGGTCAAAAATGGCTGCAACAGTAATAGCAAATAGGATCGATTGCTGCAGTGGTCATTTGCTATATTGTTCGCCAAAAATTGAGTGGGACGGTATATCATATACAGTCTCAACTTTAAAAATTAAATTAAAAAAAATTAATTCCTTATTAACTATTAAACTATATTAATTAAATAAAATAATAATAACTAAACCTAATTAAACAACTACCTAAACTTAATTAACTTCCTAAACCCACTCACTTTTTCATCCGGATTTCATGGACGGGGAATCATTCCATGGACGGGGAATCATTCCCCGTCCCACCATTTAGATTTTTTTTTTCTAATCGACCAATCATGGTCGTTCGTTTTAAAATAAATAAATAAATAAATAAAGGTGAACGACGGGATATGATATCCCGTCTGACCCTTTTTTTTAAAAATAAAATAAAATAAAATTTACCAGACGGTATAAGATACCCGTCTGTTGATAATAAAATATATTAAAATTTGAGAAACGGGGAATCATTTCCCGTCCTTTATAATTTGAGAATTCTCATTTCGTTTCTCAAATTTGAGAAACAAATTTGAAACGTTTGCTAAAAAATGGCAAAATGAAAAACCATTGCAGCGCTTCGTTTTCTAAAAAATGGCAAATTGGCAATTTTAGAAAACCACTGTGGATGCTCTTACAGTGTACCATTTTGACTACTAGTATTATACACGTGCGTTGCACGTGGGGAAAATGGGAAGGGGGAATGAAAAGGGAAAAAAATCTAGTATTATAGACGTGTGTTGCACGTGGAGAAACTGGGAAGGGGAATGAAAAGGACAAAAAAAAAACTACCAACACGTGCGCTGCACGTGTTGACAAAATGACACACATTTACAAATGACACTAAGCCCTTCTCCCATTATAATATTAGAGATAAATCTCTAATCTCTAATATTATAATAGGAGTAGTTCTTAGTGTCATTTGTAAATATTTCGTCAATCTATCAATTGGTGTAATATATGTGCATAACTATTATAAAGAAGGTCCTAGGTTCAAATCAAGACGACGACGTCTAAATTTTTATTTTAAAAAATTATATTTATTAAAACGTACATCGCGCGTGTAAACTACTAGTAATAATAATGACTGAATAACACCACCTAATTTTCATAGTTGTTTCTCAGTTTTGTATCCAAGATGAGGCAAGCGTTTGGAGTGAGCCAAGGCAATGTGCCAGGGTACTACCGTGGTGGCAGTCTGAGGTCAGTGGAGAAGAAGCTGAAGATGGGGGAGTTGGTTCTGAGGTTTGTGACACTAGGGCTTGGAGTTGTTGCAGTTGCACTGGTTGCTTCTGATTCTCAAGTGAGGGTCATCTTCTCAGTTGAGAAGAAGGCCAAGTTTACTGACATGAAGTCTTTAGTGTGAGTATTATGTACCCTTTTTTTTCTGAAAATTTGTGTGGGTTTTTTTTTTTTTTTTTTTGTTGAGGGGGGGGGGGGGGGGGGGGGGGGGGGGGGGGTATAGTTAATTAAGTTGTTGATTATGGGTTTGTTGTTGTTGTTGTAGGTTTTTGGTGATTGCTAATGGGATGGCAGCAGGGTACAGTTTGATTCAGGGGATGAGGTGTGTCGTGAGCATGGTGAAGGGCAGTGTTCTTTTTAGCAAGGGTTTGGCTTGGGCTATTTTCTCTTGTGATCAGGTATAAAACCTTATGAAAGAGGAAGGTTGTTCTTAATTTCTGTGTGAATTTCTTATACAGTGTGTGTGTGTTTTGATGTGTGACTCATTTGGAGCTTGGTGTATATTAAGAGCCTAAGAACATACTAACCCAATTTTGTCCTTCATTTTGAGTAAATTTACTTTTTATTTGTTTCATTCATAATTTCCCCCTCTTTTGTCTTCCATCATGCCCAGCTATAAAATGTTACACTGTCTTGTATTTTTATTCGTAATAGGCAACTTTTTGAAAATATTTGCGATTGTGGGCGTTTCGAAACTATTAGCGGTCGTGGGCTACTTTGTGTCACGTCAGCCGTGGCCGCTATTCTCATTAGCGATATCTTCATTTTGAAAGTCGCTAATGGGAATAGTTGCCTCTGTTTAAAAATATTTGAATTTTTCTTATTTGTTGTCGTTATTCCTATTAGCGACCAAAGCATATATAAAGTCGCTAATGGGATTAACGACTTTTAATGAACTGTATTCTAATACTTAGCAAAATCTAGAGAGTTTATGCTCTCTAAAAAAATAACAATCAATTTATTTTTGAAACCAAGGTCGCTATTGAGATCTGAATAGCGACCTTAGTTGTACAACGCTATTCGAAATAGAGGTATTTATTGTACTAAGGTCGTTATTCTGAATATAGGCCTTAGTTGTGTGACTATTTAACAAATTTTACAAATAACAAGGAGATTGAGTTTCTTGCCGAGGTTGCTATTGCGAATAACGACCGAAGTATACCAAGTTCATTATTTCTAATAGCGACCTCGTTTTTTTTTTTTAAAAAATCTCAAAAGAGCAAAAGCTCTCTAGATTTTGCTAAGTGCTCAATACATTCATTTGAGGTCATATATATTAAGGTTGCTAGTGGAAATAGCGACAACAAACAATTTTTTTAAAATATTGTAAAATGCAGATCGTTATTCCCATTAGCGACTTCAAAATGAAGATATCTCTAATAAGAGAGAGCGGCTGCTGCTGATGTGGCATAAAGTAGTCCGGCTAATAGTTTCAAAATTGCCCCACAATCACAAATATTTTCAAAAAGTTGCCTATTACGGCAAAAAATTCCAATGTCTTGAGGGCCATATTTGGACTTTTAGTAGATAGCTTCAATTATATTTAAGTTATCAAGCCTTCAAAACAAAGAACAACATTTTTTTAAACGAAATAGGGTGACATAATGTTTTGCCATCTTTGAGTGAAGAAAAGAAGAAGCACTTTTAACAAATCTTTGACTCTCTGAGCTCGGCCACATGAATCATTTTCCTCCGGTCTCCATTCAGCCTTATTAACGAATTGTCTCCCATACCAAATTAACAACCTGTCATCTCAATCGTAAACAATACACCTCTAGTTTTTTGCTCCAACAACTACATAAATCTATAATTACGGCTTAATTCTTCAGATTAGTGCCATTATCCAGTGCTTTTGGATCTATCATGTTTTTCACCCATCTCATGAGCTTAATTTGAAAGTTTATTAAGTAAATGCTGTCAGTATGTATTTTCGGTGCTAATCAATCTGTTAATAGACTTAAGCTTGTAGATTGTTAGATTGACACTAGTAATAGAATTTGGGATAATCTTTTCTGGAACTTTCTCAGTAATTTGCTGACTCCATTTTAATGATAGAAATGATGGCTGTGTCCCCCACACTGTTATCTTCATTGAAGTGCATGATAAGTCCAGCTCAATCGGCCAAACCTGAACTCATATTGAGGTCTCTTGAACTGTTCATTCTGATTGAATAAGACCGATATTTATTATGCTTCCCATGTTTGAGCAGGAGAGTTTTAACAAAAGAGAATGTATGGTTTGAAATTTCGCCGTACTGCCCCACTTTTTGAAAATATTTGGCGCTCTGCCCCACTTCCGGAAATAATTAGTGGTCTACCCCTGTTTAGGACGCGTCAGCATAAACCATTATTTGTAATAACAGCATAGGTTAGTTACGTGCCGTTAAATCCAATAACGGCATCTATACTTAAAAAACTGTCATGCTGTTATTTGGAGTAACGGCATAGGTTATTTTGTTTTTCGACAGCTTGTTTAGAGAAAAAATTGCAAGTGTGAAAAACCTTATAACAGATGCCGTTGTTTCAAATAACAACATTCTCAATACTGATGCCGTTATTTGGAATAACGATATCAGTTATAAATTTTTTTTATAAAAAAGTAACTTATTATTCATTCTCTCTGACGAATAAGTTTAAAAAAAAAAAAAATTATAACTGATGCCGTTATTTGGAATAATGGCATCAGTTATAATTTTTTTTTTTTTTAAAACTTATTATTCATTCTCCTTGTTTCCAAACACGGCAAGAGTTCATTTATATATAACTGATGCTGTTATCTCCAATAATGGCATCAGTCATTCGAATGCCGTTATTCAGGATAACGGCATTATTTATAAGTTTTTTTCTCACTTAGAATTTTTTAAAGTTAAAAGATTCACACTTGTAAGAGAAATATACTGATGCCGTTATTCCAAATAACGGCATGAAAAAAAAATGTAAAATAGATGCCGTTATTGGATATAACGGCACATAAATAATCTATGCCGTTATTTCCAATAACGTTTTATGCTGACGTGTCCTAAACATGGGCAAATCGCCAATTGTTTTCGGAAGTGGGGCAGAGCGCCAAATATTTTCAAAAAGTGGGGCAGTACGGGCAAAATTTTCCAAAATTTTAAAGTGTATAATTAAAACCAAACAGATAGAAAATTAGTCCAAAACGGAAGCTAAAATCAACATCTATTCTAGACTACCTTGCGAACTAAATTCCTGTGTTACAGTTCATCATTTACTTATAATTTAGCAATTGTATACCTACTCCTTTCTAATCTCTACTCCCTCATCTCTTCAGGTCATGGCGTACCTGACATTGGCTGCAGTTGCAGCAGCCGCACAGTCAGCAATGATCAGTAAGATCGGCCAGCCAGAGCTCCAATGGATGAAGGTATGCGATCTCTACGGCAAGTTCTGCACTCAAGTTGGAGAAGGTATAGCGAGTGCTGTGGTAGTAAGTCTTAGTATGGTCACACTCGCTTGTGTCTCTGCCTTCAACCTCTTTCGCTTGTATGGCAGCAACAAAGGGAACAACAACGACAGTTGGTAAATCAAGAAACAGTATTGACAGAGAACCTTTTAGCAAATAGATATCGGTTCTCCTTCTGGTCTCATGTCTTTGTGCTGGGTATATGGTTCTATTGTACTAAGTTGTCTTACATGCTTAAGTTTGAAACCAAATGTAACACTATTTTCTGTTAATTTTCATCTTGGTTAATTAGTTTTTATGAGTATTCATGAGATCAGTGATCTAATTTGAGAAGTATAGTGGATTTATAAGGATTTTATTTCGAATAATGATGAGTTGGATAGTTATACAGGCGCCAACAGCGTTCAGGGGAAAAAGAACAAAAAAAAACAACAACAAGAGAATACATTATCCTCGAAGAAATTTCAACTTATACTATTATAATGAATCCATTTAATTGCTCAAATACTGGAGTATTTATGGCTACTCACCAAAAAAAGGAGAGGTAAATTGCTGATAAACACCCCCCCAAAGTTTCAGCTACTTTGTGTCTGTACATACCTTGATTTTATTTTTTGCTCTTATGTGCTCTAAACTTTAAATTTTGTTGCATAGCATCATTCAAGCCGGTTACTTTAGGGAATTTATCCACATTTAACACTTCAATCTATACCCTACTTTTCCTTTGTATAGATTAATAATAATAATATCCGATATTGAGATATAAATACAATTTTTGCGATCACTTTTAAATATTTTTGTAACCTTGTCAGAGATTGGGTTGTGAGGATTCCTGGAACGGGGCATATTGATGAAGTATGGTGTTGTTGCAGGTAGTACTGTTGATTCCTGTGTTACTGAAGGTGCTACTGGTGAATGGAAGAGATGGATTTGGGGAAGAAGAGAAGATAAGAAGAAGATAAGAAGAAGATAAGATAAGATTAGAGAGGAGAGTAGAAGATTTTTATTGATTGATTCCCTCAGGATTACAGCTCATGTATAAATAGAGAATCAAGAACCTGTGCAACACACACAGTATTCCTCTCTTAGCTCCTCCCGCTCACTTACAATTCAAATAAGGTGCGCTAAGCGCGTACCAGTACTCCTATCGACTCTAACACCTGACTCACTACTCTGTTCTTGACTCTAATCCATGTCTCCCCTATCTCCGGTGGTTGTGTTCTCCCCTGAGTTCCATGATCACCGATGATCAGTATTGACTCCCTAACAACTCCCCTTCCCTTACAACGAGCTTGTCCCAAGCTCGAAATTGGGAAATTGGACACGCAGATCATCAATATCCACCCATGACGCGTTCTCTGCAGCTGAATTCTTCCACTTAATCAGCAGTTTGATGCCGACTCTGTTGTTCTTCTTGAATATTCGACGACCTAACACTTGCTCTGGCTCATCTTCATCATTTGCGGGAATCCACCATTGAGGTAGATCAACTTCGACTTCAGGGAGGTGGGTTCCGTGACAAGGTTTGAGCTTCGAAACGTGGAAGACGGGGTGAATGGATGCTTGCAAGGGCAGTTCCAACCTGTATGCCACAATGCCGATCTTCTCTAACACACGGTAAGGACCAAAGAACTTGGGAGTTAACTTCTGCGCGTTGGCTCCTCTTACTGATGATTGTTTATGTTGGATAATGGCTCGATTCTGGTTCAGATTATTTTGGAGTATCTGCAGCAAATGAAAGTTACAGTATATCAGTCGACTGAATTGGAGGATCAGGCGACTGTCCAGAGAAGTTTCAAAGGCTTGGGATACAGCAGCAGCAGTCGACTGCCCTGAACAAGACCAGTCGACTGGTAATTGGACCAGTCGACTGTCGGCGGGTTTTGGATCCAGAATAGGCCCAATTCGAAAAGGCCCAATAGTTTCCCTATAAATACACTTGTTAGGGTTTTGTAATTAGAGACGAAAATTAGAAACCTCTTTTCGGATTTTGCAGCCGTCATCTCTTGTAAACTTTGTTTTGCCTATCGTTGATTATAGCAAGAAGAAACCCCAACCGCCCCTTGTGGATGTAGGCATCGTTTTGCCGAACCACGTAAATCTTGTGTTCTTGTGTTGCTTGCTTTTTTGTGTTTTCTCGCTGTTTCTCTCGTTTGATTGTTGGTTTGATTTGTATTCCGCACAACAAGTGGTATCAGAGCTGTTGGTTCGACCTAGAGGGAGATGGCGGGTGATGCAGATGCAACCAAGGATGTTGTGGGATCAAGTTCTTCTAGAACAACGATTCACAACGCAAAATTTGAAGTTGAAAAATTTGATGGGACAAACAATTTCGGGATGTGGCAATGTGAGGTGTTGGATGTTCTTGTTCAACAAGAACAAGATGTTGCTTTGGAAGTAGAAAAACCAAAGGATATGTCCGAAGCAGATTGGAAGAAGTTGAATCGAGTTGCGTGTGGGACTATTCGGCTCTTTATTGCGAAGACTCAGAAGTACGATTTGATGAGGGATACCATTGCTGCGGTGTTGTGGAAGAAGCTCGAAGACAAATACATGAGGAAAAGTTTGGAGAATCGGCTGTATTTGAAGAAGAGACTTTTTCGCTTCACCTATACGGAAGGTATGTCTATGAATGCTCATGTTGAATCATTTAATAAATTATTGGCTGATTTGTTAAATTTGGATGAGCAAATTAAGGATGAAGATAAAGCCCTAATTCTGTTGAATTCATTACCTGAAAGTTATGATCATTTAGCAACTACTTTATTATATGGAAAAGATACTGTGAAATATGAAGATGTTGCAAATGCTCTGTTGAATAATGAAACTAGGAGAAGGGATAAAATGGTTGATAGAGAAACTTCTGAAGCTTTGATTGTAAGGGGCAGGACTGAGACCAGATCTGAGTCCAAATCTGGGAAAAAGGGAAACAAATCTCGTTCCAAATCGAGAGGAGTTTCGAAGGACAGGAAAATACCGGCCAAAGATGAATGTGCTTTCTGTCATGAAAGGGGGCATTGGAAAAAGGATTGTCCAAAGCTACGAAATAAGGGAAATTCGACTGCAAATGTGACTGTTGATAATTTAGAAAGTGGCGAGGATTTTTCTTTTGCACTTGCTTCTAGTCCCTCACTTTATCAAGAAGTATGGTTTCTTGATACAGCAGCCTCCTATCATATGTCTTGGAAAAAGGAGTGGTTTACTTCTTTGGAGTATATGGATGGTGGTGTAGTTTTGATGGGAAATGATGCGCCTTGTAAGAAGGTAGGAATCGGGAAGATTGAATTGCTAATGCACGATGGTCTTATTAGGGAGCTTTCAGATGTATGGTATGTTCCAGATTTGAAAAAGAATCTGATTTCACTAGGTGCTTTGGAGGCCAGTGGATTGAAATTTGCTAGTGAAGGTGGCATTCTGAAGGTGACTAGCGGATCACTCGTGGTGATGAAAGGGAAAAGAAAGAGGAACTTGTTTTTCTTGCAGGGAAAAACATATTTGGGTGAGGCTGTCAGTGTAACTGAAAGGCCTAAACAGGTTGTTCCCGACTCTACTAGGTTGTGGCATATGCGACTCGGGCATGCAGGAGAAAAGGCCTTGCAGGGGCTTGTGAAGTAAGGGTTGCTTAAAGATGCTAAAGGGTGCAAGTTGGAATTTTGTGAACATTGTGTTTTGGGTAAGCAAACTAGGGTGAAATTTGGTACAGCTGTACATCAGACAAAGGGTATCCTCGATTATGTGCACACAGATGTTTGGGGCCCTACTCAAACACCTTCTATGAGTGGTAGACACTGGTTTGTTACTTTTGTTGATGATTACTCCAGACGAGTTTGGGCATATACCATGAAGCACAAGGATGAAGTTTTGACATTGTTCACAAGTTGGAAGAAGAAAGTTGAAAATCAGATTGGTAGGAAGATTAAGGTTCTGAGGTCAGATAATGGAGGGGAATATAAGAATGATCCGTTTCTGAAATTGTGTGAAGATGAAGGGATCCAGAGGCACTTCACAGTTAGGAAGACTCCACAGCAAAATGGGGTTGCAGAAAGGATGAACAGAACCTTACTTGAGAAGGTGAGATGTATGCTAGCACAGTCTGGATTGAAGAAGACATTTTGGGCAGAAACTGTTATATATGCAAGCCACATTGTCAACCGTTTACCATCAGCAGCACTTGAAGGCAAGACGCCTATTGAGGTATGAAGTGGTAAACCTGCATCTGATTATAGTTTTTTGCATATATTTGGTTGTCCTGCTTATTTTCATGTAACTGAAACTAAACTTGATGCAAGAGCCAAAAAGGCTATATTTGTTGGTTTTAGTACTGGTGTCAAAGGTTACAGGTTGTGGTGTCCAGAACAGAAGAAGTTAGTAATCAGCAGAGATGTGACTTTTGATGAGACCAGCATGATTAGCTCGGGACAGTCGACTGGTGGTATAGGACAGTCGACTGGTGAGCAGCAGAAGAGTGGGACAGTTCTCCAACAGGTGAGTAGCAGAATCTCGGGACAGTCGACTGGTGTACAGGAGCAGTCGACTGGTGGTCTAGAACAGCAGAAGAGCGGGAGCTCGGGACAGTCGACTGTTGGCAATAACCAGTCGACTGGTGGGAGAGTTCTCCAACAGGTGGAGTTAGAAAAATTGTCAGTTGAAAATCCTGTTCCTGTCCAAGATGAAGATGATGTGGTTAATACTGAGAATGATGAAGAAGTTCCTATCCAGCAGGTAGAATCAATTGCAGTAAGAAGGCAAAGAAGAGATATCAAACGACCGTCTCGTTTTACAGATACAGTTGCATTTGCTCTTCCCATTGTGGATGATGAAGTTCCCTCCAACTTCAAAGAAGCTACTAGAAGTTCAGAAAATACAGATTGAAAAGTTGCTATGGATGAAGAGATGAACTCTCTTCATAAGAATAAGACTTGGGATCTAGTGCAACTACCAAAGGGGAAGAAAACAATTGGTTGCAAGTGGGTGTATACGAAGAAAGAGGGTCCAAAAGGCAGTGTTCGGTTCAAGGCTAGACTAGTTGCAAAGGGGTATGCTCAACAGGAAGGTATTGACTATAATGAAGTGTTTCTCTCGTTTGATTGTTGGTTTGATTTGTATTCCGCACAACAGTTTATAGGGCTGAATTTTAAGCAAAACCAGATCCCCAACAGCGAATTCCCTCTCCGTTCTTCTCTTGTCCGCGAAGAGCTTCATCCTATGTTGTGCAACCTTCAAGTTGTCTCGCAGCAGCTGCAAGACTTCATCACGCGAGAGCATTCCGTCTTCTACTTCTTGCACCGCAGCCGTACCTGGCACATAACATAGCAAGGTCGGGGGTGTTCTCCCATAAACTCCTTGATAGGGGGTGACGCTGGTGGAGACGTGCCAATTGGTATTGTACCAGAACTCCGCCCATCCCAAGAATCTACTCCATTCACGCTGCTTTTGACCACACAAACAGCGTAAGTAGAGCTCCAAAGCCTTGTTTACTATTTTCGTCTGTCCGTCACTCTGTGGGTGGTAAGCCGTGGAGTGTCGGAGTTTGCACTGTTGTAGAGTGAAGAATTCCTTCCAAAATTTGCTCATGAATATAGGATCCCTGTCGCTTACGATGCTTCGCGGCATCCCATGGAGCTTGTACACATGATCGACGAAAATTTGCACAATTGCCTCCACCGTGTACGGGTGAGCAATCCCAACAAAGTGTGCATACTTAGTGAGGCGATTGACCACTACCATGACAGCATTCTTCCCTCTGCTTTTGGGTAATCCTTCGACGAAATCCATGGAGATATCTTCCCACACTCTCTCTGGAATTGGGAGTGGGTGGAGCAAACCCGCAGGTAGGATAGTTTCAGCTTTGTTTTTCTGGCAAATGAGACATTCTCTAATTTTCAGCTTCACATATTTCGTGATTCCCTCCCATATGAAAGATCTCTTGATCCTATGAAGTGTCTTATGATACCCAGCGTGTCCCCCCGTAGTCGATGAGTGCATGTCGTGAAAGATCAAGTGCCGCACCTCCGCCTTCCGGCTGATGAGAATTCTCCCCCTATAGTACCACAGTCCTCCCACTACCCAGTAGAGTTGCGGATCCAAGTCCCCGCGGCTGCACTTCTCCTCCAGCTGTCGATAGTAATCATCTTGCACAACCAATTGCTTGATTTGCTCAATTCACTGTGGAATCACCACGGATATTTCAAAGCAGGCTTCAGAGTGTTCGGATTTCCTTGAAAGGCCATCGGCAACAGGATTTTGAGTCCCCCTTTTGTATTCTACAGTAAAGGAGAGCCCAAGCAATTTCCATAGCCACTTCTCTTGTATTTCTTTGTTGATCTTTTGTTCCAAGATGTGCTTAATGCTCTGTTGGTCGGTTCTTATCACGAATTCATTCCCTAACAGATAGTGTCGCCATTGTTTGATAGCTTGTAAAATAGCCAATACTTCTTTTTCATATGTGGAGAGCGACAAATTCCTTCCCTTTAGTGCCTTACTCAAATATGTGATAGGGTGGTGGTCTTGCATGAGAACAGCACCGATGCCATCCTTAGACGCATCTGTCTCGACGACGAAGGATTTGGAAAAATCGGGAGCCTGTAAGACGGGGGTGGTTGTGAGAGCCTTTTTGAGATGTTTGAATGCCTCTGAAGCTTCCGGGGACCATTTGAATGCATTTTTTCGCAGTAGCTGAGTGAGGGGTGAGGCGATGCTTCCGTAGTCCTTCACGAACCTTCTGTAGTACCCAGTGAGCCCTATGAACCCTCTCAACTCCTTAATAGTTTTGGGTTCGGGCCATTCTTCTATCGCTTGTATTTTGCGATCATCCACGGCGATTCCGGCGGCGCTGATGGTGTGCCCCAAATATTCGATGGAGGTTCGGCCAAAGCTGCATTTGCTGGGCTTCGTGAGAAGATGGTTTTGCTTCAATACGGTGAGTACCTTCTCCAAATGTGCTAGATGCTCCTCCCAAGAAGCGCTGTAGATTAGTATGTCGTCGAAGAAAACCAACACAAACTTCCTGAGATACTTTGCGAATATGTTGTTCATCAATTGTTGGAAGGTCGACGGTGCGTTGGTGAGCCCAAAGGGCATTACCACAAATTCGAAATGCCCGTGGTGGGTTCGAAATGCAGTTTTTGGGATGTCGGGGCTGTGAACTCTGATTTGGTGATAGCCCGACCTCAAATCAATCTTGGAGAAGAATCGTGCTCCATTCAATTCGTCCAACAGCTCGTCAATGAGGGGAATGGGAAATTTGGCCTTGACGGTTTCACTATTGAGAGCCCTGTAGTCGACGCACATCCTCCAACTGCCGTCCGATTTCTTGATCAAAATTACTGGGGAAGAATAGGGGCTGCGACTGGGACGAATGAATCCAGCTTCTAACATTTCTCTAACTTGTTTCTCAATTTCTGCCTTGTAAGAGTGGGGGTGTTTGTAAGGTCTCAAGCATACGGGTTTGAGTCCTTCAAGGAGGGGAATCTGATGGTCGATCTGTCGATGTGGGGGTAATCGCATTTCTTCTTTGAATACTTCAGGAAATCGACTAAGAGTGTCTTGAATGTCGGCTGGGTATGAAGGCACTTGGTTCTCAATCTCTTCAGCAAGGCCTTGGACTTGTAGGAGATACGCTTGACAAACGTAGTTCTTCATTCCTGTAAGCTGTGAAGCTTCCATCATTTGGAGTTGAGGATTCACTATTCCCTTCAATTTCTTCATTTTCCCTTCGACCTTGAAGGCCATGGTCATCTCGCCAAAATCCATCGTGACCGGTCCTAAAGTGCGAAGCCAGTGGGCTCCTAGGACCATTTGCGAGGCCCCAATGGCAATAACAGCAGCTCTGCCTGTAGAGGAACTCCTTGGACTGTAAAGGAGGCGTGCTCCACCTTCCCTTCACTTTGCATCACCTGGCCATTGGCAACTGTGACATTGTATCTGAGTTCTTTGTTCACTGGCAATTGTGCGATCGCAGCGGTGTGGGGGTCGAGGTAGTTATGGGTGGAGCCCGTGTCGATGAGGATGTTCACTTCTCGACTGTTGATAGTTCCCTTCACCCTTATGGTTTGTGGGTATGTCTGAGTTCCGATTAAGGCATGTAGGGAAATTTCTGGATGTTGCAGGATGGTGTGCGACGGAGTAGGGGGAGGGTAGTTTTGAGATGCAAGGGAAGGTGGTGAGGAGGTGGAGTGTGGAGTGAGCTGAGTTGTTGCTAACAATTGTTCTTCAGCCACTACGGGACTAAGGGAGTCTTCATCACCAAGGTCTTCTCCTTCTAAACACTCCAAGTAGTAAAATTTCTGGGTCTTGCAAATGTGACCAGCGGTATATTTGTCGTCACAATTGAAACACAGGCCTCGCGCCCTTCGTTCCCTCATCTCCTGTAGGTTAAGTCTTCGGGGCACAAAGTGGGGGTAGGGGGGTTTGGAGCCAGGGACGTTATGTGCAGCTGCGGTTGGTGAAGTGTGTACGGTTGGTTTGGGGTTGAACGGTGCTCGATAGCTCTTCTTCAAACAGGCCAATTTCTCTTCGAACCCTTTTGCGAGGCCCATGGCTTCATTCACATTCTTCGGCCGCTGTGACTTAACATCCCATCTAATTTCGTCTCGCAACCCACTGATGAACGTGCTCAAGTAGTGTTTCTCCGTCCAATCCACTACGAAGTTGGAAAGGCGATCGAATTCTTGGATGTACAGCTCGAGGTCTCCCTTTTGTTGTAACTTAGATAGCATACCGCTGTAATCTTGAAACTCCGTGGATCCGAACCTTGTGAGTAACTCCTGTAGAAACTGGGGCCAAGAAATATCTGGCATCTGTGGCTTAATGTGGCGGCGGAACCATTGTGCAACTCTTCCCCTCAAATTGAGCGACACATATTTGAGCTTTTGTGTCTCTGGTACTTCATAGAATTCCAAGAACTGCTCTACGCCGCAAATCCACTCCGTCGGATCCCCTTCTTCGAAGGTGGGGAACTCCACCTTGAATGGCGTTCGGAAGAAACCCCCTGGGTCAGGAACGAATGGAGGGGGGTTGGGATTGAGGTACTGAGGATGGATGGGGTCCCGATGGGAATGGAGTGGTGGTGTTGTCTGATGCGGGTTGTGGGTAATAGGGGGAGTCGGCAGCAGTGGTGGGTTTGGTGGATTTGGGATTCGATGCAACCCTTGTTGAATCATCGATAGCATGGCATCCAATCGAACATTCATCCTATTCTCCATCGCGACGAATCTTTCATTGATTCCCTCTGCTATTGCTTCAACTCTCTCTGATTGATAGTTGCTCCTCAGTTGGATTTCCGCCATTTGACTCTTCAGATTGGCTACTTCTCCCTCCAATGGTGCTATCCCTTCATCTCGTCCATCGCCTTAACCTGGCTCTGATACCAAGTTGTCAGAGATTGGGTTGTGAGGATTCCTGGAACGGGGCATATTGATGAAGTATGGTGTTGTTGCAGGTAGTACTGTAGATTCCTGTGTTGCTGAAGGTGCTACTGGTGAATGGAAGAGATGGATTTGGGGAAGAGAAGAAGATAAGAAGAAGATAAGAAGAAGATAAGATAAGATTAGAGAGGAGAGTAGAAGATTTTTATTGATTGATTCCCTCAGGATTACAGCTCATGTATAAATAGAGAATCAAGAACCTGTGCAACACACACAGTATTCCTCTCTTAGCTCCTCTCGCTCACTTACAATTCAAATAAGGTGCGCTAAGCGCGTACCAGTACTCCTACCTGACTCACTACTCTGTTCTTGACTCTAATCCATGTCTCCCCTATATGCCGGTGGTTGTGTTCTCCCCTGAGTTCCATGATCATCGATGATCAGTATTGACTCCCTAACAAACCTCTATTGCTCATATTTGTATAATTTTTTTAAATTGTATTTAATAAAATTCTTGATTGTTCTACTTTATTTTTTGTTGTATTTATTTTCATTTCTTTTGCATCGTGTGTTGTTCTTTTCTCTCATGATTCATTTTGCATTGATTCAGCTTTTTATTCTCATTTATTTGATTTACAATTTGTCTTTGATATCGTCTATTGTTTAAACCTATTTCATGCCCTATTTGTCTCTTATTGGATTATTTTCTTCTTATTGGATACTACCCAGTTCACCCAAACTCATATTGTCTCTATATAAACACCCTAATTGAACCCTAATCCTAATTACCAAACCCTAATATCCTATCTCTCTCTCTCATCCTCCTAGCCGTCACCCTCGTCTATCCCCCGACCTCACCTCCCGACCGTCTTCCCCTATCCTCGCCACCGTCATCTACTTTCGACGCCGGAGACCACCGCACCCCCCCTGTCCTTTTCCCTCTTCGCTTCCGTCGACTTCTCTGTGGTCGACAACACCCCAGGCTGAGCCCTTTGCTCCCATCATCTTGTTCGAGCACAGCCGCGACACCCCCAGCCCCAGGCCGCCGCGCCACCGTCTTCCCTGGTGGTTTCTGCCGCCGACCTTGTTGTTGTTGGCTGTTGTCTCTTTGGGTGTGCGTGCTCGTGCGTCCCGTGCACGTGTTTCGGCTATGGATTCTCGGCTTTCGTTCGTTGTGTTAGTTGTTCGCGATCCGTTCCCATTATTCTGTTCTTCGTTTCCGTCGTGTTCATAACAAGCAAGTAGCTTGTATGTGTTCTTTTTGTATACAAGTTAATACCGTAAGTGGTCTTGTATGAAAATGTGTGTGCTCTCATGATGATCCATATTTGTTAGTTAAACTGTTGACATCATCTCTTGATCATGAGTAGTTATAATAGTTGACACCCGTTGCATGAAAATAATTAGATTAGATTACACTTTGACTGTATGTTGTTTGTCGCACACCGTATGTTGTAGATGACTGTTACATAGATGTTTGTTGCATGTATGATCTCATTATAGACCATTTATTCACATGTCATGCTGATTTGAGTAACCCACATATACCATGCTTTGTATGACATCTAGATTGGACAGTTTGTAGTTAAGTTGTTTGATAAAATGCATAAAAAACTTTTGTTTTGGTGTTGCCCTATTTTGTACAGTAATTTCGATCCTGTTAACATCAGTAAAATAAATAAGTTTTGTGAACATGATTCATTGCCTTTGTTTTCTAGTTTTCAGAACTTTCAACGGATCTGAATTCCAATTTTGATAAATGAGTTATTGCTGTTTTACTACAGTCGTATCGTATATTCCAGATTCCGAACTGTATGTATTCTGTATAGAATTTTGTTTTAAAACTGATATTAAAAGTAGAATTTGAACTCTATATTTTACTGAGTATGTTTAGATGTGATTGGGATCAATCCATAATTTTTATGGAATTAATTAATGACTTTTATATCTCCTCTCATGCTTTCGAAACCAATCGAAATATTTCCAAACTGCATGTTGTTTAGTAAAGAAGTATGTTTTCAACTTGATTCTATTCATTTTTATAAAAACTTTGTAAATATGAACTGTAGCCTGATTTTTTTATTTTATCATCCCTTTGACACATCTGGATTTCGAATTATATTTTGTGAATTATCTCAATGTTGGTACTGCTATGTCTGAACTTTCATAATTGAAATTTTGTTGCATTACTCTGTTTTTCTAATTTTGTTGATCATACTATCTGTAATATAATTTCATGATATTTAATATTTTAAAACTAGATATGTTAGGGAATTTTTCAGATTTTTCTCAGATTTAATTATGATGATTTTAAACTCTTTTCATGCTTATAAATAAGATTTTGCATTTTTTGGCTGAACACGATTTCTATATTATATGTTGTTTTCAACCATCTTTCTGTGGCTGATATGTGACTTATATATATGTGCTGGAATCGACAGAGAGTCTAGTTTCTAGATTTTATGACGGATCTTGGTTTGCTATTTTGTAGCAACGGAAATCTCAGATTTGGTACAGTAGTGTCTTGCTGTCTAGAACTGAAAGTTTCGTTGTTTTGACTATTATGAGTTGTTTTTATCTACCGTTGTAAGTACTACTTCATTTTAGACCTATCATTTGTTCATGCCATGTCTTTAGCCTGTTGTATTCGTTTACACCTGTTGTTAATAATGAAAAGAGATCAAGCCGGGGTTTTTAAGGGAAATGATCGAGTAGTAGACAATACAGAAATGCATATTCGGAGGGAACTTGTTTTCCCCACTGTTTACTGTGGTACCTACTGTTTATCTCTGGATGCATGAGGGTGTGATCCATGACATTGTTTGTTGTTATTACTGTTACTGTTACTGTTTGTTTGAATATACTGCCTTATAGAAGTTCCACTACGAAATCTTAAAACGAAACTGGTTGCTATAGCAACCTTGTGGTATAACTTGGGACGCATGAAGTGCTAACTAGTTAGGAATGAACATTAGATATAATAATAACTGTTTACACTGTCACATCATGTTACTGTTGATTTGTTATTACTGTTGATTCACTGTTGCTGTAGACCCTTATTGTTATTGTTATACTTTTACTGTTATTCCGCTGTTTACTGCCATCTGTAGATTGTTATATTTACTGCTTCTCCATGTTAATATTTCATGTCTAGTTATTCCCCCCCCCCCCCCCCCCCCCCCCCCCCCCCAATTTCCTTACTTGTACTGCTTGCGACCCAGACTTGCATCTAACGGGCGTTATGTCTTCTTGTTTTTCTTTTTTTTCCTTGTAATTGCCACATGAGCAAATTTTGCTGATCAATTGCTTACTGGAGTTGGTGAGCAAAAGTTTCTAGCTGCGCAATTGGAATCATTTGCTTAAAAATATTTTGACGAACTATTTATATTTGTGAACTGTATTGAAACTTGTCTTTGGGCTTGTAGCCCCAATATTATAATTTTGTTTCAGATCTTGTATTTGTTGAGATATTTATTATTGTTGCAATAAATGTTGTTGACTTATGATTGTTTATGCATGCTTGTTTGGAGTATACTTTTATATTTATTGTTGTGATGAGTCAAGCAGATCCGTACAGCTTATGAATGGTGAAAACTATCCGTTGAGCTTAGTCGCGTACCGTATTCCGTATTCTTTTGAGAAGCGGGGCGTGACAATTTTTACTCGAACAACTCAACTCCTGCCACAATTCAAACATATAAGAAATTAGAATCAGACATACATCCAATTTTTTAACTCGATTTCAATTAAAACTAAAACGTTCATAAAGTATATCCAACACATTGAACTCTCTGAAAGAAATAAAAAGGATAATTCTAGATGCTGTTAAGTCACAGATAAAATAGTATCGGTGTTTGTTCTACAATCAATTTATATCAACCATGCATATAAGATATAGAAGCACCCATCTTTAAAAATTAAGTAAATTAAAATAAAGCAAGATATGATAAAATAAAATAAGATAAAACAAAATAAAATAACTTTTAGAATGAAGTAAAATAAATTAAAATAACTACATCTCCTCTCTCTCAAACTGGGCCTTGCTAACTACCGGTACTAGTAATTTTCACGTGTGATGTACGTTTTGATAAAAAATTAGAGTTGAACGTGCGATACACGCAAGTCGGTAATAATCAGCACTTGTAATGAATGTCTTAAATTTAAAAAAAAATTGGAGTTGAACCGGCGCTGCACGCAATTTTAAAAATTTTTTGAAGGAAAAAATCTTGAATTGTACATGCGGTGCATGTGTTACGAAATAGATTTGGAGTTGCACGTGCAACGTACGTATTGCTTTCTGACAAAAAAATAATAATTGTTTGTTTGGTAAAAGAAAAAACTTTGATTTACATGTACGATACACGTATTAATAAATAGAGTTAGAGTTACATGTACAACGTATGTATTTGGTTTGTGACAAAAAAAAATATTAAAAAATTATTTGTTTGATTACAAATTCAAAGTGACAAAGTGATAAAGTTACAAACTCTTTCATTAATAACAGTAGATAGATGTATCCCAAAGCTTATGATAGAAAATATAAAATTATATTCATTTAGAACTGAAACCGAAATGGTTTGTGACAAAAAACTGAGCCTAGGATAATTTGTCATAATTTTTAACATTTCTCTTTGGTGTACATAGATCAGGAAGTTATAGTGAGAACATGATTTTTTAACCAAAAAAACACTTACAGCTAATTTCGTTACAAAATAGGTGTTAAATGGTAACTAATTTTTCTACATATGAATGCTGTAATCTATCATACTAGTAATGCACTTGCGATACACGTTCTAATCAAATTTTTTAAGTATTTTATAAAGTAATAATAAGACGTAATCTTGTCTCAAAACTGAGCTCTTTATTTACTCATACATACTCTTTACAAATTATCCATAGTAACACAAACTTTTATTTTATATAAGTGGTATTTTTTATAAATAATTATGTTGTAAATAAATTTGAATTATGAGAGTATTATGGTAACTAACAGCAGTTGAGTAAATAAATTATTAATGTAACTCTCATTTAAAAATGAATGGTTGAGATTAGATGATTGAATGTCTACAAATGACAACCCCAACTCTCCCATTATAATATTAGAGATATATATTTTAGTTGATGTGTTATATTTCTACGTGAAATCCAATCGGCACGTTCGATATCTATATATAATCAAAGAAAATAGTTAATCATACTAGTAATTTGCACGTGCGATACACTTTCTAATTTAAAAAATTAGATAGTAAATAATAAGACGTAATCTGGCCTCGAACCTGAGACATCCTTTTACTCATCACGTGTTTTTTACAAATTACCCCTAGTGGCACAAACTTTTTTTTATATGAATGACATGTTTGTAAATAATTATGTCGTAAATAAATTTGAACTTTAAGGGTATTATGGTAGCTAACAACAACTGAGTAAATGAATGGTTAATATAACTCCCACTTAAAAATGAATTGTTGAGATTAGATGGTTGAATGTCTACAAATTACATGTTGTTCACAAATGACAACTCCAACTCTTCCATTATAGTATTAGAGATTAGTTTTTGATTGGGTGATAATGCATATCATAATAATAAAAAAGAATAAAATTAAATTAAAAAAACAACAAATCCACTCAGATATACCCTTAAATTGCAAGTGTCAGTATGGTCCACTGATAAGTGTTTTCGCTAATAAGCAAGAGGTCACGAGTCTATATTATGTTTGCACCCAAAAAGTTATAATAAATATATGTTTAGGGTATAGTTGTAACCCCTGTTTTCTAAAAAAAATGTATTTTTTGTATTTAAAATTCTTGCAAATTATTTTTGTTCGGTTTTCAAATTCTTTGATCAGAATATACTTTTGGATCTTCTATTAAAATCTATTTCTATGTGCTAATTATGTTTGTATCTATTTTAAATAAATTCCATTTTTTGTGATGCAAATTATATTTTTATTATAAACAATCTTTTGATTTGCTGTTTTATTTTCTTAATGAATTTTCAACCCTCAAACCCATTAACCCATTTATTTAAAACCCTATATACTCTCCCCAAACCCATTACTGTTTACTTATCCCTATATTGATATCCATTATCCCTAAACTACCCCCCAACCCGTTAATTTAACCCAATACCCGAAACCTGTTCTCACCCGTCACCTAACCGTAACTAAACCCAACTCCCGATCTTCTCATCATCTTCCCTGTGCACCTTCTCCATGCGGCAACGACAGCCAGTCGCCTTCAGTCGACGGCAGCCCCGCCACCTGCACCACGCCGCTCTCTCCTTGAGCGTGGCCGCCTGCGACACCACCAGCCGCTCCCCCTAGCCTTCTGCACTCCCGACCATCTCCCCTGTGCTCCTCGCTGTCGCGACTGCCCTTCGACGCCAGCAACACCCCGAGCGCGCCCCCCTATGCGCCTCCTTCTTGCTCGCGACTGCAGCAGCATCGCGACAACTCCCTACCTCTCCATCCCTTCCGACCACCAGCCTCTGCAGCGAAGCCCCGCCAGTGCAGCGCTCCTCCTTGTGCACTGTGCTGTTCTCCCGAAGCCAACAGTCAGCCGCGCCACCACAGTGCCCTGCCGGCACTCACCCTGCAGCGACCTCCCGCCGCCGTGTCCCCTGTTACAATCAAGAGTAAATAAAGAGTTCTGTGAATGCTTGAAGAATTTTGTTGTGTCATTAAACAACTACATAGACTAATAAATAGCCTAACACAGAGATAGAAAGGGAAACAACAACCCACGACTTTACAGGTCCTATAATCGTGGAGCATGACTAGTTCAAACAGAAAACAAACTTGTTCCTCAGGAGGAATTATTCAACAGTGCAGGAAGTGATCCTAACAACAAGGAAGCACTAAACTTAACAGCTAGAGAACTTTGACAATTTCAACATCCTCCCTTAAACTGAATACCATTGAAATTCAGTTTATACCTGGACACTCACACACGCCCAGTAAGCCTCGCATCTTCAGAAATACATCAAGCTTCAATGGCTTTGTTAGAACATCAGTAACTTGCTCTCGTGTGGAACATTGAATTAGCTCCACTACTCCATTCTTGACAAGTTCTCGAAGGAAGTGAACCCTTACATATATGTGCTTGCTACGACCATGCATTACGGGGTTCTTCGAGAGTTTGATCGTTGAGATATTGTCACAGTACACCACCGTTGGGCTGCTTTGCACTTGATTAAGATTCTCCAGAATTCTTCTTAACCACACGACTTGGCATGCACTTGATGCTGCTGCTATAAACTCAGCTTCGGTGGTGGAGAGAGTGACAACTGGCTGTTTCTTTGAAGACCAAGAAATAGCACCTGAGCTCATTAGAAAAACATAGCCTGAGGTGCTCTTTCTCTCATCCTGATCACCAGCATAATCGCTGTCCGTGTACCCAAAGAGCTCTTCACTTCCTCCCTTCTTGTAGAACATCCCAAAGCTAATCGTACCCTTCACATACCTCAGAGCCCTTTTTGCTGCCAGCAAGTGAGACTCAGTAGGACGCTCCATGTACCTACTAATCGAACTAACAATAAACATCAGATCAGGACGTGTAGCAGTTAAGTACATGAGACTTCCCACCATCTGCTTATAGACAGTACTATCAACTTTAACTCCCTCTTCATCTTTTGTGAGTTTAAAACCAGGGACTACTGGATTGTGTACTGAGTTGCAATGATCCATATTGAACCTCTTCAACACCTCTTGTGCGTACTTTCGTTGGCTAATAAAAATACCATCTGTCCTTTGTAACACTTCAATACCAAGAAAATACCTCATTCTTCCAAGATCAGTCATGTCAAACTCAATCATCATGGATTTCTTAAATTTTTTGAACATCGCTTCATCATTACCAGTAAAAATGAGGTCATCAACATAAAGGCACACAATTAAAGTTGTACCTCCACCCGCAGTTTTAATGAATAGAGTGTGCTCGTAAGGACATTTGGTGAAGCCTTCTCTGATGAAATATGCCTCAGTGCGACTATACCAGGCTCGGGGAGCCTGTTTGAGTCCATACAAGGCCTTTTTGAGTCGATAGACCTTGGATTCATGTCCCTTCTGTTCATAGCCTGGAGGCTGATCGACAAAGACCTCTTCATTGATTTCTCCATGTAGAAAAACCGACTTGACGTCAAGTTGGTAGATCATCCAGCTTTTTTGGGCAGCAAGGGAGATAACAATTTGAATGGTGTCCAAGCGAGCCACTGGTGCAAATACTTCAGCATAATCAATTCCATATTGCTGGCAATACCCCTTAGCGACTAGTCGAGCTTTGTACTTGTCCACTTCCCCATTTTCGTTGAACTTCGTCTTAAAGACCCACTTCACTCCTATGGTTTTTCCTCCTGATGGCAGTGCTACTAGTTCCCATGTATCAATCCTTTTTGATGGCTTGTATTTCCTGATCCATGGCTAGCTGCCATTTTTCAGACTTCACAGCTTCTTCGAATGTAATAGGGTCTTCGTCAGTGAATAAGGCCAAATGTATCATTTTTGCACTTTCTTCATCAGAGAGACCTTGGCCAATTTCATAGTCTCTCATCCAAACAGGTGGTCTCCGAGCTCGTCCTTCGCGTTGTGAGTTCTCAACGTTTGAAGTGTCTCCTCCATTTTGATCAGTCTCAGATTCAGTCTCTCTAGACTATTCATCAGCTTCAGACTCCTCTCCATTATTCTCATCTTCTAAACCTACTTCTCCGTCAGTTTCCCACTCAAGATCAGCCAACACGCAAGATCAGCCAATATGGCTTGCTTGTGACTTTCATCCCAATTCCATTGTTGATCTTCCTCAAAAACTACATCTCGGCTAACAATTATTTTATTTGAAATAGGATCAAATAATCTATAAGCTTTAGATTTGTCACTTACCCCTAGCAATATGCATTTGAAGCTCTTGGCATCAAGCTTCCCTCTTTTGTTGTCTGGGACATGCACATGGGAGATGCATCCAAAGATTCGAAAATGA
Source organism: Hemerocallis citrina (assembly GCA_017893485.1). Classification (NCBI taxonomy): domain Eukaryota; kingdom Viridiplantae; phylum Streptophyta; class Magnoliopsida; order Asparagales; family Asphodelaceae; genus Hemerocallis; species Hemerocallis citrina. Next base: position 230,902,695 of record CM030367.1, read on the forward strand.
TCCACTGATGGTTTGAGCCCACTCCACGCCTCCTCAGGTGTCTTGCTCTTCACAGCAAGAGTTGGACATCGATTTAGCACGTGCATA